>CM055873.1:46844778-47219674 GCA_029582165.1 Portulaca oleracea
GTAAAATTAACTGTTGTGTAATCATCAAGAATCCACCTCAATTGACCATTTTTTTTTCTTCAATGGTGTGTTCTTCCACCATCTTTGTTTCAGTAACGTCGTTTCGATTCCTTATTGTGATGCTTGTGTCTTTCTTTCAGCCTGATTGCTTGGATGATTTGGCATGGGCAATCATGCACGAGGTCAGCAAGTTATGTTACCGTGTCTCAGAAGCTGATGTCACCCGAGCCTGTAACCAGGTACTTTTCCTTGTAGTCGTTAATCTGTCTTTACTTGAGTTGTCTTTCTCTTAAAGATGATGTTACTCTGGCCTTTTATTGCTCATTTTCTCATCACTTCACCATCCACTGCATCTCATTGCATATTCCATGTAATTGGATTAGTATTGTGGCTGGGAGATCATAAAGCTTTTATTGACATTTGGGTGCAAAACTTAGATCCAAACACGGTTCTAACTGCTGCTCTTTTTGCTCATAATGCAGTTGAAGTCTTCTCTACTTCTTCATATTGATGGAACAAGCCCAGTTGCTGAGGATATTGGCCGCCAGGTATTATATGTTTCTTGTGTGTTTCGTTGTACACATATATGGCTTGTTGTGCCTTCCTATTTTGAAAGAGTCCAAAGGATAGTAATGATTCACTCAGATTCTTGTATTGCTTATATGTGGTGATGCTAGTTTGACCACTTTGATTGTGGTGCCATTTGTGTTGAGCATTACTCGAATATGCATCCATACAGTTCTCCCCCTTTCTTGTCCATAGAATGTCATGGTGTGTTGCTTTAAGTCAGTATTTCGTAAAGGGTTTGTCGTCATTATCTTAGGGGTAAAGGTGTAAGCTTGTTATAAGATTTCTCCCACATGCGGTTGGCAACTATAAGTTGTGAGCAAAACCAGCTAAAGAATGTTTACTGGTCAAAGACGTCATAGATGGCGAATTTGTTGCCCAAGACTGAGGGTCTCTGTCTTATACATGCAAGAAGACGGTTTCTATGGATCAAGATCATATCATGGCTTGATTGCTTTCACCCAAATCCTCTTTTCTTCCATGCTATGGTTATAGTATTTTCTAGGGGCTTTCTGTGGGGAAAATGAGAGATTTGTCTCGCTGACGCTCAGGATGATGTTCATGCCAAACAAATAATTGGCTAAGCGATCTTGATAAGGAAGAGGAGTGTGGAATTTTTGGCAGGAGTGGCATAGTATATAGATTTCAGACAGTACACCTGCAGTTTTCTGCCTCAAGACTACTTTGGTATAGGATATAAATCCGAACTTTTCTGTGACCTTGGTGTGATGAATTTTGGAGCATCTCTTATGATGGGTCTGATATAGGTCTGTGTAGTTACCAAGAGGATTTTAGAATCCGATCAGCAATTATGTTTAAGCTGGTTTTTCTGTCTGATTGTCACCAGGGAGTAAGGAACTGCAACATTCATAAGTCATAACTGTATTTAAGGAGCACGAAAGTGCAATGTAATGTGGACATGCTTGTACTTGGTTTGCAGGATATAGTAGGGTGCATCATGGAGTATAGAATTGTACTGATTAAAAACATGTGTATAGTACAGTTTTTAGCTTTAGATATAGGGTCATGGTTGGACAAGAACAATAATAATGTCTTACAAGCTACAACTATCAATGTTAAAACCCAAGTTCTGTCTGACATGTTTGGCATGCATTGGAGAGCATCTTAGTTTCCAGTAGTTGGACGCAGATGCATGAGGTTGTGATGATCGTCCATGCTTCTTGGATCTGCCTTTTTGGGGAGTTGCAATGTTCTTGTACATATTTGCTCTTTGATTTGAATCAAACAGAATCAAGCCAGGCCTGCAGTAAATCGATGCTAGATGTATTTTAAACGGGGTCACTTTTCCTTTGAGAGCCATGCTTGATGTTCCTGGCCCAAAATTTTGCGTGAATAGATCAATAGCTATTTGCTGTTCTGCATCGTCTGTCTGAGAACCCCCAAACAAAAATGAGAATAAAAGAAAAATATTTTCAAATAGAAGGAACTAATTATCAGTATTCAATACATCCCACTGGGAGTTTGAATAAGATCTTTAATTGAAAAGTTATCTTGGTGGATTGTATTCTTGACCATGCCCTTATGTACAAGGAACTTGTTTATGACAAAAATTTCATACATTTGACTTTTATCGTCTCACTGCAGTTGCTCACATACGGCCGGAGGATCCCCTATGCTGAGTTGTTTGCCAGGATTGATGCTGTAGATGCAAGCACTATCAAACGTGTTGCTAATCGTTTTATTTATGACCAAGTAAGAATTACTTACATTCCTTGTCACGTTGTATCTGTGCCTAAGCTTTTCTTGCTGCTTTCATTTACCGTTGGTTTTCGAATCTTTTGAACGTGGTCATAGAATTTCTCATTTCTGTGCCTGAGCTTAGCGTCGTTGCTGCTTTTACGAATCATTGGTCTTTAAATCTTTTACACTGTCTTTCCGAAGTTGTTTCTCGAAAAGTTTTCCGTGGGGTCCGTAGGAATTAGCCTTTCCATGAATTTCGGTTTATGAAGGGAAGACTGCCAACATATGGATCCCCTACACCGCGCTCAAGCATGCTCCCCCTTGGTGTTTGTTATTGTTGTTTTGGTGTTTAAATCTTTTGAAATAAATGTTGCTTCATGTTCATAGCAATAGGGTAATTTCAACCCCCCTCTGTCAAAAAAGCTCGAGAATTTATCAAGGTTGGTAAAACAGCAGAGATCTAAACAAGTGTGATTTTGGTGCAGGATGTTGCCATTGCTGCCATGGGACCCATCAAGACATTGCCCGACTACAACTGGTTCAGACGCAGGACCTACTGGAACCGTTACTAGGTTTCTCATATTTCCCTCTGTTGTTTTCCCCCTCGATTTGCGAGGCTTTATATAAACATTTTGTTGCTTTTTCAACGCAACAAAAGGTCTCAAAAAGTGCCGCCGACATTGTCATTGTGATTTAGCCCTTTTGATCTTGATAAATTTTGTTGCATTATTCAATCAGGCAAGAATTCATGTGCCATTGTGATTTTCCATTTGTTTCAACCAAATTTCCTGTTGCCTAGATCGGTGGCATGAGACTAGATAGTTGAGTTGCACAAGTAATTCTTGTGGGTGGCGAAACTCTGAGTTGTACAATCTTGGAGCTGCTTTGAAATAATTTTTGCCTTGCTGGCATAATAGATAATGTACTCACATTTTGAGGTTCCCTGGTATTTAATCAAATTCCAGCAAATGCTAGTGTTGATAGTCATGGTTAAACAGATTTTATACCTAGTTTACAGTCTTAAATGTTCTTCAGCAAAGCAGGGGTTTCATGTAACTATTTTAGATTGATTGGAATGTTGAATTGTATCAGTAAACTGCAGCAACTCTGAGGAACAAAATTGCCAGTATATAATGACCCTTACTGTTTTTTACTCTTACAATTAAGAACCTGTGACTTTTTGTAAATTGGTAAATAGTCCACTATAAATGATTGTTGAGTTCTCCAGTCCAGTCTCATTAACTTCAAATGCTTTTAGAAAATTGGATCAACTATGGTTCCTACAACTGTTAATGTTTTCACTATTATGACTACTAATAAAGCAACCCTTAACAGTATGATATGGTAAAAGTTAGGATAATGTGATATGATATGCTATAGTGTGGTAAGTCGTGGTAAAATTTGTGGTAAGAATGATAGGTATGATATTGTGGTAGATGAAGGGAGAAGTGAAAAGTAGTGAGAAAATCATGGTGGTTGTGGTAAATTGTGGTATGGTGTATAATAAGGCTTTGTTTTATTATAAGTGAACTTTTCAAATAGAAAATCAAATCTTTCATTT
The DNA here is from genome assembly GCA_029582165.1 of Portulaca oleracea. Taxonomy (NCBI): domain Eukaryota; kingdom Viridiplantae; phylum Streptophyta; class Magnoliopsida; order Caryophyllales; family Portulacaceae; genus Portulaca; species Portulaca oleracea. Next base: position 46,848,608 of record CM055873.1, read on the forward strand.
TGTTTTCACCCACCGTTACTTTCAAATTAAAATATATCAACCCACCTTCCATTAATTCCACCACAACCTCACATTCTACCACAACTTTCCATATTCAACTTTACCGCAAGCAACCGCACCATAAAAAAGAACGGGGCCTAATATGTGATGATTTGCTTGAGTTTAGTTTATTTTTCAAATTGCTATAGGCCCTGTTCTTTTTTTGCGGTTGGCAAACTACGGTACCAAAACATACCGCAGTTTGCCACAACTCACCATACTTTACCACAAATCATTACTTTTCTCTTTCCTCACTTTTCTCCTCTACTTTTTACATTCTCTCTCATCACCTACCCCACATACCAATAACCTACTACAACTCCACTACAATTCCACCACACCTCACCACACCTCACCACATCATACCGCAAAATACCGCAGAAAAGAACAGGGCCATAATAAAATGTCAATCACCTTTTACCCCTTAATCTGAGTTATGAAGATTTCTAAAAATGATATGGCACACATATAAGATCAGTAATTCAACGTGTCTATCTATCAACAGATTTGCTGGAAAAAAAAAAATCGAACAAAATGGACCAACATCCACCATACAAGTAGATATTCATATGAGACACAATCCAATCCATATGATATCCCCTCTTAGCTAAAACCCCACATTTCCTATTGTCACATTTTCCACGTAAGTACCCAAGGGAGATTTCCCATTTGACACGTGTCCCAGTGTCCCACCATTGGATAACATGCAAGGAAGAGTAGCCAATGAGTATCAACATTAGGATTTGCCATTATCCCCACTTACTTGTATACTTCTACTATTACATTTCCCCCCTTTCCTTCTCCTCATCAGTCATCACCACAACTTTCTCTTTTTCTTCTTCTTGATCTCTTTCTCCTTAGTTAAGTTGGAGATCAAGCATCTATGGCTTCCAATGCATTGATGAGTTGCGGCATTGCGGCCGTCTTCCCTTCTTCCCTCTCATCCTCCAAATCCAAGTTCGCGACATCGGTCGCTTTGCCTAATGTGGCTTGCAATGCCTCCTCAAGGTTCACCATGTCCGGTGCCGAGTGGATGCCTGGCCAACCTAGACCACCTTACCTTGATGGGTCCGCTCCTGGGTAAGTTTCGATATGCTTATATAGACCTAACAAATGAGTCATTGAGAAAATTGATTCTAGTTACAACTTATTATTGGGTAGGTTCAGGTTTAAGTTGGGTCATTTTGTACGTGCACAAAAGTAGTTTTAAGGTAGATTTTATTGGGATTGCTTATAATATTTGAAGTTGAAATGTTTGGGAATGCAGTGACTATGGATTTGACCCACTAAGGCTAGGAGAGGTGCCAGAGAACCTAGAGAGGTTCAAGGAGTCTGAGCTCATCCACTGCAGATGGGCTATGCTTGCTGTGGTAAGTTCCCTTTCCCAAAAAAAGTCAAAAATCGCCACTTATTATACAACAGAGCGAGTAATATAAAGTTAGATATAACAATCTTATCCCTTTGAGCTTTGTACTCTTTACAAACTCAGATATTAATTTCAAGTTACGTACGTTGTGCCTGAATATATAGAGTAAATGGTTCAAATATAACAGTCTTATGACTTTCTAACACGGTATGTGTATATATATACATATGTATGTAACAAACTCAGTATAAACTCATATATTAATTTAAGTTACATACGTTGTGCCTGAATATATAGAATAAAGGGTTCAAATGTAGCAGTCTTATGACTTTCTGACACGGTATGTATATATGTATTTATGTATTTATGTAGCCCGGGATCTTGGTACCAGAGGCGTTGGGATTGGGGAATTGGGTGAAGGCTCAGGAGTGGGCGGCGTTGCCGGGGGGACAAGCCACCTACTTGGGGAACCCAGTGCCATGGGGTAACCTCCCAACCATATTGGCAATTGAGTTCTTGGCAGTTGCATTTGTAGAGCACCAAAGGAGCATGGAGAAGGACCCTGAGAAGAAGAAGTACCCTGGTGGTGCTTTTGACCCCTTGGGTTACTCCAAGGACCCTAAGAAGTTTGAGGAGTTGAAGGTCAAGGAGATCAAGAATGGTAATTTTCTTTCACTTTTACTTACCTATGTTTTGTTATATGCTCTAACCTTTTATATGATTAATGGTTTAGTGTCTAATAACTTGGTTAATTTCAATGCAATCTTGAATGAACTCTTGTTTTGTGTATCTAAAGGTAAGACCTAAATATGTGGCGTTAAATCGACTTAATCGATTTGACATGAAGTATTCTGGTCTTGAAATGTGACAAACTTGAATAAATAGATCCGAATATGATAAAAAACCATAACGACATCCTAGTTTTTCTCATAAGCCCGATGTTGATAATTTCTAAATAGATATTTCAAGAGAATTTAAGATTTGATTTCTTATGAGATGAAACAAACTAACCCTAGATGAATATAGTTAAGATTTCCTTGACCACCGTTGCCTGTATTTTTAAGAAAACTTATTCGATTAACCCATCAAAAACCAAACATCAACAATACTCGAAAATCCCGACCTAAGATCTACCATCCAAAATAACTTTACTCACAATTAATTTATCTACTCAATCTAAACCATTGCCAACATCAAATTCCATCAACTCTAACATGAATACATGAGAACTAATTTGGTATAGTCGATAATACGTTCTTCTACCATTGTGAGTTGTTTCGACCTGAATTAGGCTATGAATAATCAGAAGACGGAAAAAAATGGAAAACCAGATAACCCATTTTTCATATACTAAAATGTCTACCGAATATCCCGTTTGTCAGATTGATGATCTAACTAGTTCGTCACAATTGTTTGTTTGATATGGCGTGCATAAAAACAGGCCGTCTAGCGCTGTTGGCATTCGTCGGATTCTGTGTGCAACAATCAGCATACCCAGGAACAGGGCCACTTGAGAACTTGGCAACTCACTTGGCTGATCCATGGCACAACAACATTGGGGACATCATCATCCCCAGATCCCTTTTGCCTTGATTAATTTTATCCATTCTCAATTATTCAATTCGATCCAATCCTATCCTATCCAATCCAATCGTCGAGTTTTCTGGAACATACATGCTGTAAAAATGTCCCCATGCATGATGCATAGACATACTCTTCTGTAATCACATCTTATGGATGTTTTATGTCCAATCGAAATGTAGACCGTCTTAACTCCTATAATTAATCCTTCTATTTCTGTAGAATCAACAAAGTTTGAGCTTCAGAAAGCAAGAAATCTAGCTACTCGTATCCATCCATATATTCAAACAATCGTACGTATGAAACTCAAAGTTTACGCTGATGGTTTGAGGTTAAAGTAATGTTGCATGGTACACATGCTGGATTGAAACCTTGGTTAGGTCAAAATTCGCTAATTGTCATGATGATCTAGTGGTATTTGTGCAATCATCTCAACCAAAAAAACTTAAATTTAAGTGTTTTATTGAAAACTCAACGATAGTTTTATAATTTAATACATCTCCTCACGCGATAACCAAATGCACTTGAAGCCAGGATATATAATGTAAAAGCTCCTTAACTTTGTGCAAATATACGTGGGTGCTACCGAGATTTGAATCTCAAACCTCTCCCTCAATTTAATTCTAATATATTATGCGAAAGTGCAAAACCTTCACAAACAAAAACTTAAACTTAAGTTGATGATTGAAGGGGTCAATGATGACTTTATATATAACTCGACATTCAATTCCTTCTAAGTGGGGTTAATTAACCACTTGTTTAATTTTCATTTTGATTGAATTAATTTATCTCAGGGCGCGTTTGGTTGGTCAATAACCTCGGGGAAATGGTCAATTTTCCCGGGTTGACTTATTTTCCCTATGTATGTTTGGATTAGCGCTGGCAAAAAATCGGGTTCGGGTAAATCCGGATCGGACAAATTCGGACAATGTCAAAATACAGACGAGAAATTTATGTCCGGACCCGGTTTTATTTTGGGTCGGACCAGGTCGGACAATTCGAACGAAGCTAAAATCGGGTTCGGACAATAGAAAAAAAAGAGAAATTTATGTCCGAATATTCGGTCAATATCAAATTCGGACGATAAATCTATGTCCAAACCCGGTTTTTTCTGGGTCGGACAATTCGGGTAATCCGGGTCGGACAAACTTTTGCCAACACTAGTTTGGATATAAGTTAATCGACCTTGGGAAAAATTTACGGTAGGCCCACCCTTTCCTACATTTTCCTAGGGGAAATTTTCCCTTAGGAGGGTTTAAGGGAAATTTTTTCCGGGGAAATCTTTTCCTATTAAAAAAATTCCCATAAAAAATTTCCCCGAGAGAAATTTTCCTAAGATTTTTACCAAAACGCTCCCTCAAAAATCATCACGAGCTCTTTGATAATAATACATCTTCGACTCCATGTTTTCTGATTATTGAAGAGGTCCATGCCCTGAATTTGAGGGCAAAACAATTGACTAATCATCAGAATAAACAAGGATTATCTAAATACAAACTAAATGATCAAATATTATACATAATCCTTAACAATAAACTAAAATTAAATCATGCTAATGGCAACTAATTAAGGGCAGGCGTATTAGTTTAATTGGTTAGTTAGTCACAAGAAAGAAGTACACAAAAATGAAGTTTTAGGGCATAATTAATAAGGTTGGTTGATTTTGGCAATACATAAGCTGTCCCCTACTACATATTTCAAGATTCCTAATTCTTGGATGCTAAAAGCTGGACATTAATAGCCTGTCATTAGCTCATTACAGTGGTCTTATCAACTGGTTTAAGCTCCTAATTAATCATATCTTATTCTTATACTCCCTCCGTTCCATATTAATTGTTATATTTGAAAATCGTGCAGTCAAATTTCAAAAATTTTGATTATAAATTTCTCGATATATACAATTAGTTGCTATATAAAATTATCATTATTAGATTCGTAACAAAAAATACTATCATAAAAGTATAATATTGCAATTGTTAATAACATACTATCTAAGAAGCTGTCAATCAAAAAGTGATATTGAAAACCGCGAAAGTCAAAATTATCACAATTAATATGGAACGGAGGGAGTATATACTCCATCCGTTCTGTTTATCTATTACTTTAATTTTCGCGTCGGTCAAACTTTAAAAACTTTAACCATTAATATCTCAACATATATAATGTTCTATTATACAAAAATATTAGCATTGGATTCGTAACGAAAAATACTATCATAAGAGTATAACCTTGTAGTTTTTTAACAAAATATGCTATAAAAAAATTTCAGTCAAAAATAAACATTAGAGATCATATAACATTTATTAAGCGACTGTTATTGTAACAGGGAGCTAGTATGTATGTTTACAATAATATCAGGTCAATGAGACAGGATATTACCCAATCCCCAAAACCTAAAAAATAATGATAGAACTGTGTTTTGGTTTCTAACCCTCCGTTATTTGGAGTTAAAATATTACTAATATGATATTTGGGTCATGTTACATAATATTATTAATATCATTTGAAGTCCCCTTAATTTATAGCTGTATTTTATTTCAAAAAGAACAAACTTATGTACAGTGTTTGTGGGTTGTCTTTACTCTTCTTGCTTGTTAATTTGTTTGTAATTGAGCCTCTTAACTCATGCTGTATTTGTAGCTAGCTTGATTTGTTTTGTACCTAAGATCTTAGATTATCGAGTCATGTCTATTTTATCATAAATAAAACAAATATCAATGTAATATCCATAACCCATCTTAATTACTTTGGTTTAATAGTCTGAAAATGATCACTTAAAACTCTCAAAATTGGAATCGTAAAGAAAACTCAATATATCATTAATCAAGAATATTAATTTTAAATAAAATTGTGCATACATTGACTCATAAAATGAGGAAATTATACATAGGTTCTCAACATGTAATTAAACTAGTTTAAATTAATGAATTTTTGTGTATATTGATAAACTTAAAGTACCGATAAATTTTGTAATAATATTAATAAATTTACGATTAATTTCATAATAAGTATTGATTAATTTCTCTTTAAATTTAATATCATGAAAAATTTACTACGAGGTGTACCATATAACAATTGCATAAAAGGGAATTCTTTTAAATATCACTACTTTTTATTTAAATTTAAGATAAATTTCAAATGAATTTATGAATTATTTTTCGATTCAAATGAAAAATAAAAAAACTTAGCCAAGAGGAAATGTGAGGAAACAACCGTTGAGGCAGGCCAAGGCCAGCCGTTGAGAAAAGAGTTGGCACCGACGACAGTTGTTTCGTAGTATTTTCTAATGTTGGTGACTATAAATTGTAAAGTGGTTCATCATTATTCAGAATTTCCCTCCATTCTATTTTAAATTTTATTATTTAGAGCAACAATATACATTTGAAAAAAAAAATTCCTTTCCAACACAATAGGAATAATATTTGATGTATTTATGATAGGTGGTTCTTTGCTTTTTTAAATCTCATGATTGATTGTAATCGAAATACTATAATAATAAATAAGTGGAAACCAATAAAATAAGTATGGATTAAAAAAAAACAGAAATTATTAATAATATATAGTACCACATAAGGGAATGATTTAATAACATATGTAACTTAAAGATATATGTTAAGGGTGAGCAGTTCTAGATCCGAAACCGGTTAAACGGGTAGGGGTATGGTTTCTAAAATTCAAGAACCTGTCAAATTAATGGGTAAAAGTACGGTACATAAACTACTATCCTGAACCGGAACCCGGAACCTGTCAATTACAATACCAGGTATGCGGAACCTAAAACTTGAAACGATTGGGTGCGTGTAACTGTAACTTGGAGCCTTATTTTAATAAAGTAAATAAATAAATACATTCTTTAAGAAACCAGTTTTACCAAAAAGATTGTTGTAATTTTTATTGAAACTAAGTTTTATTAAGAATATTTGTAATTTCATATCGTTATTTTTTGTATCACACGATAGTCACGGATTCACGACAACCAATGACTTTTTTTAGACCAATGTGTACAGATACTAGATAACACAACATGTCATACTTGTAATTGTAATTATGCATGTTAAACGTCAAACGTGCGTGAATGGATGAAAAAAAAAAACTAGTGACTGTTTTGTGGATCCTCGGAGCCGAACCCAGAACCATAGCAAATTTAGGAACCTATTTAAACGGGTAAAATTAAGGTACCTACAGGCCTATAATGGATGAGAAACAGGGGTAATGGCGTCTCTCCCAAGATTCAAACCTTGGAGGATAGGGATAGAAAATTGATCTCTTACCATTTAGGCAAGAGGTGATGATAACGGGATGTTATTGTTGTTTGCCTAATATATAGTTATGCATTTCTTAGTCAAGTTTTTGCGCATTTCATTTTCTAAGCTATCTTTACTTAAAAGTGAGGTTTTTTCTAATCACCATGGATTTACTTTCACTAAACTTCAATTCAAACAGCATACCTATCGTGACAATCTTTGTCTCTTGCATCCTTATCGTGAGAATTAGTGGCCATTATGCTCATTTACATCAATAAGTTAACCATTTAGATCAGCCATTTATAGGAAAAATGTATAGCATAGTTAGCTGTTTCTAAAAAGATAGGTTGGAGATCTCCATTTACGCCTATGTTTTCATTTTTACAAGTATTTTATAATCAATTATAAGTTTATGACTATGAAGTAAAATTTTCTATATATATATATATATATATATATATATATATATATATATATATATATTGTTAGAGTATAAAAATCAATCCTGGGGCTACAACCATAAGCTTAACTTTTGGTTGAGATGGTTCCACATGATATCAGAGCCAAACCGATAAATAAGAGGTCTTAGGTTCGAATCTCAGCACCCCCATATTCAGTTGCGCAAGGTAAAGAGGGCCTTTGCAGCATCCATGCTTCAAGCCCAAAGGACATTTGCATGAGGGGGCGTGTTAGAGTATAAAAATCAATCCTGGGGCTACAACCATAAGCTTAAGCTTTTGGTTGAGATGGTTCCACACACACACACACACACACACACACACACACACACACACACACACACATATATATATATATCACATGAGCATGGGCCTTATATGAACATGTGAGCATCAAAACATTTCCGGCGGACATCAGATATTATTTTCATGGACATCAAATATCCAACTTGATATCCACCATTCATATTTGATGTCCATGAAAATATTTTGATATCCGTCAGAAATGCTTTGATGCTCATATGCTCATATAAGGCCCTGTTCTTTTATGCGGTATTTTGCGGAATGGTGTGGTGAGGTGTGGTGGAATTATGGCAGGTTATTGGTATGTGGGGTAGGTGAGGAAAAAGAATGTAAAAAGTAGAGTAGAAAAGTGAGGAGAGAGAAAAGTGAAGAGAGAAAAGTAATGATTTGCGGTAAAATGTGGCGGGTTGTGGTAAATTGCGGTAGGCTGTGACACCGCAGTTTGCCAACCGCAGAAAAGAATAGGGCCTAAGACCCATGTTCATGTGATTTATTCCCATATATATATATATATATATATATATATATATATATATATATATATATATATATATATTCATGATATTTAATACATTGTACGTAGTAATTGTATCTTTCAATATAATAATTGTTAAAATATTTATTAAAGCCAAACCAGGCAAATCACAGTAGAACAAGAAGATCGAGTTCAAACAAAAAAAATCAACTTTTGAACCCAGAAGCAAAAGAGAATCATAGCAAAATTAAACAACTCGAAACAGGAAGAGTAAAGTGTGAGCTAGAGAAAGCACCGCAAAACTATCCTAATTATCTACTAATTACCCAAACATTAACAAATTAATGTACCGTTCACATGCATGTTAAGCTCCAAACATACTGAAACAAATTAAAAGGGTTGAAGCTCATGCCCCTAAAGACTATTCTATATTTCAACTTGGGCTTTCTTTAACTAATAACAAATGGTTCCTAGAATGAATGTTATTATGCAAATGGCACTTAATTACTCGTTAATCAACCTAATTAAGAGCACAAAACTAATTAATATAAGTTTTAATCTTGGCTAAATATATAAATTAGAGGGGGACAATAGCCCCTTTCTTCTTTGTCCGGAAGTGGTGGTAGCCGTTTTGGCACAGTGAAAAAAAGAAAGGGGGCAATGAATGAATATTGAAATTGGCACATTGAATGTTTGGGGGACAAAAATGGAGGTGATGAATTTGGACGAGTTAGGGTTAGGTGCATTGGCTTGGTTTCATATGTTCCAATTAGGCCGGTTACTCATGAACTCTCCTTTGCTTTTTGGGACCCAAATGTTGTCCTTTCTCTTTCAGTTTTAGGCTCTATTTGTTCCGCGGATAGGTAGAAGTTGAGTAAAGTAAGTTTAGGTAGATCTAACAAACAGATGATTCAGTTTGGGTTGATAATGCGTCAACCAATTTTGGCTCGGTTCGAGTTCGGGTTCGATCGAGCTGACTTAAGGTGAATCTTATTTGGGTTGGTTTGGGTGTATAAGTTCTTCTAGATTGGGTTTTGGTTCGATTTCATGTCATTTGAGTGAGGACCAATCATTTTTCGGGTTGTGGTTCGAATCAGATTTGAGTTGGGTTTTCTTCTGGTACGGTTCAGGTCAAGATTGGTCATCATTCTAGGTGTCAGTTTGCATCAGGGTTCCTTTTTTGGTTCAGGTTTCGTGTCATTTTTTCAAGGTTTAGGACCTTTAGGTTTAAGTAAGTTTGAGTAGGTTTAGATAGAAGCAGGTAGGAGTAGGTTTCGTGTCATTTGTTAAACACCTTATGAAATTTGTTTACAGCTCAAAATAAGTTGGTTAGTGCAAACAAAAGTTTATCCAACATAAGTAGAAGTAAAAATCTTCAAATTGCTCAACAAATATAGCATAACACGTTGATAAATATTTCAGCTAAAACAAATAATATTTCTCAACTACATGCCAATAATTTCCCATATAGATGCCTAGCTAAAACAAAAGGAAACTTATATTATATCCAAGCCATGGCCACCCAAAGTATAGTTGGAAAATATAGACCTCTAGCTAGCTCCAACCATCTGCTGACCTAATTTGGAAATGCTAGGAAGTCATCTCACCTCAGTAGAAATTTCCCCAAATTATGTCATGGATTGTCCCAATATTTTACTGCATGAAGTCATGAAGTATTATGGCACTTTCTAAAATGGAGCATTTGAATTATTTTTTTTAATACTAGATATAGATAGGAGGTCGACATAAATGTATATTAAGGCTATGTTTCGCAACAAGTTGATAACTGATAGCTTTTAGTTGTTAGTTGTTGGAAGTAACTGTTTGAATTTGGCTGTTTCGATTACCTGATTGTAAGAAATGTGTTAAGTAAAATAGTCGTTTGTGAAAAACTACCTCAAAATGTTTCTTCAAGTAGTTTTTGGAACTAGATTATCGAGTCCAAAAGGTTAATATGAAAGCTGTTTACCAATATCAAAAAGCTAACAACGTTCAAAAAACTAAAAATTACTCAAAAATGTTACGGTAGCCAAGCACCCCCAAAGTCTTTGTATATATATCTATTTAACTTAAAAGTATAGAAGGGCTCTCCATATTTAAAGAGGGCTCAAGGAATTGAAATTTCATTACATTTCGAGATTTGTTTATAACATCTTATATTTCAAATACAAAGTGTTCAATGTTGATCATAATCAGCCGAAAATTGATTATTATTTTTTTCTTTTTTCTCCAATAGATATATCTGGTTAAAACTAGCACTATATTAATCATTTCCAATACAACTACCATTTTTTAAAAATCAACGACTTGAATGAATCAATCGAAACTTAATGATAATTAACAATCAAGTCTATCATGATGAAGTTGCAACTTGCAACACTAAGCCAAGTTATTCAAACTATGTATGTTTAGCCTATTATCATATAGGATATCCTAGCCATATGCCTATATAATATGTAGCTTTCATATACAAACAACAAGAAACTCAAATTCAAACCAAACACAATCAACCGCCCTCATTGGGTATTATCTATCTAGTCAAGATGAAGAGCTAGCTAGAATAGAAGCACACTAATTGATTGATATCAAGTTTCAAGAGCTAAACAAGACAATTTTTCAGATTCTAACAAGTTTGATAACATGGCCCACTAGATTTCAATATGACCATCAATAATTGGAGATGATCAATAAATCAATGCTTTAACTTATATAACTAGGGATTTCATATATATACAGTGTAGTTGACTTGGTCTATGCTATATGAACAAGCATTTGTTGTATTTGTATGTGGGATATATAGCAAAGATCCATTCAATTTTGATTATTCATGTTTGTCTGATCATGAATTTTTGTCGGAATTTGAAATACGGAAAGTGGTATGTCTAAAATTAAGTTTATGTTGGATTGGGTTTGAGAATACGGGTTTGAATTGTTTGTAATTTAGAGTAAATTCAAATTTGTACAAATTCAGATATTAAACAACACCATTTACTTACTTAATACATAATTTTATTATACAGACAAGTTGTATGTCTAAAAGGGTTAGGTGAAGACATGACATGTCAACTAATACAAATGATGGATATCAAAGACTACTGTTGATGGTGATCGATATGATTGGATCTAAGAGGATCCCTCTTGTCGAAGCTTTGATCATGATTTCCCCTTCTTGCGTCGATACCTCATTGCATGAAAATACACATTGCTATGATTGGAAAATTGCGAAGTGAATAACTTAGAAAGGTTGAGTGGGGGGATTTCGAGCCTAGCGAAATGACATAAGCATTCAATCTTTAATGATGCGGTGGAATTTCTTTTTGCTACCCTTTCTTCTTTGTCAATTCAATTTAGAATCAGTTTTCAAATAACAATTGCCCAATAATAAGTTTCAATCGTCACAAACATGCTAAGAATGACAATTATGCCGAATCAGAGTTGAGATAGGTCTTGTCTAAGCCTTCTTAGGATTCAAGAGCAAGAGCAAAGAGAATAGAGGATTGCCTAGTAAGACTAGGAGCCAATCATTTACCTGAACGAGATTAGACAGTTGATTTATCTTCTTTCTAGGGCAAAAGGAAAGACTATTCGTAAAGCTGCAACCTTTAGAGTTTAAAGTAGAGCTCACTTCCCCACTCGATACGACTTGTGCTAGTTATTTCTCTCTCGACTTTGAATCTTAATTAGCACCCAAAAATCTCTTTATATAAACGATCTAGGCCTGTATTCAAAGTTCCCACGGGTCGGTAAGGAAAAATGGGGTCCACCCAAGCCCATTGAATGCTCTACCTCGAGCTGCGATTTCGTTCTTCAAAATGCTTCATTTAGTATGTTTGACCGTTTTATTTTCAAACATAATTGACATGGATCCATGAATTCAATGGACCCTCCAAAGACTTATGAATCCATTAGAAACAGACGAACGGATTATTTATGGGTTCACACCAAAAACACCTAGAAAATCTTAGTAAGATACATATTGATCCAACAGAAATATAAAAAATGAATTTAGATCCACTTAAACTCTGATCAGATCCTACCCACTGTTATAATAGTGATAGTTAGGCTAGCTTATTTCATTTTGAGGTTGTTATCTCATTTCTTTTTGTTATTTTTTTATAGTGATACCTAGTTGCTTTTTATAAATTTATGTTTACTCTGAAAAAAAATCGAAACTTTCAGTCATTTATAACTTCTAATAATCATGATAAAAGCATAGTTAGGTTAGCTTATATAAGCTAAATTCATATATATACAGTAGAATTGACATGGTCCATGTTATGATTTCAGCAAATTAAATTAAATACGAGTAAAACTAAATTGTTTGAAGGGTCACATATTTGAAAAAACATAAAAAGTCTAGTTTCCCGTTGGTTCTTCCTCCTACTTTTGTCGGGGAAGTCACTGTGAGACGAACTAATAATACTGACCACACAATTATTGGTCGGTGAAACCACGGGATACTCACTCCATGTCCAACACCACAATACTCCCTCCGTTCCATATTAATTGACACATTTAAAAAAATTTCACATACCAAGGTTTAACTAAAAAAACTACCTTCATACTTAAATGATACTATTTTCCAAGTTGTTTTTTCGGATATCAAGGTGTAGGTAGTGAGAGAATGTGAGTAGGAGTAGTTATTATTGTTTGGAAAAGTAAAAAGTTAACATAATTATTAAAGTTAAATAATTAAATTAAGTATCGGGAAATGAAAAGTGACAATTATTTTGGAACAAAAAAAGTTAGTTTAAGTGTCAATTAATATGGAACGGAGGGAGTATTATTAAAGCTTTTATTTCAATTCCCATATTAATATTATTTAATGTTATGTATGAATATGAGAGAGAAAAATTGCTGCTAGGGAGGTGCATTGTGGACCGTTGATGTGACACCAAATTCCAAATTTGGGAAGGTGGGTGGTACTTTGGACGGCTCTTATTTTCTAGATAATGGAAAATGTTTGTAAACGTATCATTTGGTTCCTAACTTTTTGCTAACTTAATTTTGGGTCTGATTTAATGTTTGGCTTAACAAAATTTTGATATTATATGATCATTTTTCTAATTAGTCAAAAAATAAAATTAAAATCGGTACTTTAAAATTTTCGTTCAAACAAGGTATTCAGAGGTCAAGCGCAACATTTTTAATCCAAAATTTTATAATTTAAGAAGACTGATTTCAATTGACCGAAGATTTAGAAATTGAATCGCTACCCACAACTCCGGCCATGGAAAAGAAACATAGGTTAATGAAACATGTTAGGTTAGTCTATGATAGTTTAAGTTGAAAAACATAATCTTTTTCAACTATCCATATTATACATTACTTTGTATCTCTTTTCTGTTTAATACAAAATGATACGGGCGAATTCAGAGTCATTCATTTACTCAATATATATAATGACTCATCATATGCAATGATTTATAGTTTCAAAAATATTTTATAAAAATAATTTTATTTTAAAAATAATATAAAAATATTACAGAGTACACATAAATATTTAGAAAAAAATACTATATAATTGAAAAATATTTTTGCTGTAAAAGACGAGGGGCAAGAAATTTGATCTCATCTATAAGAAAATGTGGGTAAAAAAAATACAGGGGCAACAAGTTGGAGCTTAACACATTTATCCTAAGGTAAAATAATGAAGCCAGGTTGCATGAGTTGGGCACTTAAATATGTGGATAATTTAAATTATTAGATGAAAGAAATTAAATTTGTGGCCCTTGAACAATTCAATAGGTAAAGGTACGATGAGGTAAACAAAATTAAATAAAGAAATTCGATTTAATTAATGGCAATTCAAGTTAGGCTAGGAAATGATTAAGTTTGTGCATTATATTATGTTATCCATGCATTACGACACATGTAATAGTATATAATAATATGTTTCCACCATTTCAAGAATATATAGTTAATTTTTTGTTGGAATATTTGACCTTTATGGGACACTATAAACTATATGCATTAAGTTGGATTATATTTTATGTTGGTATATTCTTTTTTCGAGTCATTTTTAATGTTAATTATATTATTTCTCATGTTCAATTATTTGCCAAGAAAAATCACATTGGCCGAGAATCATGGCTAGCATAAATTAGGCTGTTTTTGGTAAGTTATTACGTTGTCCGTTTGAAAGAATATATACTATCTTATTGTAGGAGAGTAAGTTTCAACAAAATGTGAAAAGATACTACTTGAAAGCAAACTATATATGTAAAGGTAAAAAATATGGTCTGTTCCTGATTATAGTATGGATAATCTTTATAAACTTTTACGGTTAATTGTTCAAAATATTTAATAATTTAAAATATAAAATTAATATTTTTAAAGTAATTTGTCGCAAGAAACATTTCATTAAAATTTATAATTAATATACATTAAAGATAAAACAATGATAAATAACGTAGATTTGAATGTAATATAGCAGGATTGTCAAAATTTGTCTAACCCTAAAAAGTTTGTTGTGGTAATAGAATTTTGTATAAATTTTGACATTGAATGACTTTTTGTTAGTTAGGGGCACAATAATTGTATTTTCTTATTTCTATTACACAAATTTGAATTTAGGCTCGCCCAGCTGGAGGGTCGATAAACCTGAAAAAAATGTAAATCTAATGTCATATATGAATTTTTCATCTAATGTTTGCATTTGTCAACAACTGAAATGATCTGAATTCAAATTTGATAGCTCTATAATAGAGAGGCTAATACTACCTCCATCCATTATTGTCCTTGAAAACTAATTTATCAAAATCAATAAATATAGAAAATAAGGTGAAAAGTTTTTTCAAATTGTCAAAAATATTCTTGAAAATACTCTTGTAATAAAGTAAAGAACTTATATATTAGAGGCAAAATTAGTGTTATAGTTGCTGAAATTGCTAAAGTTATGTAATTTGACAAATAACAATAATGGGAAAAATTCATTAGTTTGACAAATAAAAAAGGTACTCCCTACGTCTAATTATCACTTTGACTAAATTTTGATCGTCAATTATTAACAAATTATAATGAGTTAAAATATGAAATTGTCTCCATTGTAATCTTCAGTAAAGTGTGCTTCTAACAGCGTTAATTTCACATTATGACTCATTATAATTTGTGAGTAACTAACGGTCAAAATTTTAGTCAAAGTCTTAATTAATTTGAGATGGAGGGAGTAATTATTGAAAGGAAAACAAGAAAGAAAGAAAAAGGTGAGGGGCAAGGCAAAAGTAGAGTAATTTCCAAATTAATAAATGTAGTTTAATAATAACATCAATATTCACAAGTCATTGGTCACCCACATAGACACCCATCTCCAAGATAAATACTCACCCCCACTTCTCTCTTTCTCACTCCCAAACAACCCATCTCTCTCTCTCTCTCTCTCTCTTATCTCTTGTGTTCCAAACCTCCAATGAACAAAGAAATGGGAGAACAAGGGAGCTCATACTCAGCAAAAGACTACCATGACCCTCCCCCAGCACCCCTTATAGACCCCTCAGAGCTGGGCAAATGGTCATTTTACAGGGCCCTCATTGCTGAGTTTGTAGCCACCCTTCTCTTCCTATACATCACTGTCCTCACTGTCATTGGCTACAAGAGCCAGACTGACCCCAAAATCACCGCCGACGAGTGCGGCGGCGTGGGTGTTCTCGGTATAGCGTGGGCTTTCGGGGGCATGATCTTCATCCTTGTTTACTGCACCGCCGGAATTTCAGGTAAATTAGATTCGTAGCGAAAAATACTTTTATGTGAATGTATTTGTGTATTGTTAGAAATTGGGGTTTAAAATGGTATACATATGAGATAATAAGTTATTAGACATTTTGACGGTCCAGTTTGGATGAACTGAATTTACCGTTGTAAAAAGATATATTGAGAATGACATAGAGGGAGTAATATTGGTTAAGTTCAAATATTGCTTGTTCGTTCCCTGTTCTTTTTTAGTATGGGAAAGATGTAGTCAAGGTGAGATAGATAAAGCAAATGTAAATAGTGGAAATAGGTAATGTTACATTATTTTTTTATATTTTTAAATAAATATTGTGAGTTGAATAAAAATATTTAAAAAAATATTTAAAAATATAGCTCTATTTTTTTAGTTGATAAGATAAGGCAAGACAATATACATTTTACTTACATTGCAAAAGAATAAGAGTATAAGACATACTTTTAACTTTTGTGTGAAGTCTAATGTTTGTGGTATGTTGTGTGTGAGATTCTTTTTAGGTATGGTTGAAATGGGAAAAGGGTGAGGGGGAAAAAGCAAGAATTTTGGTTCACTTGTTAATGTGTTTGGTATATGTGAAAATTTGATTTGGGTGAGAGAATTTGGAAAATTGGAAAATGAGGTGTTTATGCATTTATTCTCAATTGAGAGGTGGACATTGTAATATGAAAATAAGAATATTTGAATGCTCATTTATCATTTAATTTTGAGGATATGTGTAGTTGTATTAAAGTCTAAAGATAAGTGTGTCTATACAATTGTACTCCTCTTTTTATTACTGCCTCCGTCCTAAATTGTTTGTCATTTTATTAAATTTAATTAAACCGTTGATTATTCTCAAATCATAATAAGTTACAATATGAAATTACCATCATTGTAATTTTTGTTAATGTATTTTTTTAACGACGATAATTTCATATTGTAACTCATTGTAATTTTTAAGTAATTAATGATCAAAATTTAATCAAATTACAAACAGTTTGTAAGGGAGGTAATATAAACTATCACTATAGTTAATGGGCAAGATTATTTATTTAATTCACATGTGTAGTTCATATCATATCTGAGTACACATGCATTTATTGTTATGGACAACCTTACCTAGCTAAAAGTTGAGGTAAATTATTTAACGAAGCCCCAATTATTGAGTGAAAAATGACAAGATTATACATAGGCTTATCATATAGGATCTTCTAAAAATAATAGTATCATCTGCAAAATAACAGTGTCAATAATTATGACAAATGGAAGAACTCTAGTTAATTGAAAATAGTAGTTGAAAACCAAACAATGTACTTTGCATGCCATTAATTATTACCACACAAAATCCAAAATACTCCTATCCATTGTTTGACACAAACTAAGGTCATCCTCTTTTATGCGGTATTCTGCGGTATGACACGGTATGATGTGATAAAATTGTGGCGGGTCATTGGTATCTTGTGGTGAGTTTTTCGTATATATATAAATATTGTATTGGTAATTGTGAAAAAGTAATTTGTGGTGGGTTGTGGTAGAATGATATTTTGTGGTGGATTGTCTGTAGCTATGATGGTATGGCCGCATGATTCTGCGTATGAAAAACGATTTCTAACATAAACAAGAGATTTTAAATTTGAATTTCAATTCAATTTCCTGCTACTTTTATCGTGAACTTTCAACTTAATTCAGGCTTTGACTAATTGAAAAATCTCGCATATTTAGTTATTAGCACAATATTAGGCTGACCGTTATTCTGCTACATTCTTACGTTTTCAACTATCAACTTAAATTTTTAATCAATCATTATTAACAAACGGACTGTATTATTATTATTATTTTTGCAGGAGGACACATTAACCCTGCAGTGACATTCGGGCTATTCCTGGCTCGTAAGGTGTCCCTAATCCGAGCCGTGATGTACATGGTGGCTCAGTGCCTAGGAGCCATTTGCGGGGTCGGGCTAGTCAAGGCCTTCCAGAGTGCCTACTACAACCGCTACGGTGGTGGGGCCAACGAGCTGGCCGATGGCTACAGTGTCGGCACCGGCTTGGCGGCTGAGATCATCGGGACCTTTGTGCTTGTGTACACCGTTTTCTCCGCCACTGACCCAAAACGCAGCGCTAGGGACTCCCATGTTCCTGTATGTTTACTCTTCACTTACATCTTCCACTTTAATTTATTGTGGTTTTTCTCTACTTCCTTTATTTATAGTTAATAATTATTCACTACTTGGCTATTAGAAAATGACTTTTAGCCTAATTTAATCTAGAACTGTGTTCCTTAGGCTTGTAATGGAGGAGCGTAGATAAAGTAAGTAATGTAAGTAAAGTTAGGAAAGGTACGAATGATATAGTAATATATTTTTAAGTAGTGTAATAAGATAAATAAAATAAATAAAATAAGTAAAGGCAGGTAAAGTAAGTAACTTAATTCTTATTTACATTACAAAAGGACACGACTATATATTGTGTCCTCTTCAAAATAACTGTCACTTTTAATACTACACTATCTATTAAGACGTTTTGTAAAATGAAATTGTTTGCTATTAATATATATTTATTACAAAAAGTATATACTATATTTGTATAAAAGCATTTCTATCATGTATCGAATAATAATAATTTTACATATAATATACTAGTCTTATATATATTAGACCAACCTTACATATATTGATCGAGAAATTATTTACCAAACGACTTTTAGAATTCAACTACACATTATGTACTAATAGGGAGTGAGTGCTAAACTATATATACCCAAGTGTGATGTACAATTTTTATCACGTCTTTTAAAATATGATAGTACTCCCTCTGTTCCAAATTAATTGTCATTTTGACTAATTTTAACTATTAATTATTCATAAATTACAATGGATTTCAATATAAAATTACCTCCATTATATTTGTTAGAAAAATATATTTCTAATGACGGTAATTTCATATTGTAACTGATTATAATGTGTAAGTAATTAACGTTCAAAATTTAATCAAAATGACAATTAATTTGAAACAAAAGTAGTAGTAAATAAAATTTGTTTACTATGAATAAAGGAGTGGTGGTAAAAAAAATAATGATGCTTATTACACGTGGATTCGCTTACTCCATATACTAAAGCATTTCTTGGAATAGTAATTAGCTAGCTAGGTGATTGAGATGCACTCAAAAAATGTTACAAATTACGATGGAATCTTATGGGCATGCAAATGCAAAATGTGATTACTTTGCAGACAAGGGAATGAACATTTCTTTTAATTAATTTTTTCAGAAAAATTCCATGATATTGTCCTTTAATATTATAAAAATTAACCGACATTTTTTCTTCACGAAGAATGGAAATAAAATTTAAAAATATATGGTATAATGAAGAGATCGATGATCATGGCATTCATCAGAGAATAATCAGGATCAGATCTTACATAGAAAGGACCAAATTTTGATTAACACTATGATTAAAGATTCTTTTTTTAGGATTTCAACAAAAAAAAAGGGGGTTATTTTTTTCCCATGGAGATTATGATTAAGAATTTATGATTACGGCATTCTCAAATGCGTGTTATGGGTAAGTGGAAATCTGACGTTTATCCGTGGAAAAATTGTGTCCTCATACTTAGCTTTTTTATGTCATAACTTAAAAGTAGATTCTACTTTTCCTATTTTTCAAGATACCTGTGAGTGTATGCCAAAAAGAAATTTCTTTTTAAAATGGGTAAGGTTTAAGAAATATGTGTTGGAAATGGGTTTTGCTGCATTTTTCAAAAACAATGGGAGTAGTCTGAGTAAGAGATAACCCAAAATAATAACAAATATGATTCCCCAATATTAGTCATTTATATTTATATAATACTCTCTCCGTCCCATATTTTGTCACTTATTTGACTTTTCACAGTCTTCAATATTGTTTTTTGATTGAAAATTTATCATATTTATCATATTTTACCAATAAGTGTGATTTTGTACATTTATGAATCTAATGAGACTAATTTATACTACAAATCATTATATACATTGGGAACTCAATGATCAACATTTTAAAAATTTAACTTAATGCAATTTTCAAGACGACAATTAAAATAGGCATGAGTCAATACAATACAAGCAAGATGAATTTTAGAAAACAGTTCGAAAAAAAAAAAGTTTGGATCAATTTAGTTTTAATCAAGTCAATTTCACCTCAGGGTTTTGAGTAAATTTTTCCTAGTCACACTCTTTTTCATATTTTCTTTTAAATTCTAGAACTCTGCAGAAAACCGAAAAGCCTAGTGAGCCATATGCTCTAAGAGTAGAAAAGCCTAGTAGGCAATATAGTGACTGATTATGGTATAAAATGTAGATATCCTTTGTCTTGGAGCAAAGTGAGTAGTCTTTTTGGCAAGTCCCTTTATTTCTTCTTAGTGATGAGTACCAAAAGCAAGCAAAGCATGATGAGAATGGACCTCAAAATACCCATGCCAAAATTATTATGTTCTCCATTATTTGTACTACTTTTGATGAAGAAGTAATAGTACTACTCATGCATGCATATATGCATGCCTAATTGCCTAGCTATGCCTATGCCGACGTTATTCTCTTTACTTGTACTCAAACAATTAAGATGGGGTGTTCATCATCATATGGTTCTTATGTCAAAGCTTCAATCTTTTCATCATAATGTGCCATTACTATGCATGTTATTGTTGACAATCAATTGCATGCTTTCCCACTTTGGTTACTCATGAGTCCTACTCGAAAACGACCTAACCCATGCTCGAGATATGAAATATCGACTTTAAAGTTAATCGACATAACCTGGTTTAAATTAGTCTGATTTAAAGTAGTACGTATTTGTTGTCTTGTTTAATTTGAATTACTCGGTTTTGATACATTGGCAGTGGGGCTGCCTAGCTTATAACGACCCCTTGATTAGATTTTCATGTGTCTCAATCGATATTGGACTAACCCATACTCATGGTATAAAACATTAACTTTAACTAAAGTTATCTTGTTCGATAATAATCCAACTTAAACTAGTTTGCTCTCTACAATGTCATATGGATTAATAGACATGTTTTTTCTAATGGTATTACGTGCCTTTTTTTTGTTATTATTTGAACGACTTGTTTGTGTTACATTAACCATGACGAATGGTTTAATAGATATGAAACATCGACTTTAAAGTAATTTCAATGCTAATGTGTACTTGTATCATTTTAACGATCGACTTGTTTGTGTTACATTTTCCATAGGGCTACCTAACTTTGTAACGTTGCATTCATCTCCTACTTTAGATACCAATGTTGTCCTAGTCAATGTACATTCGGCCTAGCCTATATTCAAGATATGAAATATCAAATTTAAAATTAATTAATTTACCTTTATCCTAAAAAAAGTTACGTGAATTGAAAAAATAATCCATCCAAGGTGAATTTGTACTGGCCAATGAATTAATAGATATACTATTTTAAGCTAGTACATATTTAATGTGTGATTTGAACAACTCATATGCCATATATGGACGTTGGACCTACTAGCTAGCTTTATGTAGTAATGCATCTTGCCAAAACATATGTACTGGCTATAGTGGCTAATAATTTCGAATTTAACCATTGTCCTTTGTAGTTTTTGGAATTGAACTTTCTTTTGTTCTGCTCTAGCTAGTTTAGTCTCATGGAGTTGGTATAGGGAATGTGACCTTTTTTAGGTTGTTGTTTTGTGTACGTTTTTTTTATATATATCAGTAAATCCGTAGATTATTTGGTATCAGGCTATCAGCTGCAGTGTAGTATACCAATCATTGATATATTTTTCGGGGAAAAAATAGAAAAATGTTTTGTTTGTTTACTGATATATCGTTAATGGTTTGGATGTGAAGGTATTGGCCCCACTTCCAATCGGGTTCGCTGTCTTCATGGTTCACTTGGCCACCATCCCTGTCACTGGCACCGGAATCAACCCGGCTCGTAGTTTCGGAGCCGCCGTCATCTACAACAGCCAGAAAGCTTGGAATGACCACGTAATATATACTGTCCCCTTTCGTTTTTCTTCAACTTGTTTTTGCAAACTGGTTTTCTTCGAGATTTACTGGAATTAGTCTCTCAACACATATTAAAATCTAGGGTTGTCAAAAATTTATGATTTAGTCTGACTTGGAAAAAAACAGGTGCAGTCGAAATTTGGCATTGACCGGACTTTTAAAAGATGGACAATGTTTTTTTTTTTTTTTGTTGTTGTCCAAGACTAAACATAGACTACAATCTAAGTTATATCTATTAAGATGAGACTGTTTATATTAGATTAGCGCAACACATGCTAGTAGTATTGTTATTATTCTTACATTTGAACCGATATTAATAATAATTAATTTTCGATATACAGTGGATATTCTGGGTAGGACCCTTCATCGGAGCAGCAATTGCAGCATTCTACCACCAATTCATCCTTAGAGCTGGAGCAGTCAAGGCTTTGGGATCCTTCAGGAGCAGTTCTCAAGTCTAAATCAAGACATTCTTCATCACCAAAAAAATTCTCTCTTTCATTATTTCTTTAAGATCTTATGAGCCAAAAAAAAAAAAAGATGTTGTATGTCCAAATTTAAATAATTGTTTTCCTAGTTATATTTTATGTACAAGTGCCTAGTTAATGTCCCCCTTTTTTAATTTTAACTTTTTAATCTTATTGTGGACCTACTTGGTTAATTATTTATGTGGTAGCTCATTATGTCTATGGCTATATTAGCTTGGGTTTATGTGGTGTGGACCAAAGCAAATGGAATATATATGGTTGTAGATAATGAGAGAGTTTTATAGGGAGCTTTTTGTATTCCCTTATGGTGTTATGTTATGGGCATGCAATGCATTTGGAAGTTGGTGAAAAAAAAAGTGTTTTTTTTTCTTTGTTTCTTTGTTTCTTCTTTTTTCAAAAGTTATTGTTAACGTTGGGATATATTGTCTTAATCTTTTTATTTTGCAATTACATGCATGTGACTTGAAGGTGGCACACCATGATAATGATAATATTCCCTATAGTTCTTTTTGTCTTTTTGTTGCTTCTCTAGATTCTTCCCTAATGATGAAGTGGATAATACACCTGTTTGGTCAGTGAAAGAGGAATGAGATTAGTATGGAATAGGTTCTAATTCCTATTTTTCTTGTTTGGAGAGCATAAATTGGAATGGGATTGCAATCTCCCCAGGTTTCTTATTCCTCCCAAATGGGAGGAATTAAAACTCTCCCAAATTGGAGAGGTATCAAATCTATCCCTTTTCATTTTTCATTATTTTTTAAAAAAAAAGATTAATTAATTCTAAGTGATGGGAGGGAGACTGGGAGAGAGTCGCCGGCATAAACTGAGAGGGAGAGGCAGATGGATTTGCGGGGGGGCTTCGGCGACGGCGTCGGCGTCGGACGATTCCGGAGATGTGGGGGAAGGCGGCGGAGAGGGCTGCGAAGGAGAGGGAGGAGAACTTCCGGCAGACGCAGGAGAGGCGGGCCCGGTGCTGGCGGTCGTCGGAGAATTGGAAGAAGATCTTGAGGACCACGTTGGAGAGGAAAGAGAAGGGGTTGTCCACCATTGATGGGGAGAAGAGAGCTTGCTTGGTGGTGCAGA
The DNA here is from genome assembly GCA_029582165.1 of Portulaca oleracea. Classification (NCBI taxonomy): domain Eukaryota; kingdom Viridiplantae; phylum Streptophyta; class Magnoliopsida; order Caryophyllales; family Portulacaceae; genus Portulaca; species Portulaca oleracea. The sequence continues at coordinate 46,872,363 of CM055873.1, forward strand.
GACAAAATGGAGGAAAACGTAGAGAGAGAGAAGAAGAAGAAGAAGAAAGAAAATGTGGTCTGTGGAACTGTGGAAGAAGCCAAATGGGTGGGATAACGATGAAAGATTAGGATAGGAAGAAGATTATATTATTATTATTATTATTATTATTATTATTATTATTACTATTATTATTATTCCATTCCTTTTTCTCACCAAACATTTTATATTTTGGAATCAAATTCCATTCCCAACCCTCTAGATATTTAATTCTATACTCAACCCATTCCTTTTTTTCTCTCTAAACATGCCCTTAGTATAAGTATGAACAAGTGCCCCTTGAGATCATCATAAAAGATGGAGATAAGATGGGCTATGTTGAGTTTGGACAGTACTCAATAGGGTTTGATCAGTTTGTGTTTGTCATATAGTATTGCCAATAAAGTCTACAACAACAACAACGTATTTCAATATAATCATGTTAATATGAGATATGAAAGAGTCTAGATAAAGGCAGTCTTCCCCATATATAAAATTACTTGACTTGCCGATAAAGTGTGATTAATAATAATGATTAGGGTTTACAGTAGTCAGATCGACAAGGTCTTGGACATTGTATATGATATATTTACCATGTGTGTAAGAATATCTTTTATTACACACCTTGTCAATCGAGTTAAACAACAAATTTGGGATTAGACCTGGCAGATTTTGACCCGATCCAATAATTCGATCCGAACCCGCCTCAAATTTTTGGATTTTGAACACGATTTTTTTAACTAAATCCAAAAGTATACCAAACCCGAAAATTAGCGGGTCAAACCCGACTTACTCGTTTGACCCGAAAAATTAATTTTTTACGTTCAACTTTATTAGAATTTGTGATTTTTCTATGTAATTTTTAACGTTAAACTATAAGCACAACTTATTTATTATTTCTCTAATTTAAATTAAAATAGTTACAATAATCTATCATTACTAGAAGATAATCATATTTTATTATGTATATTGTACAAATAGTAGTATTTAGAGACCATTTTTTAAAAGAAAAAACGGAAAAAGGTCGCAATCATAACCCGTTGGGTTGATCCGAAACCGAAATACACCGCCCGTATTTACCCGAATTCGAAATACACCAAACTCATATTTACCCGAACCCGATATACGACCGACCCAAAACCCGTCCGCCCGATCAAATTGCCAGGTCTACTTGGGATGTAACCATTCTATATCTCAGCTGCAGTGTAAGTAGCAACGACAGAATACTCCACCTAGGAGGAACACGAATAATATCATGAGGCCCATCTAGGAGGAAAATTTTTAAAATAAATCATGATCAATAGTGGTCAATAAAGATATTACAATTATTCAATTAGCACAGGGCTTTGATAGATATAGAATAGAAACGGTACCTAGAGAATTGGTTAAACATGCTCATAAATTAGCAAAACGAGTCCTAAAAGGTGTTCTTTAATTTACGGGACAATCGTTAGGTTTATTGAACTGCAGTAATTCTTGGGTAAGACCGTCTTACTATAAATTTATCGTAAGACGTACAATTTTATGGTCACTATTTATCAATTGAAGAGTGACTAATAATTTATCTAAACTGACTCGGGTAAAAGTCACCCTGTAATAAATTATTAGTAATATTCGTATTAAAAATTCATTATAATATCACTTATTAGTCATAGTAAAATATTAAAAATGTCACCCTAGAAAGAGTTTGTCTCACTATAAATTTACGTGCATGAGACGGTCTTATAGTAGAATTTGCCTATTGATCTGACTCCATTTAAAAAAATATATATCATAAAATTCGTTTGACAGCATGAATAGGTTGAAGGTCTAGCTAGTGGGTGTTGAGGTTCGAACCTAAGACCTCTAACTCACGTCTAATTCTAATATAATCCGAAACTATTCCAATCAAAAACTTAAGCTGTTGGTTAAAAATTCAATAATAGTTTTATATTTTAACAAATATGAAGTATGGGACACATGCATAAATTATTAAACTATCCACTTAAAACGAATAATATCAGCTCTATTAATCATGGCAAGATATTGCAATGCATGCCAAACCATAAGTTAAGTGTGCATGGCTTAATTAATTATATATAGTAGAGTTTCTTCTTTTTTTTATTTTCTTTTACTCCCCTTTCTTTTCTTAGGTTATCCGATCCGCAAAGTTGGGATATTTGTAGTAATCTTTCCTTTTGAAATTGCATGTGAATTCAAGCTGCCACCATGCATGATTATATTCCCCACTTCTTTGTTGCTTCTCTAGATTCTGGCCAATAATGAAGTGGATTATACATCAAGCATGCCATGCATATAACATAAGTTGTGTTAGGGATCGGATTTAGATCTAATTGTCAGGCGTTGTTAGCCACTTGTTAGGGTGTAAAATAGAGTAATATACACAGTGGAAGGAAATATAGGATGATTATGGAATCGAGGATAATAATAGAGAAAGGCAAGGATAAATAGGGTGAGACAGTATTTTACGTGGGAAACCGAAGAACTCGGAGAAAAACCCACTAGCGACAACCAATATCCACTAGTAGAAAAAGGAGATAAGATATTACAAGAGGTAAAATATATATGTGAACTCTCGTAGACTCTCATAACTTAGGGATGAGTAGGGTGAAGATGTGGAAATAACACCGTACCTCCCTCGTGGGGAGTTTAGAAGGCTCTCACATCAACTACATTGGTTTCTACCGCTCAATTACAAGGAGACTAAAGACCTCTATTTATAGTAGAATAAAGGAAAGGAAAACTAGGTTAAATATTATAAAACCTAGAAATAAAAGACGAACATCCGCCGCCGCTGAACAAAACACCCAAAGCGAGCGCCACCAAAACGCAACGCGGCACGTAAGCGGCTAAGCGTTCAGCAAAGGCGATCGATTTCCGCTTTGGTGATTGAGAGGCGCTGGTAGTGCCGCAGCCCGCTGGTAGCGTGTAGCGTCCATTTCCTTCAATAAACGAGATTTTGGACCATAAAACCCAACAAATTGTATCGGAGATTAATTTATTTTTCAGACTATCTATCAATATTTTAATGAGTTATATATATGTACTTACATTTTACTCTTCTTTCTGAAATTTGCAGGTGACTACAATTAAAATCCGTTGATGATTACCATTTCTCGATATCATCACGAAAGATCGAAATAAAAAGAAAGATTTGTAAGAGGATTTGGTTACTCATTAGATTATACTAACTCCGTCCCTAAATGAATGTCAATTTGACTAAATTTTGACCGTTGATTACTCATAAATTATAATGAGTTACAATATGAAATTACTACCGTTAGAAAGATATTTCACTGAAAAATCCGATGGTATTAATTTTGTATTGTAACTCATTATAATTTATGAGTAATTAACGATCAAAACTTAGTCAAAGTGACACTCATTTAGGGACGACGGAGGTAGTACGTTTCTATCTTTTACAAAAGAACATAATAGAAGTATCGCAACTTTTATACATAGTGATAGCGGTGGCTCGGAGAATCCCTGTTTTCGTTAGGACCCTGCTTGCTTCTTTTTTTTTTAAAGATTTTTATTTAAAACTTTGTTATGCACATTGAGTTTGGATGCAATAATATTGATATGGTATCCCATGATGTGTGCTGCATGCCATGATGTACATCCACATGTTATATATACTCTATCCCAACAAATTAATAATAGCGTATAACATCCAAATGGTCCTCATTCCTCAACACCATCAATGCCAGCCACATGTACATGGTCCTCAAATAAATCACTCCATCTTAGCAATCATATGCATAATATATTCTCCATATCTTATTCATACAATAAAATCAAGTTTCTGTTATATATATATATATATATATATATATATATATATATATATAGTCAATTTCAATTTCCCATCAAGAAACAAATAAAAGAAAACACAATTGTTATAAGATAAATATGGATTTAAACCCTATATCCTAATTTATTTGGTTGATGTCGTGAATTAAATGGCATGGCACTCGACGGGCAGTCCATACCCATTTTTGAACTCATCATTTATAAATAACAAAAGTGGATGAAACTCGAAACATAATTTCGTCGAATTCAGTCATCCTCAAAGTAATGAAACATAAGATATTTATCATTTTGCTTATACATTCGGCTAAACATAAGATACCTCATATCAGTTTTTTGCAATTAAAATCTAGAAGGTTAATTCTTGCTTCTTTTTTTGTAAGGTTTTTGTAGTTTATTGGACTTGGTAAACCCTTGGGGTTTGTGATGGGCTGATATGAGCGAATTGGGCCTCACGAGCATCGGATTCTGAGAATTTGTGAGCTTCGAACCAACCTAAGAGCACATCTTGCTCAATGGGCCTGAAGGGCATCTAATTCATTGAATTGGGCCTAATGGGCATGTACATTCTTTTTTAAATTCTTTTACATTGAGACTCTATGTATTTCTTCCATTCCTTAATAATTGTCATATTTAAGGAATGAAAAATATTAAAAAATGATAGTTAATGGGTACGTTGAACAAAAAAAATACGTACTCTAATTATATGATTTGTGTTGTAAAAGATAAAAGGAAGGGACAAATGTGGTAAACAATTTATTAATATCATATTGAAATTGTAAATTAACAAATTAAATATTTTAACAAATAAAAAAAATTTAAACTAATAGACATTAAGGAATATAAATTTTCTTATAAGATTACCTCATGATAAATAATAATTTTTCCCTTTATTTTGGAGTGACGGTTTTCAATCGTGTACAATGTCCTATAATAAATTATTGTAGACTCTTTAATTTTGGAGAATTTAGGGCTTCACATGTTGGATATATTTCAAGAGTATAAGACAATTATATAGCCTAAAGAATAAAGTATATTAAGTATAAGGATCATATATAAGTGAGACAATAAGAATATGATCAACACGGGTGAAACAGGAAGCAACACGGGTCGTGTTGTCTTCCAGAGAGCAAGGAAACAATTCATGCGCTCAACACTGGTCGTGTTGGATCAACACGGGTCGTGTTGAGCCAACACAGACCGTGTTGATTCAACACGGGTCGTGTTGAAGGCAGGATTGTATTAATTGCTAATGGCTATATGATTTTGTGTAATTAGTGCTTGATATCGTCATTAAGCACGATTATGCTGAGATTGCAATAGCTATATGACTTGACTTGGTCAAGGTCATATTAAGGACATAATCTCATCATTAAGGCTCTTGATTACCCTTTGACTAGGGTATCCTAAGTGGGTGGTAATCTCCTATAAATAGGAGACATCCTAAGCTATTTGAGACACGCTATTCTAAGCTAATCACACCCTCATTCTAGTATAGACTGCAGCTATACTAGAGTGATTCAAGTGAGAATCTATTTCTTGAGTGTTACAAGTGCTAAGTTTTATCCCTCGGAACATTTACGGTATAGTAAATAGTTCTTAAGGAAAATGAGTTAGAAGCCATGACTCTTAGCGATATCCAAACAAGTTCACCATTGGTTATTAAGTTATATCTCCATCTTGTCATACATACCGCAAGAATATCAAGAAGTCAAGCCAAGTGAAGATGATGAAGATTCAAGCCGGTCAAACATCATTTTCCCAACAATCTTAAGAACTATTTTACTGAGACAAGATTGGAGGAGGCTAAGAGTACATTGGACATCCAAGATTCAAGAGGGATTACAAAGATAAGTTTATATTTTACAAGTTTATTAGTATCAATTTTTCATGCAAGTTAATCAAGTTTTATTGAGTAAGTTTAATGATTAAAAGTTTATTAATCATTTGTATTTCTATATGTGTTTTGTATATATGAGAAATTGATACATAAGAGTGGCAATACAAGTACAAGATCTTGATATTCATGATAGGAATTGTTGCATGATTATGCAATGAGGTTTACATGGATTAAGGGCAAGGTAACAACAAAGTCATTTACAAGGAGGTCAAAGGTAATTAAGTTATTGTTTATTTGGGGGTTATATGCATGTGCATTGACCATGATTAAGTTGCCTCTTAATATTGTCAAGTTAATACCAATGGAATGAATATGTTTAATTACCTTTGACATGTTTAATTGGTTTATAAGAATTGCCATCAAGGATAAGTATTGAAATTCCATGATAAAGTAGTTGTTGTAGGATGGTGCAAAGGAAAAGTCAAAATAAGTATTTATTTATTTATATTATTAAGTGCACCATTGAACACCTACATAAGTTACAAGTTTATTTAGCCCTATGTTTTAAGTTGGCTATGATATTAAGTTACATGGAAGTTTCATACTAGTAATAAGGATGATATTATTACCATTAAAATATTCCTTGGTTGGATGTTTTAAGTTACAAGTTTTTAAGGTGTTTAATGTGGAAATTCATTGTGGCAAGATTATATTTTGCTTCTTATAAGCTGAATTTTTCCATGTTTATTCACATGTTCAAGTATCCTTAAGCTTATTCCACCAATTGTTTTTGATATTAATATGAAGGATGAGTACAAGTTGATTAGACCTTTTATTAATATCATGTTTGGAAATTTTGTTCCATGTTTATAAGTGATAGGTATGAGTAATTTCATGCTTAAAGTTTTACCTATTGTTATTCAAGTATTGTTTAATAGCATGATTAACAAGTTAATTTTATAATTAAGTTTGAAGCATGAAAAATAGAATATAAGTATTGGCAAAATTATTATGTTTATAATTTATAAGGTGCCATGAAATTCTATTTGGTTATCTCAAGTTTATGATTCTATTATTACAATGAGTTTATGCAATTGAAAGTCAAATATGAATTTGTTATTAAGATAAGCTTTGCATATAAATATAATTTTTATGAGAATTATTTGAATGCATACAAATATTCTTATTATGCTTATAAGTATTGTAATAAGAAAAGCATAATAAATATTTATTATCATTATTTTACAAGTACATATATATGTGATTATATATGTGGATAAGTTATTGGCAACATTATGTGGTTATTAAGATGAAATAGCAAGTTTGTGTACAAGAAGCCATATAAGTAATTATATATGAGAAATCATATGTGATTTATTTTGTACAGTTGTAAATGGCTAATATAATTTCCTAGCTATTGGAAATATAAGAATACACAAGATAATAAGAAAGACAAAGGATTAATCATGTTTATATGATTAATGATATGTATAAATATAAGGTACATATACACAAGTTGTCTAGGCTATTTCAAAATATTATTAAGTATACATAATATGGATTCAAGTATGTGAATTCATGATATGTATAAATTTAATAAGAAAGCTTTCTATGCTTATGAGATGTTGCATAAGTAAGGACTCATGATTATTTCTAACAAGTTGAACCTATAAGATTATTTGGCTAATTTTCTTAGCTAATTATGCAAAGGAAATTTCATATGACTTTTGTTGAGTATTTGTACTAAGTTCAAGTCAAGTATGAAATTAGTTTAAGTATTGACTTTCATGCATATTAACAAGTATCTTGTTATGTGATTCATGTTTATGAATGTTTATAGAGTTTTATGATTTATTCAAGCATGCCAAAGAAGACATAAGTTTTGGTTGTTTGATTAAAATAAGTATTTGACTCTATGTTGTTTATGGCATGACAAGTATAAGAATAATCACTTGATTCTATAAGTGCTTAAGGCAATTTTGCTTGTTTTTTCTTAAGTGCAAAATTGATTTATGTGATTATATAAGTGTGTAAAATCATAAGTTATTTATTTCCTTTTATTAATGGAAATATAAGTAGACAAGAACATGCTTTATTCTTGACATGAAAATATGAGTGGAGTTTTATTCACTTAATATTGTGTCTACAAGTTTGATCATGCTAGTAAGTTTAAGTATGTTATATTTTACTACATGTTAATTTAAGTAGTTGTAAGTCATGTACTTGCAACTATGTTCTTAGGCAATGCAAGTTATTCATAAGTGACATGGACATAAGTTTATCTAAATGTTTGATTGTTATAAGCTTCTCATGTTATTCAATCATATTTTAATATGATAAGAGTTTATTAAGATTTTATGCAAGTTCACTATAAGATAAATTTCTTTATGAAATAAGTGAATAGATTGCATAAGATATATGAGAAGATTTCATACTTTTGTATGGTTCATGTCCCAATATGTTTATGTTTACATACATATATGTATTCATTGAGTAATGACATATAAAGTATCAAACATGATTAGATAAGCATAAGATTGAACATGATTACTCATGTGTTTGTGTATTCATAAATATAAGTTGAATACATGTTTGTCCTTGTTAAAGTTTTTCAAGTTTATAAAAGCATGTAGTAGAATACAAGAAAGTATTTTTATACATAAGGAATTATGCATACTTGCGATAGACTATAGTTCATGATTATGGAAATGGTTATTCTTTGAGGTTTTACAAGATCATAAAGTTTAATTTATGAGGTTTCCGGATAATCATGATTGAGAATGGTCTATGTTGTTTGCATAAGTTGAGTATGCATATATCAAGTTTATTTGCTACATAAGAAGTGTATAATTTTTATACATTTGGCTATTCTAAATTCATGATGATGTATATATTTATCAATGGATTTGGAAATGATAAAGTTTAAGCATTATGTTTAAGTCTTCATAGCTATATGCTTTGAAGAGTGGGATTAAATATAAAAGGAGAAAATACAACCAAGGCAATGTGATGGTTCAATCATATACTTGGTAGTATACTCTACAATATAATCATTCATGATTATGAAACCATTGTTTATTCAATGAGTTAAAGTTATAAGTTCAAGTATGTAGCAAAAGAATATAGATGTAATGGTTTAATTACATATAAGTTGGAAATTCAATTTCCATAAAAGGATTGAGATGTAATGGTTTAATTACATATAAGTTGGAAATTTGATTTCCATATAAATCAAAGGTTAAAGTGGTTTGTCAAGTGCAAGGTTATTTTATTCACAAATTTGTATCCATGGTTTTTTGGATGATAAACATATAAGAGGATCCATATCAAGTTTACACACGGTATAGTGTGATTGTATCCGAAAAATAATATGATGGTTTGTTCATATTATGGTGAGGATATTCTTATTAAGGCCATGGTAAAGATATATTTATATATCTAATGGACCTTGTTATTAGAGATGGGTTAAGTAGCCTGAATCTCTACTACTTCACAACAATGACTCAACTTTACGAATTGGAATACCACCAATTTCTAAAGTTCAAATGAGTACGGAGTTGTCTAAAGTAGTAGGAAGCATCGATTTTATACATCTCAGGTTAAGTGATGCTTAAATCTGTAATGACAAGAGGTTGAGTGGTGACACTCTTAATGGACTTTGTGGAAAACCTAATTACAGGGGTGGTATAATTACAAAGTCTACCTATGTAAGTGTAATGTGTGGCCGCATAAAGGAACTATGGGCTAAAGTTCCGAAACACTTACTAAGGATAAGGACACAAGGTCGGATAATAGTGTCAAGGTATTTACACACAGGATTTAAAAATATATGTGTGTTATGAGTATAGTTGGTCAAAATAAATCCAAAGTTCAAAGCTATGTCTACTTTGTGATTTGGACTCAATTTTGGCTCATATACACTAATTGAAAAGTTCAAAGAGTAATCTACTTTTCATTAGTCATATGTTTTAAGGATTCTCTGGTGATTATAAGTTAAGGTATATCTCAAATAGCGGGGGTATAAGCCTCTTAAGTAAAGTTATTTCAAGGGTTTTACATACTCTTGAAATAGCGGGGGATTGTTGGATATATTTCAAGAGTATAAGACAATTATATAGCCTAAAGAATAAAGTATATTAAGTATAAGGATCATATATAAGTGAGACAATAAGAATATGATCAACACGGGTGAAACAGGAAGCAACACGGGTCGTGTTGTCTTCCAGAGAGCAAGGAAACAATTCCTGCGCTCAACACGGGTCGTGTTGGATCAACACGGGTCGTGTTGAGCCAACACGGACCATGTTGATTCAACACGGGTCGTGTTGAAGGCAGGATTGTATTAATTGCTAACGGCTATATGATTTTGTGTAATTAGTGTTTGATATCGTCATTAAGCACGATTATGCTGAGATTGCAATAGCTATATGACTTGACTTGGTCAAGGTCATATTAAGGACATAATCTCATCATTAAGGCTCTTGATTACCCTTTGACTAGGGTATCCTAAGTGGGTGGTAATCTCCTATAAATAGGAGACATCCTAAGCTATTTGAGACACACTATTCTAAGCTAATCACAACCTCATTCTAGTATAGACTGCAGCTATACTAGAGTGATTCAAGTGAGAATCTATTTCTTGAGTGTTACAAGTGCTAAGTTTTATCCCTCAGAACATTTACGGTATAGTAAATAGTTCTTAAGGAAAATGAGTTAGAAGCCATGACTCTTAGCGATATCCAAACAAGTTCACCATTGGTTATTAAGTTATATCTTCATCTTGTCATACATACCGCAAGAATATCAAGAAGTCAAGCCAAGTGAAGATGATGAAGATTCAAGCCGGTCAAACATCATTTTCCCAACATCACACCCCACAAGCATAGTAGAACTTGTAGTGTCAGATGATCTTACAATTGTCCAAAATATTTTATTTCCATTAAGAATTGATCCTTAATAATTTCTTTGATCGTATGTGTCACATGCAATTTTTAGCTTAGAATTGATCCATGTTTTTCTTATGAAATTCCATTATGGTATAATCTCCATAATTTGATGCATGTTTTCTTTATGAAATTCCTTTCCTAAATTACAGATATGATTATCCCAATCACAAAGATTATATGAGAATTCTAAATTATAGCAAATGAGTATAGAAAGATTGGATCGGATAAGATAATATTAGACCATAAACAATATTTTTTTCTACTAGTCATTGAACTTTTGAACATATTAGGTCGATATGATCTCCATAATTGAATGGCATGCCTCCTTGTGAAAGTCTTTTTTTAAACATATACTAGGGTTGCATATCCGTGTGATGTATGGATAATTTTTCTGTATTTATATGCCGGTTTTGCTAAATGTCGCCCTGAGGGTGATGATTAAGAGTTATTTATATCCAACAATATAAGGAATCTAATCTAATTAATATATATATTTGATATAAATTTATCTGGTGTATATCTTTTAAAAATACAAAAATCCTTCCAATTTCTTAATTAAATCATTCTCTCCACTATATTCTCAAACATTCCATTCTTGCTATTATAAACAAAAAAGATAGTGCTACTACGTATGGAAAAAAAAATATCTAAATTAAAAACCTAACGTTATTAAGGTACTAAAGCTCATTTTCTACCCTCGATGATTATGAAATTCTACTTGTATAGCCATTGCAAGCAGTCGAGGAATAAAATGGCGATTTGTGAAACTAAAAGTTTTACTTATCTTTTTTTTTTTTTTTGAAAGAACAACTAACAAGTCACTATATGTTGATGTAATTATTTTAAGGGTCTTAAATTTTGACAAATAATTATAGGATGACATTATCTTTGTTGTAATTATTTATTGGGGACATTCCATCATATTTTCCGGTTCAAAAATGTGCCAAAAAATGATTTTTGTGCTTAAGGCCATTTTAATTGAAGTCAATTATCATTTTAGACCTCAATGTTTAGGTTTGGTCAAAAATACATAACCTTAATCAACAATAAATATTACTGTGCACTGAAAAATAGGTCGGAATGCCTCACGAAATAATTACAGCAAATATAATGTCAACCCACAATTATCTGTCAAAATATAAGGCCCTTAAAATAATTACATCAAAATATGAAGACCCTTTAATCGTTGTTTGTTTGTTTTTTTTGACAAATATTCCTCTTCTTATCAAGTGAGAACTTTATTTTAAATTTTAAAATATAGTGTTACACTTGATTGCATTTTACAAGTCCACAGGCACTCAAGATTGTTGGAGCAAAGCAGACAATAAAGGTGGATATGGGATTGATTTCGATTTAAATTGATAAATATACCTTTTTTGTTAACTAGTAGAAATAAAAAATTATGGGATAAAAAATTAAAATTTTGTTAAGTTAGGAAATAAAATCATCATTGATTCAATTTGGAAAAGTTTACTATTAATTGAGACTCTATTTTGCTCCCTAAAACAAAAAGATATACACTAGATAAATTTATATCAAATATATATTTTAATTAGATTAGATTCCTTATATCGTTGGATATAAATAACTTTTAACCATCGCCCTCAGGGCGACATTTAGCAAAACCGTTTATATGTAATTTTTTTAGGAGTAACTTTATAACCATTATCAATTCAAATAATAATTACAAAATCTCTGGTGGATATCACGTTTTCTAACAATCCAATCAATTTCATCAAGAAGGATGGTCAACAATTATCTTTGAATGGTTTAGCCTATCAGCAACTACTTTGAGAAAGCTACATTGAGGTGTGTGATTCTTCAAGCATGAGCTACATGAAAGTATGAGTGAAGTGGACAACTAGACCTGTCAATTCGGTCGGGTGGGCGGTTTCGGGTCGGTCCTATATCGGGTTCGGGTAAGTACATGTCGGGTGTATTTCGGGTTCGGGTAAATATGGGCGGTGTATTTTGGTTCGGATCAACCCAACGGGTTATGATTGCGACCTTTTTCCGTTTTTTCTTTTTCAAAATGGTCTCTAAATACTACTTTTTGTACTATATACATAATAAAATATGATTATCTTCTAGTAACGATAGATTATTGTAACTATTTCAACTTAAATAAGAGAAATGACAAATAAATAAGTTGCGTTTATAGTTTAATAGTTAAAAATTCCAATGAAAAGTCACAAATTTTAATAAAGTTCAACTTAAAAAGTTAAATTTTTGGGTCAAACGGGCGGGTCGGGTTTAACCCGCTAATTTTCGGGTTCGGCGTACTTCAGGTTTAGTTGAAAAAGTCGTGTTCAAAACCTAGAAATTTCGGTCGGGTTATCGGGTCGGGTCAAAATTTGTCAGGTCTATGGGCAACACACTCACCTTCGAACTCGATCATGAGAGAGGTCCAATACTGTGAAGTTGAACAAAGGGAAGCACAGGAAGAGAAGGTCCACCCCCTCAAATTGGAGACAGTCCAAGAAACTGTTGCGCCAAGCTCGCGTATATCCCATGTGAGACTGCAATCCAGGAAGCCACCCTGACAACGTCGTAATAGCTAGGATCGGTAACACAAAGCTTTTGGGACGAATGAGAGTCCACCAAGGTAAGCGCAGAAAAACTATAAGCATGAGCAAAAACAGGTATGCTAGAAATTGCAGGAAGTGGAGACTGAGTTAGCTCACCTTTTAGGAACACCAGTCACCAAGAAAGAGGAGGCTCAGAGACGAAGAGATTGAAAGTTGTCAGCAATCGTTGTATCCCTTATCTATAGCCCATGATTCTATTATTGCAGTTGTCTTTTAAAAAAATTATCAGATATTAGGGAAGCATATGCTCTGACCATTGGAGCCAAGAGACAAGTCCTTAACAATGTAGTTTATTAGTGTAGGTTTCTGTCTATGCTGAAAAAAAGGAAAAAAAAAATTGCAACCTTGACTTTCATATATTTTGAAGGTGCTAGGATATCTTTGTTTATTTCCAAGACTTTGCCCAATTTGGCCCCTAAATACTCTACAAAGCCATAGTTCTTCTTCTTCATTGTAAGATTGGATATTTTAATGTGAGAAATAGATGAGAAAATTTTAATGTGAGACCCATTATTTCACTCTCAGAAAGTGTTTGGCAGGAACCTCAGGGAAAAATTTCTCTTAGCCCCCCCCCCCCCCCCCCCCCCCTTAAGGGAAGTTTTCCCTAGAAAAATGGAGAAAATAGTAGGCCCATCGTGAAACTTTCCCGAAGCCAACCCGCATCCAAACATGGGGAAAATAAGTCAATCCGGGAAAATTGACCATTTCCCCGGGATTATTTACCAACTAAACGCACCCTTAATGAATTTTCCTAAGTGGAAAAACTTTTTCACGTTTGGTTGTGACAAATAGATAAGAAAGTTTTAATGTGAGACCCATTATTTCACTCTTAAGCCCAATAAACATTTTTTCAAGGGGTCCTACGAAAAATCTTTCCTGCTTTTTTTAGACAAATCTTTCCTAAAAAACTAACAAACACACGATTAATGAAATGAATTTCAGATGGAAAGTCATTACCATCCATCTTTTAGAGCAGCAAAATACTGTCATCAGGACCTCATGAAGCACGTTTTCTTGGTCCCAAGATGTGAAAAAGTGAAATGCATGCATAGAGATTCTTATCTAGCTCCTCTATAAGCAACCCTTTTGAAATAAAAGTTAAATTAATTAGTATTATTATAATATTGAGATAATTAATATGCTTTAATTAAATTTCCTTTTCCATTACTTCACAGCCAAGTCAATGTTCCAACTGCTATGCGTGCGAACAACTCATGCTTCATTTTCTTTTGCTTATTACTACCTCCGTCCCTTTTTATTTGTCCAATTAACTAATTTCTCTGTCCCTTTTTATTTACCTAATTACCTAACTTTTACATTTTCAATAACTATAATACCCATTTTATCCCTAATAAATGCACTTTTTACAACTTTTCAAGGATATTTTCAAGGACATTTTTGACAATTTATAAATCATTTACTCCATTCCCTATATTTCTTGGTTTTGTGAAAATAATTTTTGAGACAATTAATCAGGACAGAGGTAGTATTTCTTAATATTTTGTTCCAAACCAATTAGATTTTCTCCAGATTTTCTAACTGTCCCCCCATATGTTATCCAAAGAAAAAGTATACAATATACTTTAATTTCTGTTTTGTGCGTTTTATATATCAATATCTTATATTAAAGAAGGATCAAAATAAAGTCACGTTAATAGTGCACTATTACTTTGAACAGGCTTTTTCTCTGATTTAAAATTCATAAAATGGAAAAGGAAAGCCTAACTACGAGCACTTTTATTATTTATGCAAAATCATTTCAGTTAAATAATTAAGAAAATGATAAATTTACTGCTAAAACTAACTTTTTTTGAAAGAGGTAAAACTAACTTTGGTTCACTTTTCTTAATTTTTAATGGTAAAACTAACTTTGTATCCACAGTGATTCAGTAATATTCTTGAACTTTTCGCAGAGCTTCAAGTGTACCTACCTTTGTCCCAAAATGTTTGTCTCTTGACTAAATTTTGACTGTTGATAACTTACAAATTATAACGAGTTAAAATATAAAATTACCGTCATTGTAATTTTCATTAAGTTATCTTTCTAATGACGATAATTTTATATTGTAATTCATTATAATTTGTGAATAATCAACGGTCAAAATTTAGTCAAAAGACAAATATTTTGAGAGAGAGTTAGTATGTACCTAATTTCCCGTAATATTCTTGAACTTTTCACAAAGCTTCAAATGCAGTAGCTAGCAGATAATTAATATTTAATTTCGAAACTTTAATTAAAGTTTTCACAACTTTAGTTAAAGTTATCTTTGTAAGAATTACATTTAATTTTTATTGATGCTTATTAAATTTTGTGGTTACTACTATTTTTTATTATGTTGCATGCATAACTTTGATTATAATCAAGTTAGTTAGCTTGAATAGGCTTTAAGCCAGGGAATGGTTAACAAGAGATTATTAAATATACGTTGAAATAGGCTTAATTAAGAATTGGCAACAATATGTAAAAAATAGCAACACATGACCTCGTCAGAAGTTTTCAGTCATATTATTGTAATCCTGATAAAAGTCGATGAAGTTAGTATTGTAACGCTATTTGATCAAGATTACTTCTTTGTCCATGTCTTTCTTTCCTTTTTGGAATTTCTCATTAAAGGAAAATAATATGTATTTTTATTCAAGATTGTTAATAATCATCTTAAATTGTCCATAATTTATATTTTATAATTTTTAATAATATTTTTTTTGTAATTATATATATATTTATCAACTATAAGAGTATATTACTTATTAGCTAGATAAAAAAATGATAGCCCAATTTTATTAATCATAGTAGAAAGTTCATATTTTATGTATAGTTTTATATTTATGAAAAATCTAAATAAATGATTATTTTCATAAAGTTTATAAGTCGTAACACTACAACAAAATGAGGCTTTAGCAACGCACCAAAAGTGTTACTATAGGCTCTAATACTGTTACCTTAGGTCTATAGCAACATTTAGCAAAGTGTTACATTAGACGTATGTTGCAATAGGTTATTGTAACACTTTTTAGGTTATTGTAACACTTGTAAAAAAAACGTTACTATAGGTATTTAGGCTACTGCAACACTTCAAAAAAAATGTTACCTTAGGTATTTAGGCTATTGCAACATATACAATAAAAAACGTTGCCTTAGGCATTACCAAAGGCAACAATTCTACTACATTCTATAACACTTTACAATATTTGTAATCTTTGAATCTTGTCTATTGTAACACAATATCTTGACCTATTGCAACAATTTGTTGTTTTGACTTATTCTTATAAGAAAAATTGTAATAATATAATAAATTATATTTGATATATAAACGTAAATTCCATTACACTAACATTGGGATAGAGTATAATTACAATTATAAATCATCCAACATTATACAACATTTTAACATTCCCAATAGATGAAATATAGTTACTGTTTACACTTAAATATTTTGTACTTCCTCACCCAAAAGTATATCAAAAATGGATTTTATGTTTGCAAAATATGGACAAAGGCATGAATGTAACTCGTCATTGAACTTGAACTTGAACTTGAACTTGATCATGAACCCAAAAGTATATCAAAAGCGTTGTATTATATCCAACATCAACCAAAATAACATGTAAAACAAAAATACAAGGTAAATAAGTAATACAAATTATAAGGTAAATAAGCTTCCCTCCTGAATGGTCATGGTTCCTCCTACTCTATCCTGTAAAGTGGATGTCTGCAACATTCCTATAATGCTCAACATCACCGAAACATATTGACAGAAATTTATATAAAAGGGACATTAAAATTAAAGAAAATCAACTATGAATATCTTACAAATCATACAAAGGGAGACTACCAAGAACGAGCTAAACTCATAAAAATTTGATTCTGATTTCATGCACAGAACAACAGGCAAATCAACTATACTCGTGAACAGGCAAATCAAACAGTGAAAATATGGTTTTTGTTTTTGTGAAATAATGGACTTGAGCCCAATTCAACCCCAAAAGCTAGCTTAGGAGGTTGAGGCACCCAAGCCATTATAAACACCACAATATGGGTGTCAAAGGACGATGTGGGACAACTCAACACGCCCCCCTCACCACGAGGCGCAGACAACTGCGGGCGCGGCCCCAACATCAATGACCCTTGCTCTGATACCCTGTGAAATAATGGATTTGAGCCCAATTCAACCCCAAAAGCTAGCTTAGGAGGTTGAGGCACCCAAGCCATTATAAACACCACAATATGGGTGTCAAAGGCCGATGTGGGACAACTCAACACGCCCCCCTCACCACGAGGCGTAGACAATTGCGGGCGCGGCCCCAACATCAATGACCCTGGCTCTAATACCATGTGAAATAATTGATTTGAGCCCAATTCAAACCCAAAAGCTAGCTTAGGAGGTTGAGGCACCCAAGCCATTATAAACACCACAATATGGGTGTCAAAGGCCGATGTGGGACAACTCAACAGTTTTTACTATTTATTTTTATGATTTCATTTCACAACTTTATGCATTGGAAAATCGTTCTTATTGCAAGCTTCACATTAAGTGTTGTGTGAGCTTGTAGCATCTTTAGTAGTGCTACTACGATTCTGGATGTTCTGTGCAACTATAGCTTCTGGTTTAAGGTCCACCCTTATTAGATCCAACACCCTCCTCACCTCAATGGGAGTTAACCTCCAGGACGTAGGTCCTGAGTTGTCACCTTAGAGATCCAATATCCATATATCAAGCAGCTACATTATCTAGAATTTTATCTCAACACTGGGAATCTACTCGAATTTCAAAATCTCCATAATAATACTAAGATAGCATAGCCATAGAATCTCTCAACATAGCATAGTCTGAGGTTGATGACTCATTAGCAATGTCAATTTCCTCAGAACAAGGTTGAAAACCAGGCGCTGTAGCTGACATATTACTGTTTGCAATATTCTAAGCAAGTGAATTGAAGGAAGAGGAACAAAACCCTAAATAGAGAATCAAGCAAGAACCTAGAAAAAGAAAAGCAAATAAATAGATAGGAAGAAGTTTGGAACCTGAATAGAGCGTTGGTAGGTCTGCGTAGCCAGATCATGGTTCAAAGCAGAAACATATTGAGCATATTATCGTTGGGACAAGAAATCACCAAAACTGGGCATACTTAAGGCCACCGGGGACACCACCAAGATAATAGACCAAGTAACGCATAAGATATATCTCCCCTCAGCGAGATTCCTCTCCAACACCTCATAAATAGGGTTCAACAAATGGAGTCTATATAAGTTATCATGATACTATATCATATCCAATGATCAAATATAAACAAATAAATAAAAAACACTAACAGCTAAATGCAACTTTACAAGCATCGGGTAAGAACCAGGCCTACTATTATCACATTACTTGGCCATGCTACAAGTCTAAACCATGTTTTATGACAGTACCCTTTCTTTTCGTGGTGGGAGCGTGCAGGGGGGTGGACAACATGGTTTCGTTGGCGGTGGATGACCGTTTAGGCACAATTTGATGAGTTGAACGATACTCCAGCTAAAACTCTATGAAAATGAACAGTGACTAGAAGAAGAAAATAAATTAGAGATTCCAGAATGAAAGAAAAATACCCAAGAATGTCATCATCATGCATGCCATCCAAAATTGACTCGTCCCAATGTTGTCTCTTGTAGCCTTCGCGTGCTTATTTTCTATACCATCCACTGCACTCTACCATAATACAATTATAAAACTCTGGCTTTAACCAAGACCA
The DNA here is from genome assembly GCA_029582165.1 of Portulaca oleracea. Classification (NCBI taxonomy): domain Eukaryota; kingdom Viridiplantae; phylum Streptophyta; class Magnoliopsida; order Caryophyllales; family Portulacaceae; genus Portulaca; species Portulaca oleracea. The sequence goes on from CM055873.1 coordinate 46,891,295, forward strand.
ATAGTCAACTTTGAGAAAAAGGGACCTATGATCAAATGCATAAGATTTAAGGACCAACAAAGTTGAAATATAGAAAAGATTTGATTGTTTGACTTACGTATAGAATGACCCAAAAGTTCAAGTTGTACTATTTCCATGGCCACCTTTACTAGCAGTAGCAGGTATAAGTACCATCAACTTCAAGATATAACACCAAGAGGTCCAACACTACCTCCAACTAGTATCCAGCTCCACCTGAGAAAGATTACTTGGGATACACAAAATACATGATAACAGATAAAAATGCAACTTCCTAAATTGTGATCAAAACTAATTTAGCCATAAGACAGACAAGTAGGTATTGGTATATCATATAGAAGCTCTGAATTTCGATTTATTTTTGCCCCTTCAATTCTCTTAAAGGAAAAATATTGCAAGAAATAGACAAAATTTTAGGTAGGTATAGAGTGATACTTTGATGTTCGAAGCATTTGAACTTACTAAGTACCAGTAAAACCAACGAATACAGTACATCCCAAGCATGCAACTCATCTCATTACATGATCCGCAGAAGAGAAAATTAATCAAGATCAAAAAATGTACAATATTGTTCTTTGTTCTTTTTTGTAATGGCTTTTTTGTTTTGCTACATCTTATTCCCCAACGTTTTTGTCCAAATTACGGCCCATTAGCTAAAGAGCACAATTCTTTCAAATAAAGGAAGGCACAATAGTAATGTATAGTAGGGAAATGCAATAGTGAAATTGAGAGGCTATAAGTGTACAAAGCTCAAGCAAACATTATCCGAACCCTAAGAACTGGATTTACAATTGAATTTCCAGAAACATGTGGCTCTCGTCATAGCACTTAGGATCAATCAATCAACAGGAATGGGGAATAATAATTAGATCACAATTAGCCTAACCAGCACATAATTAGAATCCTCGACAAGCTAGGTTTAGTGAAAGGTCAACAAACGACCCTAAACAATCTCACTTCACCCTAAATTGGTAACTATAGCATCAAACAAGATGAACAAATTAATCAACATCCAATTATTGAACTGATTCCAATAATCACAATCAGTAAAGAATAAAGAAGCACACAACTAAGTAAATCAGTAATGAAAAGCAAAAGTTGAATAAAGCTGAACAGTTCACAGAATAAAGTCCTAATCTGTAGTAGTCCATATGGGTAGATTAGATAGAAATAATAGCATCAATCAACAGAAGTCAACATGAATAGGCTAGCAAAATGCAATACAATTATGATCTTGATCAAATGAATTAAGGAAACCACAGTCCAAAGATAAATTAGAGCACAGTCACACAACAACAATCTGAATTAAGGTGAACAGTCCACATACGATGCAAAATGCAATGCAATTAAGGTTTCAATTTAGGATTTGAGAATAACAGTGAGATCGACCTTTCCATTACTGTTTGTTACAGTAGTGAATTAGGGTTCGAGAAAACGTTCAATTGAATTCAAAAGACAAGAAGGATTCCTGAAGGCGTTTTGAATCAAAAACAATAATTCGCTAAGATGGGAACCATAACAATGAGTGACATTAGTAATTTGTAAGAGACAGAGAAAGGGGGCCAAGAAATTAATACCTGCAAGTAGCTTCAATTGAATACAAAGTATCTGGTTCAAGCGCGACGAGCAGCAACGCGAGGAACATGGAGAGATGGAGCAGGACTAGCGCGAAGAACAAGAGCAGCGTGAAGAACAAGAGCAGTGAGAGAGGGAGAGATCGATGGAGCAGTGAGTAGATCCATTGTGAGAGGGAGAGCGGCGCGAAGAAGAAGGCCGACAACGATTTTGGTTGTAATCAAACCTTAGGGTTTGGTTATTTTGTCCAAGTTTTATTTCATTTCAATCTTTAATTTGCCCGGGAAATTAAAATTTTAATGGATAATTGGCGCCTATAGTGAAAAAAAGGGGAAGGGAATGTAATTAATAATATTTTATTTAAGTTAATTAGAATTCTATTGTAACATAAAATAATTAAATGTTGCATTAGGATCCTATTGTAACATATAATAATTAAATGTTGCATTAGGTATTACTTTAAGTAACATTTTTTCTAAATGTTACTATAGAGTATCTATTGTAATACTTATATGAAATGTTACCTAAATTAGTGTTACTATAGCTATGTTTTGTTGTAGTGTAATAACCCTCAAAGTAATGAAACATACCTTTATAATAATTTAAATATACTCACATTTAAGTGTTTGAGCAATTTAGGTCAAATACAAGATGATTATTAACCATTTTACATCAAGACACTACCATTTTGCCTAGCTTCTTAAAATACGTGCTTCACATATACCCTTTGTTCACATACAATCTTCATGGCACAACATCGTTGCCAATCTCAACAAATTTGTGTGCTCTCTCATCCACGCTATCATAAAGACTCTCGTCTAATTATCTCAAGTCATCCCTACAAATCGATCAACTCATCTTTCTGCAATGCTCAACACATATTTTCTTGCTATTTTTTTGTCATTTTTTTTTCACTCGGATAAAGAAGTAAAGAGAATCTTAGGAGACTCTCCTATCAAGGCATTACTTTAAGAATATTTTTTTCACATACCTTGTTCATATATATATAGCCTTATATATGTACTACTTGTTTAACCAGACATCTTTTAGTTTTATGCATAATGTTTGCTTCAACACCCCATGGATAGAATCCACAACACCACGAGAAAAGTCAGATCCCAGATCAATAAAATAAATAAGTCATCAACAAAATGAATGAGTCATCAATAAAAAGAATGTTATCCATTAAAAATAAATATTACAATAATTGGTGCTTAATTTGAACTCAAAACATACATAATAAGCAAAGAAATAAGCATATATATACTCCCTCCATTCCATATTAATTATCATCTTTAGAAATTATAAATTTCTCAATATAGGCCCTGTTCTTTTCTGCGGTATTTTACGGTGTGGTGTGGTGGGGTGTGGTTGAATTGTGGTAGGTTATTGGTATGTAGGGTAGGTGAGGAGAGAGAATGTAAAAAGTAGAGAAGAAAAGTGAAAAGTGAGAAGAGAGAAAAGTGAAATCATGCGGTGCAGAAATCATGCAGATCATAGCTCACAACTGCAGTAAAAGAAAAACAGTATAATGATCTGTTCTATAAGATTACTACCATTAGATTTGTATTATCTTAAAAACATATTATTCCATTTATTAATATAATATTATATAAAAAAAATTATCAATCAAAGTATAACATTAAAGACTGTAACAGTCAAATATATAACAATTAATACGAAACATAGAATCAAAATTAATTAATAATAAAAGAAAGAAATGATTAAAAGGAATAGAAAATGGTCCAACGTGAAATGATTGTATTTTCGTGTGGGACCCATTTGTGCATGATGTAGGGCACTTCCCTTGTCATCCCATCTAAAAACAAACCCAAACAAAACAAATCTTGAAAGAGAAGCAACGAAAACACAACGTACAAGCCAATCCTATTTCCCAAAGCTCTCATCTCTCTCTTTGACACCCCCCCCCCCCCCCATTATCATATACTCATAAACCTCCCACATTCTACACATAAAATCTCACTCTCGATCTTCCTTCCATACAATCATATATCAATATCCAAATAGAGAAGATTAAAGGGGTGATTAAGGAGGGTTAATTATTAATCAGGGTAATTAGTGAGGATGGTGCCCATTACAGTCATGGTAAACTTCCTGTTTTACTCAATGATGTTCTTCACTAATCCATCAGCAACTGTTTATCAGCACTTTCATAATAACAACCAGCCAAGACCTGCTCTTGGCTTTGGCTTCATTCATCCAGGTATCATCTCCCTACACACACATACATACATACATACATATACATATTTTAGAGTGATTGTATACTCATTCTCTACCATTTTTCGGGTCCAATATGCCTCGTTTTCTGGATTTGTTATATTTTAGATATGAAAAACCAATATATATATTCGTTTCTATAATAATTCAGATAGTACCAGCTGCACTGTGGTATCCCACAGGTCCCGGGATCGATTCCTGGGAGCAGCAACAGGCGTGTATGCCTGGTTTCCCCCTCCCCCATAGGCTGGTGGACCCATTAAATTTTCCCTGAGATAGGAGCCTAGTGGGTGGCGCGACTTACCATTGTAAAAACTTAAAAAAAAAAAAATCAGGTGGGTCAGGTCGGGTTCGGCATGCCCCGTTTTCCGGGTTTGTTATACTTTAGGTTTGAAAAACCGATATATATTCGTTTTTGCGATAATTCGGGTGGGTTCAGTATGCTTGTTTCCGAGTTTGTTATATTTTAGATTTGAAAAACCGGATCAGTTTCGACGGGTCGAATTTTGCCAAGCCTATGCATATGACACAAAATATCCTGCTCTGCTTGATTCTTGATAAAATGGGAAGAAAATTTTTATCTGTGTCTTCGCTAATTTAGGAGTAGTACAGGAAAAAATTAATCATTTTCTTCATTTTTCTTCCTTCTCAATATCATATTTTTCCTGTCATTTTCCTCATGTCAAATCTGAAAGAAAAATATTAATGGCAAAGTCAATCAATTTTTTTTAGTATTTCTCATGGAAGTTTTCTTCATTGGCTTTTTTCAGCGCGGACAAAAATTCGGGTCCAGATAAATTTGAGTTGGACAAATTCAAACAATATCAAAATTTGGCCAAGAAATTTATGTCCGAACCCAGTTTTATTTCGGGTCGAACCGGGTCGGACAATTCGAACGAAACTAAAATCGAGTTCGGACAATAAAATAATTTTATGTCCGAATATTCGTTCCATTCAGTCAATATCAAAATATGGACGACAAATCTATGTCCAAATCTTATTTTTTTTGGGTGGAACAAAGTTTTACCAACTCTTACTATTTTATGTGCAAGTGAAAGAAATGTTAAAAGAAGTTAAGTTATTTTTTAAAAATTTTCATTCCATCAGTCAGTCAATTACATTTTTCATTCCATTAGTCAGTCAATTACATTTTTCATTCTACCAATCAGTCAACAAATATGATACAATGCTGTCAAATACTCCTTTTTATGGTAGTTGTTAAACTGTTTGTTCATTTAGACTGTTTTTTTATATGGTTAGTTTCCGTGTAGTAATAGTCTGGTGTAGTAGAATTTGAAAAAATATGGTTAAAATTATGGTAAGTGAGATAGATGATGAGAGAGAATGTGAAAAGTAGAGGAGAAAAGTAAGGAGAGAAAAATGAAGAGATATATTAATAATGATTGTAATGTGATGTGGAGAAGTGTGGTAAAAATTAAAGAGTTGCGGTATGGTAAAGTATCGCACTGCAATCTACCACATAAAATAATAGAGTCTTAACTCATAGCATCAAATTTCTTTTATTTTCTCTAAAATGAATATAAAATAATACCTTAAATAATATCTCCTTAAAAAATTTCATCTTTTTGGGTTTAAACTGACCTAGACCGAAACCCCAAAATCAAAAAAACTTAGACCAAAGTCCGGACCATTGTGTATTTGGTTCGAGTTTTCGGTCCGGTTTTGTGGGGTCAGTCCGGACCAAAATATCAATGGTCCTAAGTATATATATGAAAATTTGTTTTGACATTAGATCTCATTATTACTTCCTCCATTTTTATTTATCTGTCACCTAGTAAATTGTGCTAAAAAACATTGATCGTTAATATCTTAATTTATATAATGATTCATTATACAAAATTGATATCATTAGATTCGTAATGAAAAATACTATTAAAAAAGTATAATATTGTATTTTTTTATAAAAACTTTATATTAAAAATTATTGATCAAACATTGATACTGAAAACTGTAATTGACAAAATTATTCTTTGGTTGATGAGCGGTGTGATAATCACTGACTTATTTTAGTTATGTTGGCAAATTTTTAGGGACTCCTCTGTTATAATCCACCTGCTAATTGTGATTAGAAGAAATGGGATGATCGACGATGACTCTGTTGGATGTGTTGCTCAGATGGGTTTACGCGTAATTTGCTCAGATTAGCAGATAATCATGGATTAATTAGGATGTGATTATCCAACTGTACTTTGGTATTATTAGCTCAGATTTCAGAATGTTGATCTAGTACTCATTCTACTTTCTTTTTCTTTTTTTTTTTTTTTTGAGGATATGATCAATCATGCATTTTATGGATTTATATATACTGTATATAGTCTGTACAATACCCACCCTTTGATGAACTAGCAATTTTAAAGTTTTTTTTTTCTTTATTTTGCTGTCATCGCTCATGAGGCAATTATTGCTATTTTTGTTGTGTATTGGCTAGCCTAAATTAGTTGTCCTTGGGAAATTATTTAGTAGATTTTTACATTAATTTTAACATTTTGCAACCATTTTTTTATGAGTTTACTTGACTACTTGGTTCTTTCGATTGGATAAAATGAGGTTTGGATAGATTTAATATGATTGGATTGGAAAAGTTATGATATTTTTTTTTAGAAATTGAGTTTTTAGAGAAGATTTTTTTTTGGAATTGTGTAAGATTTGGATTGGATTGGATTGGATTGGATTGAGTTACCAATTCAATCCAAACCAAATTTATCCAAACTTATTTAAACCTTACATAATTCCCCAAAAAACATCATCTCTAAAAACACAATTCCCAAAAAAAAAACATTACTTATCCAAATCAATCTAACCTAATCCATCCAAACCTGAATTTAACCAATCCAAAGAACATGACTAAAAATTGGAAACAAAAACTAGAGGAAAATTCATGTGATTAATGTCCTGTTGTTAGAATGGCCGGATAAATTAGGTTTATCTTATCATTTTCTTAATTTATTTTACCTTAATTTATTTGAATCCCTAATAAACACTCAAATCAATGTCATTTATTTTATTTTCCTACATTTCATTTCCATACCAACCTTATTTTACCAAGATATAATCCCAACCTACCTATTTTCCTACATTTTATTTTACCTTAGTTTACTTGTACTCTTTTGTGTGATACTATACCGCACCTATTACAATTTATTACACTAACTGCAAACCGTCACATATTTTATCATATTATCCACATCATACCTAATGGTTACCATACTTTACCTGTTGGAAAAGAAAACAGGGTCCAAATCTAACTGTACCTTTCAACTACCAAAGACAAATGGTTATTTTATAGTAAAAGACTTTTCATTAAAATATAAAAACAAATTAAAACAAAGACAAATGGTTATTTTATAGTAAAAGACTTTTCATAAAAATATAAAAACAAATTAAAACGGCCTGTCCCCGCGATGGCTTAGCTAAAAAGTCTAAAATATTTCATTCCTCGAAAAAAAAAAATGTTTGAAATAAACTGCGCTTTCTCATACCATCGTAGTCATTACAACCCGCCACAAAATATCATTCTACTACAATTCACCACAACCCACCACAAATTATTTTTTCACAATTACCAATACAATATTTATTTATATACAAAAACCCACTACAACATACCAATAACCCGCCACAATTACACCACACCCCACCACAATTTCACCACACCTTACCGCGTTATACCGCAGAATACCAACATGGCCATAATCTATGGTAAAAGATTTTAAAAGGAAGAAATGAAGTTCTAGTAATATCAAATTATGAATCATGTTTCAGCTTCTAGCTTTTACATTAATTTATGATCTATCAAGTAATAATAATGTGAATTGATTGGTGAAAATTATTATTCACGATGTCCAAGTAACCATTAGGACCAATGAATGTAAGCATGTAGGAGACAACTGGGGTTAGCTTTGATTCTGCACATCAGGACCACTTCTAAATAATTGAAGGTTAAGATTAAAAGACACTACCTCCGTCCCAAATTATTTGTCCACTATTCCATTTTTGGATGTCCCAAAATTATGTCCACTTTCCTAAATTGGAAACTTTTATTTTTTTAAAATTACTAAAATACCCTTAATTTGAATTTTAAAAGAATTTAAATATGAGAGGGAAAGTATAAATAATAGTTTTGAATTTAAAACTAAGGGTATTATTAATATTTTATTGTTAATGGAGACTAATTTGTTGATTTTCCTAAAAATGCGCGCTAAATCAAAGGGGACAAATATTTTGGGACGGAGGGAGTATTTTCTCTTATATAAGTTAACCTTACATTATTAATAATTCAATAATTGTTTGAGCATATACTTCTAGTAATTGACAATTGAAGTATTGACATTCATTGTAAATAACCTTTTCAAAATTGCACTTCATCCTTGATTTAAAAGAATATATAAAGGAAAATTGAATTGTAGTAAGTTGATCAAATTATAGTACAACTAAAAATATGCGTACTACCAATCACCTTTTTTCAACCAATTTAAAATGGTTGGAAAAATCAACCGTTTTCGCAACTATTTCATATTCTAACTATTTTTCAAAAATTTTAGTGGGTTGCTAAAATGGTTGGAAAATTTTCCTACCATCCTTTTTCCTACTATTTGAAAATGGATGAAAAATTTTCCTACCATCATTTTTCCTACTATCTGAGAAGTAACTATTAAAGATATTAGAGCTAAATGACAACTACTCCCATCATCCAACACTCCCACCAAAATTCAAGTCTAAATGGAAGGAAAAATCTCCCATTATATATCCCTTCCTCTATCGATTGTAAGATAGCCCTGTAACAATGATGAAAGAGATTAGAGCTAAGTGACAACTATCCGCACCAACATTCGCATCAAAGTTCGAGTCTTGATGGAATAAAAATTCACTATTAGATGAAAATTGTGGCGTTGATGAATCATATTTGTTATAGGCAATTCGGCACCTCTCTCAGTCTATAAAATTTACTAATAGTTACTTCTCAGGTAGGGCCTACTACATAAACAAACATACCCGGAATAACAAAAGAAAAAATAGTGTTCTAATAAGGTGAGTCTAATCTACCCAGGTAAGTGAAAAGGCGAAAAGATAGAATAAAGGGAAATTGGATTGTAATAATACGAACTTTTAGTCATATAAGACTTAATAATACGAACTTTCGATTAGGTTCTGAATAATATGAACTTGACTGTCGCTCTCAAGAACACGCCACCGAAGCCATCTTTTCTTAACTCAGCCGATCGATCCGTGGGCGGAGGATGGGTTTAGTCGATTTGACTTTACAGGTCAAGATTATTTTGTCGACATCATCCTCTCTCTCTCTTTCTCTCTCTCTTCGTTGCATTTTCTGATTTCACGAATAAATTTCCTCACTAACCACCCTTTGTAAATAACCCGCTTCATATCTCTACCCCCCACCAAACCCAGAAAAAATTTGCAGACATCACAAACAACTTATCCTTCTTCTTCTTCAACCTCAAGCTCAAGCTCAAGCTCTCATCAATGGCGATCGACATCGACCCACCCACCTAGAACGACACCCGCTCCTCCTCCATTGACGACGAGAACTCCACCGTCACAACCACCACAACCACCGCAAGCTCCGACATTATCGTCCCTCCGATAGCTTCCATTTCCCTCTCTCTCTCCTCCTCCATCCCCACCCACTTCTTCACTCCTTCCAAAATCACCCAAATATTCTCCCCCAAATCCGCCAAAATCCCCCATAACCAAATCTCCTTGTCACTTTCTTCTCTCACCCTCTCAATCGCCGCCCCACCGAAACCCTTCTCCAGAAACCTCTCCTCCTCCGCCGCGCCCCTCCTCAACCCTCTCTCCGCCGCCCCTCCGACCCCTCCTCCGCCGCCGCCGACCGTCGGACCACCATCGTCTGGTTCCGCAACGACCTCCGCGTCCACGACAACGAAGAAGGAAGAAGGAAGAAGGAAGGAGGAGGAAGAAGAAGAAGTTGGAGGGAGGCTAGAAATGGATCTGCAACGAAGAGAGAGGTAGAGGGAGAGAGAGAGAGAGAGAGGAGAGAGAAAGAGTGAGGGGGATGATGTGGACAAAAATAATGCTGATCGCAGTTAAAAATCGACAAAGTCATCCCTCCGCTGCCAGGATCTCTCCAGTTAAGAAAGCAGAATCCAGTAGCGTGCGCCACAGGCCAATAAAGTTCATATTATTCAGAACCTAATTGATACGTATTATTAAGTCTTATATGACCAAAAATTCGTATTATTAGAATCGAATTTCCCCATAATAAATTTGGTCCATGAATGATATTTTGCTGGATTGGAACTGTGCCTCTGCCCTCTGGTTAAAGTTGTACATTTGTACTGCTATAAATCCTGTAATACAGAACACTATCCAGAACTGTCTCTTTACTTTCAATTTCAAATAATTGTACTTCTTTGATTTATTTTAATTTGAAATTTATTATTTTTATTAATAATATAGCTAAGCATATATTTTATTATATAAATAATTATAATTGGATTTACAATAAGGGAAATTATATATAAATATGTTCTTCCATTTTTTACAAAAATATATAAATTAATTAATAAAAATGATAGTTGTTATTGCTAGCTCTATCCTATAGAAGGTGCTAAGAAAGGCTTTCTGGAAGTATACACTTTTCTCGTCGCCCAAATCTTGTTTCCAATTTCATCATCTCTGGTACGGTGTTCATTATAGCTCATAAGTTTAGAGTTACACTAGTGTCTTGTCACAAGATTTTTGAAAAATGTCATATCCCACTACCCATATATATAATCTTTGATAATAAATGTAATATAAATAATTTTAACACCTAAAGAATGACATATACTAGTTTGTTACGCTTTGAATACAAAATTTTCTTATGTTAAGAGGGAGGGGAATAGGGTAGCACATGAAATAGCTTATAGCCACCCGGTGGTACTGGGTAGAAAGGTGTGGGTGGGTAGGCGTCAGATTTTGTCTACGATCTGGCTGCAAAAGACATGTGTATTTTTTTTGGATAAATCATTAATATAGCCCCTTCTTCTATTGGTGATAATATATATATATATATATATATATATATATATATATATATGGAACTAATTATGTGAGCGTGACCCTTTAGTGAGCATGATTGGATATTTGGTGGGCAACAAATATTATTTTTGTGGACATAAAATATGAAAGGTGGACATCAAGTATTGTTTTCGTGGACATCAAATATTATTTTTGTGGACATCAATTATTGTTTTCGTGGACATCTATTGTAAACAAATAGAAAATAAAGATTTTACATGGAGGACATCAAATGTTAAGGTCCACCTTTCGTACTTAATGTCCATGAAAATATATTTGATGTCCTCATTTTATAATTGATGTCCACGAAAATAATACTTAATGTACGTCAGATATCAAACCATGCTCATCACATGCTCATAAAAGAGTCATGCCCATATATGATCACCCCCTATATATATTTCAAAATTATGTTTAGAAAAGTGTATTTTAAAATTACCCAAGTATATATGGCTTCAAAAAAAAGGTTACAATATAAATATATATATACTATTAGTCTGACATCCAAGTAAATAAGATAATAGATTTTTTTTGAAACCAAACGTATAATTAGGGGTTTTTTGCTTTTTGGATCCTGTATTTTGGGGGTATTTACAATCTGTACCCCCATGTTTCAAAGTTTACAATTTGGACCCTATACAATATGGACCCAAAAAATTTAGCCCAAAGTTAAGTTTGACTCCGGTGAAGACCAAAATCTTGCATAAACTGACCGATTTACCCTTATTTCATTTATTCATTTATTTTGAATTTCCTTTTGAAATTGACTAGACTGAAGACTTCAATTACACAGCCCATACGCATATCCCACCCTTAGTGACTATTCAACTCCAAACTCCCAGAAAACCGAATAAATAAAGGGTAAATTTGGAAGTTCAGAAATAATTAAGCAAGAACTTTGGAAGGAAAAATCACCAAACTACAATAAGGGTCTCTTTTGGCGGACTTCTAATTATGTCCAAATTGTTGGGAAACAAAGTATAAGGCCCAAATCAGAACTTTGAAACATGCAATTGTGATCAGAATACCCAAAAATACAGGGACCAAAAAGCAAAAAACCCGTATAATTAGATGATATTATAAAGACAATAATTGATCCATGTTTATATAGTGTTTGATATAATCCATTCAGGAAATTAAAATGACCTTCCCACGTCTTCTCTCCAACAACAACCTGTCTCTAGCGAGGTTATGGGCCACTGGCCGGATTTGCATATAAGATGCATGATTATTGCGTTAATATGTCAAACTATTAATACAAGTGTACAAGCATACAATTGAACATAGAATCAAAAATTTTAGCAAAAAGGAGAAAGATAACAAAAGGGATCACCTCATCTTGTAATGTAAACCATGCTGTTAGAAAACTGACCCTTCACTCCATAATTACTTGTTTTTTAATGTGTTAAAATATTATTTTAGAATATTGTTTATTTTAAGGATATTATTTGCTCAAAATAATCCTAACCCATGCAAATAAAATTATATATGATCATAATTTTTTTTTTCCTCACAAATAAAATTTACATGGTCGACAAAATAGTTCCATTCTATGCATACTATATTGAGTTCGATATTCAATTATATCATATATTCTCTCTGTCCCAAATTAATTGATGGTAATTTTATATTGTAACTTATTGTAATTTGTAAGTAATTAACGGTTAAAATTTAATTAAAATGTCAATTAATTTGGAATGGAATGAGTATATCGATAGATTATTATATATACTGGTTTGATTTCTAAACCTTGAGTACAAGGGTGCAAGCATACTGTTTGTTTTCATTTTTTTCCCGGTAAGCAATCCAAGGACACGATAGCTAAGGCTCTGTTCTTTTCTGCGGTATTTTGCGGTATGGTGTGGTGTGGTGGAATTGTGGTAGGTTATTGGTATGTGAGGTGGGTGAGGAGAGAGAATGTAAAAAGTAGAGGAGAAAAGTGAGGAGAGAGAAAAATAATGATTTGTGGTAAAGTATGATGAGTTGACAATGATACAACCGCCATGAGAAAGAACCGCAGAAAGTGACCTAATTAGTCAAACAAATGAACCTCAGCTAAGAAACTAGTACGATCTCTCTACATCTCAAGGCATGTTGTGTGCCAAAACTTCACTATACATGCATATGTATTTTTAACAATGATAAATATCGGCCATTTGAATCGCGTCTCTATCTCATATATATTTCAGTTAAATTTAATGACTTAAGGAGAGGGGTAACCCGCGAGTGCTTCGATAAAAATGTCACTAAACTTTTAAAAAATTGCAAATTTGCCACTCGGAATTTTCATGTCATCAAAATGCCACTAATCTCTTTTAATTGTGTAAAAAATGCCACTTTACCGACTGTTTACCTGGAAACAACCTAAAGCAATAGGTTAATGGTGTAGGTGGTTGTGATTAAGGGAAATATACACTTAATTAAATTAATTAACACCTTAATTAGATATTATACCCTAAAATCAGTGGTTCCTCACTTATTTCCCTCCATTTGAAAAAAAAAACAGTAACGTTCACCTCACTTCTTCACTCTTCATCTTCATCGCCATTTTCTTCAACCTCCAACATTTGATTTCTGTAATGGGTATTAATTAAACCCTAAATTGAACCACAATCAACAAAATCGCACATCAGGGAAGTGTTTTCGTAAGGATTGATGATCTGCAAGGTTGACATTCATACCTGGTTAGTTTCTCCAAAAACCCTAATTTAATGGCGGAGAAGGTTTAGCCATGACAGATTATGGGAAAGTTAGGGTTTTTCGGAGGCACAAGGAAAAAGAAACAGATAAGCCCTAATTTTTAAGCCCTAATTAAAGAAGAAGAAGAAGCACAGAGGGGAGCTCGTTAATGGCGGAGATGAGGAAGAGGATGAAGAAGATGAAAAGAAGATAAGAATCAGGGGGAAGTGTTTAATGAAGAAGTGACTGGCTACTGCAGGTAAACAGCCGGTAAAGTGGCATTTTATACACAGTTAACAGAAATTAGTGACATTTTGATGATATGAAAATTCCAAATAACAAATTTGCAATTTTTCAAAAGTTTAGTGGGATTTTTATAGAAGCACTCGGTAACCCACTCATCTTCACATAAAAATATTTGTCATTCATAAAAAATAATCTCGTTGTCATAATACTAAATGAATTGCTAGCCCATTAACTCCCTATAAATACTAGTTTTGACGTACATGCTAAGCCTATATATGATTTAAAAACATCTTGTTGTGTTCGGCAATAATGTTTAAGGTGGCGTTTAGCGTTTTGATCAAGTCAAAACTCTAATTGCATAAATATTAGCGTTCGATAAGCTAGTGTTTTGAAAAATGTTTAGCGTTTTAAGGAGTGTTTTGTGAAACGTTAGTAAAGTTAACGTTTAGCGTTTAAAGTAACGTTTCATATTTTTCGGTCAAAAATTACCCTTTGAAAATTTTATCTTTGGAAATTATTGATACTCTTTTATGTCAATTCACATTAATCTATTAATTCAACCGCTAAATTTACCGAACACAATTATCATTTGAACAGTCATCCGCAATCTGCTACTTAAACTGTTATCTGCTACTTAAACCGCTATCTGCTACATAAACTTCTATCCGCTATCTAAAACACTAATCTTAACACTGGATCAAAATGAATACTGGATAGCTCATATGATCAACATTATCTTTCTTTCGGCTTTTTTTTAATATATATTACTATAATAAGTCTGACACCCCAATAATTGATATCAATGGATCATTTCTTTAATTTGTTAAACTATGAGTATAATAGTATAAGCATAGGATTAAGATTTCTGGAGAGAAGTGTTAGCAAAAAGGAAAATTGAAAAGAACCCAATGACATCGAAAGAAAAGAAACCTCAATCGGTAAATTATGGCAATAAAATCATAATTGTATCTATTCATTTTGTATAGAACGAAAAATACAAATGGTACTACAAACATATGTGGTTTTGAAATACTATCCTATCATTTATACTGTAGTAAGTTTGACACCCAAATACACCATATCGATAGATTCGATATTAGTTTTAGGGTTGGCTCTTTCCACAGGTAGGGTTATTCATGGTGCAGTCCGAACTAAGAAAGGAACTGGACCGAACTGGATTAAGGATTGGACCAAATGAATCGAGGAAAATTCGGTCCAAGAAGTTTTGATGTTTGGTCCTCGGTCCAACCCATGTATTAAACTGAAGGACCGAGGTTAGTAAAATTTTAGGGTTTCTTTATGTGTAATCCAATCTTGACTGGATTGAACAAAGTTCGGTCAATCCAATCTAGGACCGACCACAGGTATGTAAAAGTTAGGTAAAAGTAATCCAAACAGAAAAATAGAACCCGAAATGATATCCGAATGAATGTTCGGCTACTGACCCAAATATGAAGAAAACCCAAATCCGAAATTGATCCAAACCGCAAATCGAAAAGTGATCTAATTAAGATCCGTAGTCAAATGACCTCAAACCAAATCAGAACTCAATCAAAAAGAACATCACCCTAACCAACGTGAAAAAGACTCACCCAAAGTCAACCTATATCCAAACATGTACTCGAACTGAACTGAAATTGGTTGATTTGATGTCAACCTGAACCGATCTGAACCCGAATCAATTCACCTGATTGTCAAGACAGAGACAAGAGAAGAGGATATTAATTTGTTAAACAATGGGTACAACTGTAAGTCTGTAACTAGTATCAAAGATAGAAGGGTTGAGAAGATGAAGACAAGAGGCCTGTGACAATTGACATTAACAGGTGAAGCAAGCACAAAATGGCCAACAAACACTTCACGTTTGAGCAAAAACAAAACATATTAGCACAAATGTAGGGTATGTACTATGCGGTGTTTGTTTCTTGCTTGGATTCAATTGCTATGTATTTGGAGCTTTGTTTCTGGATGTCGTCGGATGGAAAGTTGATGATCGTTGCCCGGTTTTTTCATGTCTGATGAAGTTTGAGTGGGATGAGGTCAAATTTAGGGCGGTTAATTGATCAATGTCAAATTTTAGACAAAAATTGATGCCCATGAATCAAGTTTTCTGGGTTAGATTAAATTCGACAATTCAGATGAACCTAAGTTCGGGCCGAAAGTCAGGTTAGATAGTAGAAATAAGAGAAATATTCGTCTAAATTTTTAGTCAAGATAGTCAATGTCGAAATTTGTAAACATGCTTAGACAAACAAAATTTTGACAGCTTTATACTCATGATGCTCAGACGAAAAATCTGTGACAATGACAACTATGTGCAATTGTGCACCACCACTCTCTAGGCCGTTTGGTTCCAGATTAATCTTGGTGAACTTCAATTTCATTCGGTTTCCTTTGATCAAACGAATAAGATTCGGGTCAATTTGTATTTGTTCATATCATTTTCAATTCTGATATATTTCAGGTCATTTCAGTATGATAATTTTGACTTGTCAAGAAGAATATTTCATGGGGAAAAAAATACTCAAATCGAGTTAGACCAATTAGGGCCAATTTACGGCTTCAAATTTGAGTTTGGATCAATTCACTAGAACACTATATTAGTTATCAAGTTGTACACCATGCTATTATTGCCATACACTCTACAGTATACAGTATACAGTGCTCTGTACTCTTTAACTGTAAAAGGTTTCGTACGTAGTGCTCACAGCGGGCCCATTGGGCCTATTGAACATGGTCCAACTCATACTTTAATAGATGACTTTTCCAATCACCCACATTTCTTACTTGTCTCACCAGTAACACAACCATGTAAAATTTAATTTTATATGTATAAATATTGAAAATTTAATGTGTATCAATCTCATATACTAGGACGTACTTTAATTTTATATGTATAAATATTTCCAATGGAAAAATTTTCAGGGAAACTTTTCTCTGGAAAAATTTTCCTTGAAATCTTACTAACCGCACCCTATATTTATTTATTTTAGAAAAATAATTTAGAGAGTAGATCTCCAAACGGTGGCAAAGAAAGTTCTAGAGAGCCGTTTCCTAATCCAATGATGTATTATTCGTCTAACCTGTAATTGTTTTCATTTTCAGAATCTTTAAGGGCTTGTTTGTGAACAAAATAGGAATGGAATTGAGTAGGAATAGGTTCTAGTTCCTATTTTTTTTGTTTGGAGAGCAGTTTCTGGAATGGAATTGCAATCCCTGGGGATTTGCTATCCCTCCCAAATAAGGGGATTAGAAACCTCCCAAATGTAGAGGGAATAAGCTATCCCTTTTCTTTCACAACAACAACAAAACCAATAATAATAATAATAATAATAATAATAATAATAATAATAATAATAATAACAATAACAATAATAATAATAATTATTATTATTATAATAATTATTATAATAATAATTATAATAATTAATAATAATCATAATAATTATAATAATAATTATAATTATTAATAATAAATAATAAATAATTATTATAATTATTATAATTATTATTAATTAATAATAATTATTATCATTATAATTTTTAATTTTTAATAAAAATTATAATAAGAATTATTATTATAAATATAAATATTAATAATTATTACTAATAATTAATTATTAAATGTTATTAATTAATAATAACTTATAATAATTAGTAATTTAGTAATATGAAAATTAGTAATTAATAGTTAATAATTAATAATAAACATTTATATTAATAATTAATAAGTAATTATTATAATTATTTAATAATAATTGATAATTATTAATAAATACTAAATAATTATAATTATTAATAATTAATATAATAAAATTACTAATTGATACAAATGTCAACAATTAATAATTATTATAGCTAATCATTTTCCATTAATAATAACTATTAATTAATAAATAATAATAATTTAAAATTTATAGTGATAATATTATTAATTAATATGTAATAATAACTAATTATTAATTGATAATTATTAATTATTAATTATTAAAATTATATTATTGTCATAATAATAATAATAATAATAACAAATACTATAACTATAGATTTGATTCCATTCCACTGCTTACCAAACACTTTCATTTCATAGTTCTGATTCCATATCCAACTCATTCCACTTTTCTCTCCAAACAAGCGCTAAGAACATTACAACGTACATTCAGATCTGCAACGTTTTATTCTTCTTTTTTTTTTTTTGCATTTTTGTTAGCCAAATTATTAGTTGGAAGAATCTGAAAAATTGTCGAAAGCAATGTACAAAGCGTATAAAATGATCTATAAGATGCATTACAAAGCTGCTAGTAGCTAAAATGTATTCCCTCCATTCCATATTAATTGTCCTGAAATATCATTAATTTCTCAACATATACAATGTTTTAATATACGAAAGTATCATCATTAAATTCATAACGAAAGTTACTATCATAAGAATATAATGTTATAACTTTTTGATAAAATATACTATAAGAAATTCTTAGTCAAAGATGACGTCTTGGACAAAAATGGAACGGAGGGAGTAGATATCTAAAAACAACAAACAAATTGATCAAAGTAACAATACAAGTAACAATTATTGCTTAGACAACCCACACTACTTGTTTGAACCATTGAAAGGGGTGATGACTTATGAATCGACTCGGTTTTATTTTAGTTATAACAATGTTGTGGAAATAATTGGAATGTCTTGTCCCAACTGGGAGCCTATACAAGATATATATAATCGAATTATGGAAGTTTCCTTATAAAAAATCATATCCTCTAATAACTGTGTGATCGAAAGAATCTTTAAAATCGTTATTATGGTTTTTAATATCACTCTTTGATTGATAATTTCTCATATAATATTTTATTCTTAGTTGCAATATTATACTTTTAAGATAGTAACTTTCATTATGAATCTAATGATAGTAACTTTATATAACAAATCATTGTATATATTGAGTAATATATGGTCAAAATTTTCAAAGTTTGGCTACTCAATTTTCAAATACGATAATTAATATCGAACGGGGGAGTATCAAACATTATGCAAATTCTAATATGATCATATCTTCTCATGTAAAGTTATAATGAGTTGATTTTTTTATATAATTAAGGTGATCTTTTATATATATTATTATAACTAATAAATAATATGATCGAGAACGACTTTTTAATACGAATATAGCTAAAAATTTAAAATTTATCAATTCATGGATGATTTCAATAAAAGTAAACCTAAATAAATTATTAGTCTACACTTATAAAAAGTCACCCTAAAATTATATATTTTACATTACATTTACGTTAAAACATTATAATAAACCGTTAGAAGCAGCCATAATCACAATATTTTATGCTCAGCTTTCAATATATCTATCATGGAACCATCTCGATTCTCGATCATAAGTGTGGAAATATCAAGGTGTCTTAAATATTTTAGTTAGTTTTTCTGTTATAGTCTAGGGTTCAAGATTCAGTTTTTCTGTTTCTTATGTTTTGTCCCTGGCTGCTCGTGTATATATTCTTTGTGCTGCCCCTTGTTATTGATTGCACATAATACAATAATTCTTCTTCTTCTATCATTCTCCTTCATACTTTTCTCATGGTATCAGAGCTACGGTTGCTCTCATTCTGATCTCCCTTGAGAAAAACAAGTTCTTCTGTCCTCCATATTTCTGCTGTCTTCAAAAAAGGCAGATCGTCTTAAGTTTTTGCTAACAAAATGGCAAAAATCGAGCAAACACAAGCTGAAACAGGAGGAGATATTGGCCAGAATCAACCAAAGAATGAGGAAGAATTATACAATAATAATCCCCTACACCTTGCTAGCTCAGATCACCCAGGTTTGCAGATTGTAAATATCAAACTCAATGGTTCTAATTTCCAGAAATGGGGTAGGGCCATCAAGATAGCCCTAAAGACCAAGGTCAAGATAGGGTTCATCACTGGAGAATGCCCTCGACCAAAACAGGTTACATCTCTTAATCAATGGATTAAATGTGACAATATGGTCATTAGTTGGCTATTGAATTGCATGATTTCTGAGTTGGTTGAGTCTTTTTTATATGTAAATACTGCACAAGAATTATGGAGTGAATTGAGTGAAAGATTTGGCCAAAGCAATGGCCCCCTGTTGTTCCAGTTAGAAAAAGAGATTTCTAACTTGCACCAGGGCAAACAGTCTGTAGCAGTCTATTTTACTAGGATCAAAAGACTTTGGGATGAAGTAGGTGAGATGTCTGATGTGCAAGTTTGTAATTGCCCTGTCACATGTTCTCATGTCAAAACTTCCATGGACATGGAACAAAGAAGAAGGCTCGTCCAGTTCTTGATGAACTTGAATGATGAGCTTGATGCTGTGAGAGCTCAGATTCTTTTAATGGATCCTCTACCAACTATCAACAATGCATACTCCTTGGTACAGAGAGCTGAATGCCAAAAGATTGCCTCTGGAGGACTTCATTTCCCTTCTGAATTAGCAGCTAACACTCACAAAACTTCTTACTTTGGAAGTACTGACAATGATTCAAGTGGTTTGAATGCAAGAAGTTCTTACAAAGGGCCCAAGAAAGACTTTAAGAAGGAGAAAGCAAATAAGTTTTGTACTCATTGTCAGAGGCATGGCCATGAAAAGGAATATTGCTTCATGATTGTTGGTTATCCAGACTGGTATAAAGGGAAGAGGACAGTTGCAAATGTGCATCTTGAAGAAACAGTAGACAGTCCCTTAGAAGAAGCACCTATGATGAATCCAAAGCTTCTCCAGGAAATAGCTCAAGAAGTCTACAAGATGAACAAGAATAGGCAAGATCAAGCTCAGACATCCCAGGCTGGTTCATCTCAGGCTGTCTCTCATTTTGCACAGAGATTAAAATCTCCAGAAGAGAGTTTTTAAGGTAATATCCATCTAACTAGCAGCTGTTTCACTGTTAAAAAGGGGGCAAAGAACTTATTGATAATTCATGGGTTGTGGACACGGGGGCAAGTGACCACATGGCTCACAACAAAGCTTTGTTCACTTCTTTTAGGAGACTGAACAAAGCTGTGTCAATCACAATGCCTGATGGCAATGTGAAAGTAGTTAAACTAGCTGGAGATATACTCCTAGGCAATGGACTAAAACTGAATAAAGTACTGTATGTCCCTGACTTTAGTTTCAATTTGCTATCAGTTACTAAGCTCCTCTTTGATCGATGATATACATGATTGCTTATGCTGACAAATGTCTTTTTCAGGACCTTTTAAGTAGGCAAACTATAACTACTGCTTATAAGGACAATGGGCTCTATAGGCTGGAATCAAGAAGTAGAAAGAAAGCACATCCAAATCCTAAGTTGTTTTCTGATGTTGAGAATTGCAATATTGTTGAAAACAATGATGTTTCTTTACATACTCTGCATTCTAGACTAGGGCACACCTCTCTTTCAAAACTTGAACATGTTCTGAATTGTAATCTTGGTAATAAGCAATTTTTGTGATACTTGCATACTTGCCAAAGCCCATAGACTACCTTTTCACAGAAGTTCTATCAAAACTTCTTTTCCTTTTCAATTAATTCATATGGACCTTTGGGGTCCCTATAGAACTGCAAACATAGATGGTGCCAAGTACTTTTTAACCATAGTTGATGACTACACAAGGTGTACTTGGACTCAACTATTGCATGATAAAACTCAAGTTTTCAGTGGCATAGAAAAATTTCTAAATATGGTGAGCAATCAATTTAATGTGCAAGTCAAAACCATTAGGACTGATAATGGCACAGAATTTCTCAAAGAATCTTGCACTTCCTTTAATTCAAAGGGAATCACACACCAAAGGTCCATGGTAAGAACCCCCAAAGAAAATGGGGTTGTTGAGAGGAAGCATAGGCATCTCTCGACAAAGAAAAGCCATCAGCTATGTCGTTTTCCTAAGTATTTGTGGGGTGAGTGTGTATTGGCTGCCACTTCTATTATCAATAAACTCCCTATGAAAGCCTTAGGCTGGAAAAGTCCTCATGAATTGTTGTTCAAAGAAAAACCAAATCTGGATGACCTACGAACCATTGGATGTCAATGTTTGCTGTGAACATAGGGGAAACAGATAAGTTCTCAGATAGGGCCATAAGATGTGTCCTGTTAGGGTACACATATGGCATGAAAGGATAGAAATTATTTGCTCTACAAACAAGGAAAATAGTACATAGTAGAGATGTAATTTTTTGTGAACAGGTTTTCCCTTTCAAGGAGCAAGCAGAGAAACACAAGGAACCCACCTTGAGAAAAGAGAATCTCTGGAGCTCTTCTGATGACTTTGTCCAGGACAATCAACCCTGGACAAATACAGGAAACTATTTTACCTCAGCAAGTTTAGATTCTAACATTGTCTTTGATGATCCTAATGAGAACATGACAGATGACAATGTTCAGCCTACTTCAGGGGACACATCACACAAGGATAATGACACTGCTATTGATGACACCCTTGATCAGAATGATCAGAATGATCCAACTCTTAATCACAGCCTTGAGGCTGATCAAAGCCAAGATGAGGAAAGGAATCATGATGAAAACAATCTGAGAAGGTCAGAGAGGCACAGGCAAGCTCCCAGATGGCTCAAAGATTTTATTACACCACAGAGCCATAGCCTTGCTGGATACAAGTCAACTCCTTATCCTTTGTTCCAATATGGTGATCTCTGTGAGCATTCCTCAGACTTTGTTACTTCCTTAATTACTACTATGCATATTTCTGAACCTAGTAGTTATGTTGTAGCATCAAAACACCCTGAGTGGACAAAAGCAATGAATGAGGAATTAGAAGCTCTAGAGAGAAATGAAACTTGGGTAATGACTGACCTACCTGCTGGAAAAAGAGCTTTAAGCTCAAAATGGGTCTAC
The DNA here is from genome assembly GCA_029582165.1 of Portulaca oleracea. NCBI lineage: Eukaryota > Viridiplantae > Streptophyta > Magnoliopsida > Caryophyllales > Portulacaceae > Portulaca > Portulaca oleracea. The sequence goes on from CM055873.1 coordinate 46,913,980, forward strand.
AAAGTTAAATTCAAACCAGATGGGGATGTAGAAAGATACAAAGCTAGGTTAGTGATAAGGGGTTTTGAGCAGATAAAAGACAAGGACTATAAACATACTTTCTCCCCTGTAGCAAAATTAACCACTGTGAGAATTTTTATCTCCATGGCAACCATCAAAGTCTAGCCTTTGCATCAGTTAGATATAAATAATGCCTTCTTACATGGGACCCTTGATGAGGAAGTGTATATGATTCCTCCTGAAGGGTATAACAATGCTCACCCCAATCAGGTTTGCAAACTTAATAAGTCTCTTTATGGCTCAAACAGCCTCCGCATGTTGGAACATTGAAATGAGTAACTTTCTTATTCGGAAGGGATTCGCTCAATCAAAATATGACTATTCCTCGTTTATCAAAGAACATGATGGCTTAATCTGTTTTGTTTTGGTCTATGTAGATGACTTATTGATAACAGGTAGTGATGAACGAGGAATCAAACAACTCAAGGCACAGCTACATGAAGCTTTTACAATCAAGGATCTAGGATTAGCTCGATATTTCCTTGGCATTGAAATCACAAGATCAGAAAAGGGGACTCTCTTGCACCAAAGGAAATATATTGTTGACATTTTGGAAGATGCAGGATTATCCGCAGCTAAGCCAGCACATTTTCCATTACCAAAGAATCTGAAACTGTCCACAGAAAAGGGACAGATTTTGGACAACCCAGAACAGTATAGAAGGATCATTGGAAGGCTGTTATACTTATCTATCACAAGGCCTGACATTACATATTGTGTGCAACACCTGAGTGAGTTTCTACAATGTCCTAGGAAACCACACTATGAAGCTGCCTTACATGTCCTAAGATACCTTAAGGGAAGTGTAAACAAAGGTCTCTTCTATCCTGCACAAACTGATTTAAGATTGTTTGCTTTTTGTGATGCAGATTGGGGGAGCTATCAGATGACCTCTAGGTCTCTCGCAGGATATGCTGTTTTCATGGGGCAATGCTTGATTTCTTGGAAGACAAAGAAGCAAAACACAGTATCAAAATCCTCAGCTGAGGCTGAGTACAGATCAATGTCTACCACCACCTCAGAGTTGGTGTGGATAGCTAATTTGCTCCAGGATCTGAAACTTCCTATTGAGCTACCAGTCACACTATTTTGTGATAATCATGCAGCCATGCATATTGCAGAAAACCCCGTTTTTCATGAAAGAACGAAGCACCTAAACATTGATTGTCACTATATAAGGGACAAGCTCTTAGAGAGTTTCTTGAAGACTGCTTATGTTACTTCAAAGGATCAGCTTGCTGACATAATGACTAAGCCCTTGGGAGAGTCTCAGCATAACAATCTTTCTGCCAAGCTTGGGTTGATTGATGCTGCAGTATTTCCACCTTGAGGGGGGAGTGTGGAAATATCAAGGTGTCTTAAATATTTTAGTTAGTTTTTCTGTTATAGTCTAGGGTTCAAGATTCAGTTTTTCTGTTTCTTGTGTTTTGTCCCTAGCTGCTCGTGTATATATTCTTTGTGCTGCCCCTTGTTATTGATTGCACATAATACAATAATTCTTCTTCTTCTATCATTCTCCTTCATACTTTTCTCAATAAGCTTAAGTTAATAGTTAAAGGTATAATGATGGTTTTATACTCTAATATGTCGTCTCACGCGAATGTCCCTTAGGTTAGAAGTGTGCGTGGATGCTGCAAATTAAAGGTCCCCTTCACCTTGTGTAAATAAACATATAGGGGGTATTGAGATCCGAATATGAGACCTCTTGCTCGGTCTAGTTCTAATTTCATGAAATCATTTCAACCAAAAGTTTAAGTGCATTGTTGAAAAAAGTCCTTATGCTCTAACGTCTAGATTTGTTCCTATTACTAAAGAGATTAAACAAATAAAAAAAAGGTATAATGGTAGCTTGTAGATTAATTATGAATTTATGATGAGTTCATGAGTTGTGAGGTTGCCGTGTATTGTACTCCATGCATTAACGCTCATTGCAGGACGATTGCTGAAGATGAAAGCAAGAAACAAAATGCCAATGACCAAATAATCTAACCCCAGGTCCACCATCATATCATACAATTAGCTCTAATTAATTAGGCCTTATTATTTTCTACAGTATTTTGCGGTATGGTGGAATTGTAGTGGGTGTAGTGGAATTGTGGTAGGTTATTGGTATGTGGGTAGGTGAGGAGAGAGAATTTAAAAAGTAGATAAGAAAAGTGAGGAGAAAGAAAAGTAATGATTTGTGGTAAAGTGTGGTAAATTGTGGCAAACTGCGGTATGCTGTGATACCGCAGTTTGCCAACCACAAAAAAGAACATAGCCTAAATGCATAATTTCATTTTGTTTGGATCATATAATTTTTTTTTTTATCATCAATGCTATTCCCTCCGTTAGCTCTAATTAAATTCATACTTTCATTTTGTTTGGATCAATCATTTTTTATCATCAATGTTATTCAATTCCCTCCGTTCTATATTAATAGTTCAAAATGTCGTTTGTAACTAAAAATTTCTTATAGTATATTTTGTCAAAAAGTTACAACATTATATTTTTATGATACTATTTTTGTTATGAATACAATTATAGTACTTTCATATATTAGATCATTGTATAACGTCAATGGACAATTAATATTGAATAAAAGAAATATACCAAATAATACAAGTACCTCTATTTCAAATATATGCCAGTACGGGAATTGTGCAGTCAGCTTTTGAAAACTTTAACCATAAATTAACACAAACATATACAATAATCTAATGTACGAAACTATTATCTTTATGAAAAATACCCCCGTGAAGTATAATTTTATAATTTTTGTGAAAATATATAGCTAAAAGTGACGGTTAAGGGCTGATCACGATCAATCCATGGTTGGATTAGATAATTAGACGTGGGTTAGTTAGCACCATCTCCATAACTAATTAAGATACCCCACCACCTCATCAATTATATTATTTATTTATTTATTTGCTCATATCCTCATACATAAATTATGATCAACCCCAATACCCCATCTTAAATTGCTGCAAATATACTCCATTCACTACCAAACCATAGAAACATCTAGAGAAAGAAAGAAAGAAAGAAAGAAAGAAAGAAAACTCATATAAAAAAATAAGAAACAAAAATGGTGCCGATCACAAGCATGGTGTATTTGTTCATTTGTTCAATGATGTTCATCACAAATCCGTCGGCCTCCATCTTCCAAACCTTCACTTATCACAACCGCGTCACTGTCTCTGCTTTCGGCTTCGGATTTCTTCATCCAGGTTCATATTAATCCCAACTTAATTCTTCTTAATTTTAATTAATCAGTTGCAAATTACATGCTTAATCAATGTACGGACTGGTTTAATTTGGGGCTAATTTTATAGGGTTGTATGTATGATGTGCTGGTTGCAGATTATTGATCGAATCGATCAGTTGCATACACTTTCTGGGTTTTTTTCGTTTAAGGAGGTGAATGCTCGATGCTTCTTCTTGGATATTTTTTGTATTTTAGTTCATATTTGGGTATTTTTCACTAGTTTTTTTTTTGGATAAATGTGGGTCGGGTCATTATGCGTGCTTGTAAGTATTAAGTATTTGGATATTTTATTTTCACCGAGATTTGAATTTTGGTGGAAAAATCTAGAAGATGATGTGTGAATATATCAATTAGCTAGTAATTGAAATCTCATAAGTTTATTGAATTCGAAAATTTTAGAATACATGTATTTTTGTACATTATGTCTATCAGAGGACCCGTATCAAACAACCTCATAGTGATCAAAAGAAATGTTTAAATATTTGAGTTCAATTCATATTAATTATATTTTTCGGGAAGGAAACATGGAAGCAAGTCAGGTTACTAAATCTTGTTATAATTTAAATTTTTTTATGGATGTGGATAACCTTAGGCTTTAGAAGATTTGTAATATTTTAGGAGATGATTTGATTGAACATGCTCCTACGAAAGAGAACCCTAATTTACACCTACTTATATGGCAAAGGAGGGGGTGGGGTGTGTGTTGGGGGGGGGGGGGGGTTCATCAATCGATCCAAAGTTATTGATTTTGTTAGAATAGGGTAAATATTTAGGTCTGGGTAATTTTAGGTTCAGACAAATCGAATATCGGATGAAAAGTTGATGTATGATACTCAATTTTTTCTTGTATTTTTCAGGTTGTATAAATTAGATAAGTATAAATTTTGGTCTAAATTAGGTTCGAACCATAGAAGTTTGAGAAAAGTTGTGTTTACATTTTATGTCCAATAGATCAATGTCAAAATTCGGATGAAAATTCTATAACATTACCCATTTTTTTTGACTTAGACAAATCTAAATAATCATCGAGTGGGACATATTTTTGCAAGCTTTGGAGTTTGTGATTGGATCAATTTAAACTAGCCATGTTAGGTTCCTAGGGGATTTGTGGTTGGATCAAATTAAACTAATCATGTTAGGTTTCTCGTACTCATAATCATGTCTATCAATATTTTATTATTCAGTAACAACGTTAAAAGTTTCCTAAGACTTTCGATGTCTTCAGAAAGTCACATTTTGGTCAAGAATATATCCTAGTATTTTACCTTTTGAGTAAAATGTAATTTGAATTTACTTGGATTGGATAATAGTAGAGTAAAAGTCAAGTTTCTCTACAGATTTAATAACAATTGATGTCACCTCGGAGAACCAAATTCATTTGTAAACTAAAAGAGTCATTAGATAAGTGACAAGTCAGAATTTATCCTAAATTTGAGCCAGTTGTTGAGATAATTTGGTTAATTAATTGGTGAATTAACAACTAACCTAAAGGTGGTTTAGGTTTTGATCACAATGCGTGCGTGATCTGCACTTTAGCACAGTTATAGCATCACTCAAATTTCAAACTATGGTGCTGGTAATTGGTAGCTGTTAACTGTTAGCTATTAGCTTGAAGTTATTACTCCCTTCGTTCCAAATTAATTGACATTTTGACTAAATTTTGACCGTTAATTACTTACAAATTACAATGATTTACAATATGAAATTATCTCCATTGTAAATTTTAGTAAAATATCTTTCTAATGACTGTAATTTCATATTGTAACTCATTATAATTTATGAATAATTAACGATTAAAATTTAGTGAAAGTGTCAATTAATTTTGGACGGAGGGAGTAGCTAATAAATTTTTGGATTAGCCGTTTGACTTTAGCTGTTTGGGTTAATTGATTGCACGAAAAGTGTTTGGTAAAATATTTTTTTATGAAAAACTACCTCAAAAAGTTTTATCAACTAGCTTTTTGGCTAATATAAAAAGCTGCTTACCAAGCACCTTAAATAGCTTTTTAAACTTGGTCAAAAAGCTAAAAGCTATCCAAAAAACTAAAAGTTACCCAAAAAGTTGGGTAGCCAAACATCCCCTATGTATTACTTGACCTATCAGTTCAGGCGGGTGGACGAGTTTCGGATTGGGTGTATATCAGGTTCGAATAAATATGGATCAAGTATATTTTGGATTTAGGTAAATATGGAAGATGTATTTCAGTTTCGAGTTAACCCAACAAGGTTATGATTGCGATATTTTTTTCATTTTTTCTTTTTAAAAAAATGGTCACAAAATACTATTTTTGGTACAATATACATAATAAAATATGATTATTTTTTTAGTAACGATAGATCATTGTAACTATTTTAACTTACATTAGATAAAAAAATAAATGAATGAGTTGCGCTTATATTTTAATAGTTAAAAATTCCAATGAAAAGTCACAAATTCTAATATGGTTGAACTTAAAAAATTAAATTTTTGAGTCAAACGGATGGGTTGGGTTTGACCCGCTGATTTTCGAGTTCGATGTATTTTGGTTTTAATTGAGAAAATCTGTTCAAAACTCAAAAAAATCTGGTCGGGTCAGAAACTTTCTGGTCTAATTCTCACCGAGTCACGGTAGTAACGTTGGCTTGAGGTCACGAGGAATTTAGATGTTGGTAGTTTGACTATTCCTCCTATATATAATAGTGTATGAAATAGATTGATTCTGATAGATTCAATAAAATCTTTCGAAAACTAATTTGAAAACAACTTAGAAAAACAAGAAAATGAGAGAAACGGATTGAAAGAAAACTTTATCGTTTGTGTGATCCAGGTAATGAGTAGTTAAGTGAGTGAACTAACTAGACGTATCTGAAAAACACAAACAAAAAGATAGAGCATAATAAAACACACAGAAAAGCAAAATAATGTTTCATGTCGACAACCTCTCACCCCCTCTCCCGAGTACTTTAATCCTAGTCTGTCAAATACTCTTATCAAGCACCATGTCTACCACTAAGCCCAATTGCTTAAAATCATTCCTAATCATCTTCCTCATAAATATCCCCCACCCTTATTGTGAAGAGATGACAAGACAACATAATCTTTTTAAATCGCTGAACGGCAATATCTGCACTCATGGTGCATACATGATAAAACCATCTTAGTTTATTGCCGTATACATTATTATTGATCTTGCTTAACTTTGTCTAATCCAAAAATTTTGAATGTCCGACTTGGTCTGTTTGGCCCAAAATAGATTTGAGTACCAATGGAATTGACCGAATATTTCAACACAATATTTCTTTTTTTATATTATATGAATCGAATTTTGATTTGAATTTAACTCTGTCTAAATTGTTCAACACGGTCTGACCCGAAAAAATCGTATCTTAATATTAATTTCTGCTCCAATTTTAATTTTTATCGAACTCCAACTTACCCGGACCTTGATTTTTGGCAACGCTATGTTCAATGGCTGTGTAAACTCACATCACCACTGTGAAAAGTAATAAAAATAAGGGAAATTGGACGGTAATATACCGACCTTTAAGGGTGTTGAATAACAATATACCGACCTTCACTTTTGGACAGTAATATCACTGACCTTATAGTTTGGTGACATTAATGTACCTAGGGCTGTTCATAGTCCAATTGCGTGCGAAAAAGGGGCGAGAGGGATCTGGGATCGACCGAGAAGTTCGATCCAGTCCTCGGTCCAAAAAAAATTGATGTTCGGTCCTCGGTCCTGTCCATGGACCGAACTAAAGGACTGAAGTTACTAAAATTATAGGTTTTTCTTATGTATAGTCCAGTCCGGACTGGACCGAGCAAAGTTCGGTCGGTCCAGTCCCGGACCAAAAAAAGTTTGGTCCAGTCCTCGGTCCAGCTTAGTCCTCTAGTTCGGTCCAGTCCAATTCGGTCCAGTCCAGTTCGGTCCAGTCCGGACCGATGAACAGCCCTAAATGTACCTTCAAGGATTTTATGGGCGGCGAACCGGTTAACGGTCTGACGTGGCAGGTGGTGCAAAAAAAATCGATGCCATTTTTATGTTCTTTTAGGGGTGTTGAGTGTTTGTATTTGGTATTTTTAGGATTAGGGGGTTAGTTTTGTTGTTAATTTTTAGGGTGTAAATCCTTGAAGGTACATTAATGTCACCAAACTATAAAGGTTAGTGATATTACTGTCCAAAAGTAAAGGTCGGTATATTGTTATTTAACACGCCTAAAGGTCGGTATATTACCGTCCAATTTCCCTAAAAATAACAAGAAAAAGAAAATAACAAAATAAAGGGGAAATATACGCTTTAGCCCAAATAGGAGGATGTGCCTTTGGAAGGAAATTGTTTCCGAGACCAAGCAATTGGGCCTGACCCAAGACCCAACCCTTTTCTACCCAAATCATTCACTTACGGGCCCAGTTAGGGTGGTCCAAAACATTTCTTGTGTAGTATTAGAATGATGTAAAGATTTTGACATTCTTTTTAGGAAGTTGGACAAAAATAATTTAATCTTTAAAACGATTGAATGGAAATTTGTTAATACTTTTTCTTTTTCTTGAACATAAATATATAGGCACATTATCTTTTTCCAATACCCTAAAGCATCGATTATGCTTTTCCAATTAAAAAAAAAACAAGAATGATATATTTTCAAGAGTAGGGTTAGGCCATGTTATTTTATGCGGTATTTTGTAGTATGACGCGGTATGGTATGGTGAAATTGTGGCGGGTTGTGTTGTAATTGTGTCGAGTTATTGGTATGTTGTGGTGAGTTTTTTGTATTTATATATATATATTGTATTGATAATTGTGAAAAATTAATTTGTGATTGGTTGTGGTGAATTGTGATAGAATAGTATTTTGTGGTGGATCATGGCTAACTGCAAGACCTTAAAGTACGTTTGTTTGTCCAATTTTGTTCGCTTTTTAAAAGGAAAAAAAAAAACAAGTTGTTTTTAGCCCATATCGCGATCATTGATGTCAGATTGTGAGTGATGGTTGCTGCGTACGACAAAATTCCCCTCTTTGATCACCTTCAAAACCCACCAATCCCAATTACACCAATCTCCTTCAACAGTTTGCAATTTGTTACCCATTTCACACGGCACTGCAAAATCAACGCACAAACACACACAGAGATACTTTCTTAGATACTCAGAGAATCAAATCAAGAGATGCATCTATGGCCGTCACTCAAGGTCAGGGACTCCTTCAAGCTCGATCGCCTCCGAAAATTCGAGCGTTACAACAGCGATAAGAATGATCGATCTCCACATATTAACAAGAACAAACAATCTCCATGCCGCAATTTCGGGGCTCTTCCTTTCTGCAGAGACCTTCTCTTGATCTTCACTTGCTGCTTCTGTTTTGGAAGTAAGTCCTCTCTCTATCTAGGATTCCCCCGAATTCGTTTCGTTTTAGGGTTTGTTTTTTGGTTGGGTGGTGAAATTGTGCTGGTTTTGATGTTGTTTGTTGGTTTAATTTGTCTGGGTTGTTGTTATAATCTTTTGCTGCTTCTGTTTTGGAAGTAAGTCCTCTCTCTATTTAGGGTTTCCCCAAATTTGGTTCGTTTTAGGGTTTGTTTTTTTGGTTGGGTGGTGAAATTGTGCTGATTTTGATGTTGTTTCTTTGTCAATTTATCTGAGTTGTTGTTCTTATTATGCTTTGCTGCTTCTGCTTTCTCTCTGTTCTCTATCTGGGGTTCAATTTTCGCGCTCTTCTCTTTCTAGGGTTTCACAAATTTTGTATCATTTTAGGTTTTTTGGTGTGGGGTTTTGAAATTATGCTGATTTTGATGCTGTTTCTTTGTTAATTTGTCTGGGTTGTCCCTATGATTTGCTGCTTTTGCTTTGGATGTAAGCCCTAATTTATCTCTCTAGGGTTCACTTTTCGCGCTCATATCTATGTGGGGTTTTCCCTAATCCGTTTAATCTTGGGGTTTTTTTTGTTGTTGCTCTGTTTCTGCTGAAATTATGCTTATTTTGACCTCCTTTGTTTGTTAATTTATCTGGGTTGTTACTATTGTAATATATACATGATTGTTAAAGAATTATGCTCTCTGAATTTCTCAATTAATGGCAGCATTTTGTTTTGCTAATGTAGTTTAACATTTTCCATTTTTGTTTCTGGGTTTTTGATCCCTTACCATTTTGTTATAGGAATGCATGCATAAACCCTACTCTCTGTTGTCAGTAAGGATAGATATTTCTAATTGTTTATTTCTTGGTACAACATTTGGGGATTTTGAAAGGTCAATTCTGAGTAATTGTTTGAATCACTGTTTGTGTTTGTGTTCTGACTTTGTGGTTAGCTACTTTACTTGAAAGTCTGGTAATATGCTTGATCAAGTCAATTCAGGGGTAGAATTTGATTTGCCAATGTAGTTGAGTGTATATATTAGCTTATGTATTTTAGAATGACATGATTGGTTGATCGTTAATACGGGTCCTTTGTCTATGATCTCATCTAATCTTTGTGTAGACTTTATAACATTGGTCTTTTAAAATTGTTTCTGAAGGTTCTACTATCCTATCAATTGTTGGTGTGTTTTACTTGTCTTGGTTTTGCAGAAGCATTGTATATCATACACTAAGATATGGTGATTGTCATGCTTCATTGACATAGAAGGGAAATTGATTGGCATGCTTCATTGTATACCATAGAATAATACATGAAAGGAGAGCTCCCATGGATATTTGTGATAGGATAATGGAAGGTCAGATGTCCATAGTCTTGCCCAAGCTACTAACATAGAGGCTCCTGCCAAGGAAATCTTGATTGGATATATATACATGAAATCTCTAATATTCCCAAACAAACAAAGACCAAAAAACAGTCATGTAAAGTTTGTAAGAGATGATAAAAATGCATTCGAGTTTTGATCTATGGCAGAGAAAATACCTTGTTTGTATCTCTACAACTCTTATCAACAACTATCCATTTCTGTATCAAATGATATGCTGGTTTATGATTTGCTCCCGGCTGATTTTTCATTGTTTTGGGTGGTTATCTCTGGTTGTGCTCTTTCATATTCCACCCATTCGTAAATTGCTTATGTTTTTCCTTGATGAAGCTCAGCTTTGAGTTCATTCATGTGTTGGTTTAGGGTTTAGCGTTGCTGAAGCTGCTGTATCTGAATTCTGACAGACTAATGTGTGATGCATATTTCCTGCAGTGTTCAGCCATGACGATGAGATTGATTACATATGACCCAACTTCATTAGTCGATCAACTCTGTCTCTGAATGTGTTAAGAAAGCCAGTTCTCACTCACACGATTCGGAGTTTCTAGTGACAACTGACAAGTAGCTTGAACCTGTACAGTTTCAGATAAGAATCTTAGTTTTTCTTGCTAGACATCGTCGTCTGTTTGTTTTTCTGCCATGTATTGTAAGCTTCGGAATTCTGCAAGTGCCATTGGTTGTATCATACAAACTGTAAGTTTGGGACTGATGGTGCAGTAGCTAAAGTTTGCTCATGTATTAATCTTTAAGTTTATAAGATTTTGAAATTACAAGACTTAAAATATGTTGTATTCACTCCTATTTTACAGGTATACCCTTGTGGTTGCCTTGAGTTATACTTGAAATTGGCAAAATGAACCGTGATGCGGAATTTAACTCACATGATCCTGGAATTTCCTACAAAGAAGATTTTTTTCAACTTTTTGGTAGAAGGAAAAATATCTGTTGGGATAATGTTTTTTTTTCAACTTTTTAGTGTTTGATATAAAAAAAGTTGGGAAAATAATTTTCAAACCCCTAAAAGAAATAAATCGATTTTCTTTATTCAACCCAGAAAAATATTTCCACTTTTGATGGTACAATTAATTTTCCAAATAAACTTTATAATATGATAGGGTTGATCATACAAGTATAAGTAAAAAATTTTGAACTCCATTTTTTTTTAATTTTACAATATGATATGGTGACTATTATTAACTTTTTCATTGAACCGAAAGCTTGACTTGACTTGAAGATAATCTAAAGGTGTGTTTGGTAAAATTCTTAGGGAATCTGGAAAGTTTTCCATTGGAAATATTTCCCCTAATCCCCCCTAAGGGGAATTTTTCCTTGGAAAAGCTTGCAAATGGTGGGCCCTTGTAAAAACTTTCTTGAAGTCAATGTATAACCAAACATGAGGAAAATTAGTCAACTCGGGAAATTTGACCATTTCCTCGGAGTTTTTGACTAAACAAACGCACTCTAAAGTAAAAGTCTAGTAACCCTATTTGAGATTCCAACATTTTTAGTATGATTGTGACCTTCTATCTTAGAGGTCACGAAATCAATTATCATAAATTACAAGTCTATTTGTGTGAAGATGAGTAGGGTCATGAACTAATTTGGACGACCTGAACTAGTTTGTCTGATAAATTGTTCAACAAACTGGGCCTAAACCTGAAAAATTGAATTAATTTCCTATCCAAATTTTAACTTTGACCATAAATTGTGTGTACACTTTACACCAATTTTTAACAATTTGAATTACAATATAAAATTAACACTAGTATGATATCTTTCTAACAATAGTAATTTTATATTATACCTCATCATAATTTGTGAGCCTTAACGGCTAAAGTTTAGGTCCCGTTCTTTTGTGCGTTGCGTTTGCGTTGTGTTGGGATAAGTTGTGATAGAAATAGTTAAAAGATAATGATAATTTGTGATATGTTGCGGTAGGATTGCGTTGCGGTGGGTTAGTTGGAGGGGGCCTTAATTAAATTTACACCCAAAGAATCATGTTTTAATCAAATTCAGACCCAAAGAAGCATGTGGTAACTCCCAACTAACTTGTGACTGATTCTGCCGTACCCCATGATGGCTGTCACGAATCACATTTAAATCAAGAGCGTATGCAGTTGAGGTTGGTTGCTCCATCCCTTCTGTCACCCACCCATTCTCATCCTCAGTTACTCTCCTCTCAAATACCTAGAGAGAGAAACAAAGAGAGAGAGTGAGTGTGAGTCATACAATGTCCCAAGCTCCACCCAAAATGGTGCACCCCGTCGCCGACGCGAACGAGTCGAGCATATTCGGTACCCTGACCCCCGACGAGTTCTACCGGCGTCACTCAGTGAGTCACTCCTCCGAGTTCACCACCAACCCCCGCGGCCTCAAACTCTTCACCCAGTGGTGGACCCCACTCTCCGGCGACCCCATCGGCGTCGTCTGCGTCGTCCACGGCTACACCGGCGAGTCTAGCTGGATGGTCCAGCTCACCGCCGTCCACTTCGCACAGAACGGCTTCATCGTCGCCGCCATCGACCACCAGGGCCACGGCCACTCCGACGCCCTAGACGGCCTCGTCGCACACGTCCCGGACATCAACCCCGTCGTGGAGGACTGCGCATGGTTCTTCCAGGGGTTCAGGGAGAAGCACGCGCCGTCGCTGCCGGCGTTCCTGTACGCGGAGTCACTCGGAGGGGCGATTGCACTGCTGCTCACGCTCCGGGAGAAGCGCGTGGGCGGGAGGGGGTTTGATGGGGTGGTGCTGAATGGGGCCATGTGTGGGATCAGTGCCAAGTTTAAGCCGCCGTGGCCGTTGGAGCATCTTCTTGGGATCGCCGCCGCGGTCATACCTACGTGGCGCGTTGTGCCCACGCGCGGATCTATTCCTGATGTCTCATTCAAGGTATGACTTTGCTTATCCTACTCAAAATTTTATATTGCCAGAAAAAATTGGGTCTGAATATAAATTTTTGTTAATTTTGATACTGATCGGATATTGGGATATACAAGTTTTATTTTCTATTATTCGAATTCAATTTCAACCTAAAAAAAAAGTAGGTCTAGATATAGATTTTTCGTTCAAATTTGATATCAGCCAATTATTCAAGCATAAAATTTCATTGTTCAAATTCGATTTCAACCTCAACTTAACTTCCCAATTATCCAATGTAAAATAAAATTGGATCCAAAGATAAATTTCTCATCCAATTTTGACATTAATATAGTATCTCCTTAAAGACAAGACTCTTAATTTCTTATCCCCACCCTCTCTTTTCCTTTTTGTTTGGTTTTCCCTGGTTTTGGTAATGGGAAAATGACAAAGGATAATATAATAGATGAAACTTTTTTGTCCTTCAAAAAATAAAACATCATACTATCTTCGTTCTTATTATCTTTGTCAATTTAATTAACTCGTGAAAATCAAGACACATTAGAATTTGGATGAAAAATTTGTAATTTATCGAAATCACTTTTATATTGATTGAGAATAATAATTGTTGGAATTATAAAAAGTGATAAACAATTTATTATTTAAGGATAAAAATAGAATCACAACTATTGAAATTGTAAAAATGACAAACAAATTCGGACAATAAAATTAGTAAAGATAAGAAATATTTTGGAAGGGGCTAGCACTATATCATCAACATTGGGAAGTTGAATCATGTACAACCTCTGTCCCATTGTATTCGTCCATCTATGATTTATCCAATTTGAAAATATCAATGTATATTGGAAATTAAGGTGAAAAGTTTGTAATTTACCCAAACTGTCCCTACTTGAAATTGTAAAAAGTGATAAATGAATTAAGGGTAGAAAAAAATTACAGTTGTTGAGATTATAAATAGAATAAATATTTTGGTATAAAAAAAATTATGTAAAATGATAAATATTTTGGGACAGAGAGAATAAATTATAGATGGTGTTTAATGTATTTTTTGGTATTTTAGCTAATAATCGAGAATTCTATTGTGACTTATTTTAGGTAGATTGTTTCAAATTCCAAGGCCAATTATTTAAACTAGTTGACATAGGTAGGTAGGTATATTCTTAAAATGGTCTTTGTATAATTAATTTCTATTTTATGGCATCTACTGAAGGTGCTTATGATAAATAAGAAATAAACCATAGATATGTAATTTATATTTTTTTAATAATATATTCTTCAAAAAATTATATTTAATGGTCTATTATATAAAATTAGGTTCAAACAAATAATCGTTAATTTTTAATAATATATTGTTCGGAAAACTATAAAATTATTTTTTTAATAGTATTTTTCATCATAAATTTAATGATAATAACTTTATATAATAATTACTAAATATATAAAAATTTACGATCAAATTTTCAAAAGTTGATTGCACAATTCACACGATGATATAGGAATAGAGAAATATTTAGGAATAGAGGTAACATTACTACTACCATTTCTTTTCTAGGAACTAATAATTGGGAACATTTGTTTTGGAGTTGCATCAAATTCCATCTATTGCATCTGTCTTGGCATAAAACTTAGCATATTTTTTTTTAAAACTAAGATAAACAAGATACGTACGTTAAATACTTAGCAAACCCTTCTATTAAATATCTCTATAAATTAATAAATTTTAGCATAATTATACATTGCATAAAAGTTGTGATTTTGTGACACAACATATTTTGATAAGAAGAGACGTCTAATTTTATAATCCTTTCGTTTATCTTGTGAAAAATAAAATTAAAAAAATGTAGGTGGAATGGAAGAGAAAGCTAGCAATAGCAAGCCCAAAGAGGTACATGGGTCGGCCACGAGCAGCGACGGCCCAAGAGCTAATGAGGATATGTCGGGAGGTCCAAGACCGGTTTGAGGACATCGACGTCCCCTTCCTCATTGTCCACGGTGGGGATGATGTCGTGTGCGACCCCGCCTGCGTCGAGGAGTTGTACCGGCGCGCATCGAGCCAAGACAAGACCCTCAAGATCTACCCCGGAATGTGGCATCAAATGGTGGGCGAGCCCGATGAAAATGTGGAGTTGGTTTTTGGTGATGTCGTGGAATGGCTTAGGACTCGAGCTTTACGAGCTACGAGCTCGTAAAGTGGGTATGGGTATGGGTATGAGTATGAGTATGGGTATCGAGTTGATGGGTTATGGGAGTTATATTTGGATTTTATCCATTAATTAAATGGGGCAAAAAATTGTTGGTGTTGATGAATTGGTGGATTATTGTTATGTATGGGGTTAGGTTTGAGACTAGTGTTTGTAAAGGGTGATTATGAACAAGTTATGGGGGAAATATATGCTTGTTTGTAATGTGGTAGTACTAATTATTACTACTCAAACCTTTATGATTTAATAATTAGTTCCCCCTTCTTATCTTGATATATAACTGCAATTTATTAGGTGCACCAGGAGCATGTACTCCAAATTCTACAATTGTTCATGCACATATATTGGATTGTTCACTCTAATTATTATGATTGTTCACTATGATTATTATAATTTTTCATTCACAAATATCTGGAGCACATGCTCCGAGTATATGTAATATATATTGATATGTAACGTAGATTCTCTCAAAAAGTATACATAATGTAGATACTCCTTGGTCCCTCTTTTTATTTTAACTGTCATTATTTATTTTAGGGTTGATATTATAATGTTTGTTTTACTGTACTAATGAGATCACAATGCCATTGTCTCAAGTGAAATGATGTTTCATATGAATATCATATATGACATATCCATATTTGAGTTAAAATTGGATATAGACCATAGAAAAAGAGAAATATTATGTTCGAATATTTGGTTACATCAGTCAATGTCAAAATTCAAATGAAAAATCTCCCTAATTTTTTCAAGTTTGGTCAATAAATTTATAAGCTCTAACTAGGATAGAGCGAATACAAAGTTGCACAAGGCCAATGTAAGTGAATATGAATAAGTAATAAGTTTTGGCAAAATGTATTCAAAGAAAAAGAGAAAAAAGAAAGAAAATGCATTTCTCAAATCTTTCAAATAGCTAGTCAATGAATTTGACAAGGTCAAACAAACTTTCACTATCATCCCAAAACATGTCACTAATATTTGGATCTCAAATTTCCTAATCAAGACACAAACACCATCCATTCCAATAACCCTCATTCCACCAATTCCCATCTCCATTATCTCTAATTAATTAATCCCACCTCAAAAACAACCTCTTTTAACTTCCCCTTGAACATCATACACACCCATCAATTTCCCTCCAAATCCCACAACAAAAAAAAAAAATAAAAAAATGGACGAACTATTGATGGGAATCCAAAGCACGGTGAAGGCATCCATGGCGGAATCCGCAACGATGAGCATTCTACACGCGGCGATGATCAAAGCCCACGAGAAAGTCCGGTCTAAGGAGGGTGTTATCGAGAGGCTCAATGAGCAGTCCAAATTTTGCGAGTTGGCTATAATGCAGCTCGAAGCGTGCTTGATGTTGGTCCAACAAGAGGCGGGAAACTATGTGCTTGAAAATGATCAGTATGATCGGCTCTTACCCGACTTGACCCTCATCAAAGACCGCCTTTATGGCAGGTAAGGTATTAGGTAATCTCGGATTTACCGTGCACACAAATATTTTTTTTCCTTTTTGTCTTTTTTTGAGATCGGATTAAGTAATCCCATCTTTGAAGTTATTAGGCGAAAATATAACAATACCTTTTTTTTTTCTTGGACAAAGATAGTTGACCGTTGTTATATATGAGGTGTATGTATGCAATTTGAATAGTAGAAAAAGAACCATTTTTTCAAGTATTAAAGTGCAATATCTCATTAAACCTGCTCTACTTCTTTTTTATGGAGTTATATATAATGAACGATTTTAAAATTTTGGGTCTATTGGAACGTGTATCTCTAAATTGCGAAATTTAGGGTTAACATGGCTACATCTGACCCGTTCATACCTCATTTAGACGGGATTTCAGATTATTGGTTTTGGTTTGGTTTATGAGGTGTTATCTTTTACTATTCTCCCCCCCCCCCCCTCTTAGACTTTAACTCTTTGGAAATCTAGTTTGGATGGTAACTTTGAACGAGTAATATGACTTTACTTGGTTAGTCGATGTGAAGATGGCTAAAATCATCTTATTTTGATTTCCATGGCTCCTAAGAAAATATGTGTAGGTTTACCTAGGAATGTCTAATAAGCACTCTAGCTTTGTGGCAGGCTTAGGGAGACTGAAACTGCCATACATGACAAAGACAAGGAGTTACTCGAGAGGCGCACAAAAGAAAGAAGGCTAAGACAAGCATTGGATGCTAAGGAGAAAGAGTTGGAGAGATTGAGAAACAAAAGTTGTAGTAGTATTAGTAGTAGTACTAAAGACAATGATCAAAGGAAGGAGGAAAAAGTAGGAGGAGGGTTTTGTGAGCTTAAGAACTCGGTCGATCAACAAGTTTTGAGCATCAAGCAACACTTGGAAGGCGAAAAGATTGCTGCCTTGACAAGGAGACACTCCCTTGAGGACTCTGAGATTATGTTTCTCATCAAAGATCAAAGCGCGTTGGATCACGCGTCTATCTCTTCTTCTTCTTCCACTTCTTCTCCTGTGAAGGGAGGAAGTAGTGGGAGGGATTTGGAGATGGGGTTTGATCAAATGGGGTTGGAGATTGATAGGCTGAAGCAAACTGTGGACACCGCGTTTGGGATGATGCAATATAGCAACGAGGTGCACCCTTTGGAGCTTCAATGGACACGCGGGGTGGAGAATGACATACAATTGATCGTCTTGAATGAATTTGTGATGGATTTGGGGAAGAAATTTTGCCATCCAAACGCGCCCTTTGGGATGGTGGATGAGGAACAATGGTTGGAATGTGTCAAGGAAGTGACCCTTTTGAGGAATGAGCTTGAGGGTTTTGTGTCTTCCCATGAGGAACATGATGGGAGGAAAAGTGGGAAGTTCGAGGGTTTTGTGATCAAAGACGAAGAGTTGAAGAAACATAAGGATCAGGATCTGGATCAGGGTCGGGAAGGAAAAGAAGATGAGGAAGGGGGTAGCCCTAATTCGGTTAGTAAGATGGTCGAAACTCATGAGAAACTTATAAGGAAGAAAAGCGAGGAGATGAATTGGGTGAAGGCTATGGAGATGGTTAAGGAAAAGGGTCCTTTGTCTCCTAGAAGGAGTAAACTAATTGTTGATACCCTTAAAAAGAGGTCTATGAATGTTGTCAAGAGACTCGATGGTTTTCTTCTATCGAAGTGCAAGTTTGATGCGGTTTTAATCCCTAACAATGCCGAGGAACGAATAGAGGATTCTAAGTTTCAATCGTTTGTCGTAGAAGGAATCTACGTTTGTTTGCTTAAAAGTTTGACGAAAGAGTTTGAGTTGAAGTTGGATGAATATGACATGAAGAACTCGATCTATGAAGACATGTTTCGGGTTGTTTTTAATGAAGTTGTGAAGGAGATTGACGTACGTATGAAAGAAGTGGACGATTACAGATTAGAGAATTTGATCAAGGATGACATTTATCGATGTGTTTTTGTCGAAACAGTAAGAGATTTTCAGGGTTTAATCAGTGAAAAACCCTCCACCAGAGACATACATGAGGAGAGCCTAATTCGGAAGCTCGATTCTCTGTTATGTGATGCAGAAATTTCTGACATTTGGATGCATAATTCGAAATTATTGAAGGACGAAAAAACTGATAACTTGGAATGTTTCAGCTCAGAAATATCAGAAGATGATGAATTGTATTTCAAAGAAGTTCGGTCGAAATTAGAGCATGCTTTGCACCAGCTAGGCACAACCAAAGCAATGCTAACAGAATTAACAGATAGTGAAAAAACAGTAGAAAGCGAAAACATTGTCCATGATAAGATGGAATTGCATGTTTTACGGTCTTCAAACGAGGATCAATCTACTTCATTTATGCGAAATGACAGTCCTCAAACTGAGATGGTTCAATCAGAAATGTCATATGATCGTAATGATAGAGAAACTGCAACTAACGCAACGCAGAAAGAACTGTCAGACAATACAGAAACAGCAGCAGATCAAAACAGTTCGGAAGTGATTAGTTGTAATCAAATTTGGGAGGCTGGTCTAAATCAATCCAACATTTTGGATAACAGTAATAATGTAGAAGATTTAGATGTTGTAGATCAGATGAGTTTAGATTTAGGTGTTGTAGATGAGGCTGAATCTTCAAGTATACAAGATAGCAAAGAGTTTGGAGTGAACACATTAGATTGTGAATTGGTTTCTTCTCTTTCAGTGTTAAGCCAAGTGATTGTGGATTTTGAAGGCATGCTACAAGAAAACCTACATATGAATTATTTGAGGTATCTTTCTTATCTTTGCTTTGTTTTTTTTTTTTTTTCAAAATAGGCCTGCATACTAGGCCTTAATCTTAATTAGAAGTAACTACCAGCAAGCTCTACAAACTGAAACAAGGGGTGAAAATAATTTACACGAAAACTTATATGGGTGAATCAATTTTCATTTGGGCAAAAAATAGTTTTGCATTTCCTACAAATTCCATTATAGTATTGCCTTTTATAATAGAGAAAATCACTATAGAAAGTAATTTATTAAATGATTTTTGAATGTATATTACATTTTAGGCTACAAAAGGCCAATAATGAATTAAGGTCACTACATGGGCATATTTCTTCCCTCAAGAAAAATGAATCATTGTATAAGGAAGCTTTTATAACAAGATGTCAGAATCTTCATAAGGCTGAATCTGAGGTATTGTCATATTCCCCCTTCTTTTTTTAAAAAATTTTGGTATGAATTTGCTTATTTGATTCTAGTTTCTGAAGGGTAATAATTTGGTGAATTTTGATAAATATAGGTTGATATTCTTGGAGATCAAGTTGATGCCCTAACATGTCTACTTGAAAGAATATACTCAAAATTGCATTACTATTCACCAGTTTTGCAACATTTCACTGGGGTCAGGTTTCTTAAACACCCCCCCCCCCCAAAAAAAAAGTTTTTAAAACTCCCATTTTGTTGCATTTTCATATATTTGAATAATTTGATTCATGTGCAAGTTTTTGTTATTTTATTTATAATGTTTAGGTAATGTTTTTGTTATTTATCATTGCAGGTAATGGACATTTTGATATGGATCAGAAAAGAGTTAAACATTATTTGAACAATTTCTTTTTTGCATAGGCATCAATGTCCATATCCTGGATAGTTAAGTTTTATTTTTCAGTTTAGATTATAATGAATTAGAGTAAAACATCTTGCTAAACCTTCCCTACTTTTTTCCATGAAGAAGGAGAGATCAAATAATTTCTAAATCTTAGATCAATTGAAATTTGAAATCAATCTCCCTAAATTACAAAATTGAAAACAAAATCCGACGGAGCTTTAGATTATAATGAATTAGAGTAAAACATCTTGCTACCTCCAACTCGAATTATTAGTTTCATTTATTTTTTTTTTTGAATAGGTATTGAAAAATTAATACCAAAATCCGACGGAGCTTTACTTTTATTCTTCAGGGCATATATACCAATTAAAGGAGATGAAGGAAACTATATAAATAGAATTGAAAAGTAAAGCCCCTCCTACTTCAAAGGGTAATGACCCTATTTGAAAAAGTGTGGTTGGTAAAGTTAGTTTTCTAAAAAAGTGTTCGTAAAAATTTCATTTATACCCTTTATAAATAATATATTTGAGATGCAATTTATATAATTTTATATACTAACTTTTAGACTAAAATGTATTTTCCATAATAAGTAATTCTCAATAAACTACTCTAATTAGCCTATTGAAAAATGGTTGATTGGTCAAAACAGCCAACCAAATAAAGTTATTTACCAAACACAAAAATAGCCTATTTGACATCTAAATAAGCCAACTTTTACAATAATTTGTTTGAGAAGCCATTTACCAAACAGAGCCATTGTGTCACAGTTTTTACAAGTGAACCGAACTATCCTCCGATGAGCCTACAAATTGAACACCTGCAATTGAAGCCACAAAAGAAAATGGGTCGACGATATTATAGTACAAATGTTACAACAAAATTACAACTTCCTGAAAAATTAAACAATTGATTACAATGGTACACAAGATTTGAAATTTCTTTGAAAAAAAGAAAAGAAACAGAAACAAAAGGTTGGTTATTTGTTGGAAAGCTTGTGCTGCTCAACCCTTGTTTCAATCTGAGATCGACATTCGACAGTATGTGCTGATCAACCCTTTGTGCAAATGGGGTTATTTGTTCTAAATCTGCTGCTCACCCTTTCCTTCAGTCGGGGCCGACAGTCTAAGATGAGGTTAAAATTGAGTATCATTGTCTACAGGGCAAGGGTACACTTGAATTTCCTAGCTATGATTCAACCTGTAAAGGGAAGAGACCAAAACAAATAAGGGTTGGATGCTTCAATAAAGTTGCTTATGGTGGTAACATCATTTAATTGACTTTTTACATGTACAGTGGAAAAATCTCCTGGTTTGGTGTAAATAGTACTAGAGTTGGGAAATGAATCAAGCTGAGTCAACTTCGTGTCACGTACAAATATAGCTAATCAGTAAAATCATGTTGAATTCGGGTTGAGATCTTTATGATCAGCGTCAGATTTGGGTTTCTCTCGCTCGCACTGGGTCGAGTCAACTTTTGTAGACTCCCAGATCTAGGTGGGACCATACGATATGTTACAACGGCAAGCTACCAAGAAATATATAGTAAAAAGTAGGAACAATGCGGTGCTGTAAATATATGAACAATGCGGTGCTGTAAAGTAGGAACAATGCGGTGCTGTAAAATCTTAGATCAATTGGCGTGATTTCAGAGTACTGGTTTTGGGTTTTTCTCCCCCCACCCCTCCTGAATCACCAACAAAACCAAAAGGGAAAAAGGTCAATGACTAAGGCAAAATACAGTAGCAACTAACCTACCTCAGAAGCAACTGTATTTTTACTGTATTTTCTGTTTCCTTAATTTGTTTCTTATCTCTTACAAAAAACACTGGTTTTCTAGACAGGATTCTTGGCAAGGAGCCAAGGACATTCAGTTCTCTGGTTGTAAAAGAATGAGGGCTACATCCAAGATCAAGTTAAGTCCATCAGTTTTAGCACCAATTTTCTACTCAATCAAGAGTCCTTCCAAAATGTCAGAGGGTTCAGAGAATTTGCTTCTTTTTCCTGGGTAGATTCTAGGAGATAATGTTCTCAATTGTATCAAACACCCCCAACACCTCCCATATCACTTAATATATTTGAGGAAAACCAAAATTGAAGACAATCTAGCAGGATTACTCACCCTATTTACGATATGAAGCTACAAAATTCCCACTCTTCTTTAGACATATCAATAAGTTCAACACTTCCATCTCCAAACATGATCTGCAAAATTATAGTAGTCAGTCAGATATCCATATAAAATAAAATAAAAAAGCCAACCCCAAAGAGAATCAACACTCACCGAGTGCTTCTTTGAAATGTTGTCAAAACGCTTTATGATGCCAAATGACCTGCAGAGTTCATGGAGAAGTATCTTACTCAGGAATTGGTATGACCAAGACGGATTAAATAGTATCAAATTCATGGAATCAGGTAAAGAATTTTCAAATTGCCTTTATATTTTTGGATTTATTCCATTTTGGACTACAGAGAATGAATGGTACGAGATGTGTGATTCTGGGATTTGAAATTACGAGTACTACATTAACAGATTAACCAGACAAATTTTTGTACTACATTAGCCACGTAAAAAGATAATTTCTGAATAGTATAGCATAGTGAATATAAGCAAAACCTACAAAGTAGGATTAAATTTTTTTCAGCCGCTCGTACAGATCCTACTTACTCACAGCACCCAAAAGAAAAAAAAAGGTGGGTTTTGTAAGAATCCCTCCCTCCTTCCCCATTTTCATTGTCAAAACATATGCGCATATGTTCAAGTTTTCCTTTGCATATATCCTAATTAACATTTCTATTAATTCGAAACACATTTAATACTTGTTTTCCGGTGTCAAAAAAAAAATACTTGTTTTCCATTTATTTCGTAGATTTGACTGCCAACATGTTTTAGAGGGCTAGATATTGTCTCCATCTTGAAAAAAAATTGTTACTTTTTCCAATAACTTGTTCATAATGGATTCATCATTCATATGATTGTTATCTGTAGATATCCACATCCTTAATCCCTGATGCCTATTCATAAATCTACCATTGCAAGTTTTTAATGCAAGCAAGTTCCCGTTAGTGTCCAATAAGCTCACTTTTCATACATATCCATAGTCCAAGGCCTGAGTCAAGAGATACAAGGCAAACACTTTCAAAATACCTCTTAGGCTCAGAATGGAGGATTCTAATTAGTTCACCAATGCAATTGTTGTTGTTCCGCCGAAGTACGTCCATCCCTACAATAAAGAATAGAGCAGAAAACTTCACAAATAAGATCCACAAAAATCAATCAGCCACCAACACATTAAAGAAGACACTGCTAAAATTTGGTTCAACTAAATGCAGACATGGAGACAAGCAGACAATGGCTGTAGCACATCACTTACCTCCATGCAAAGCTCCATTCTGATATACCTATTTAGAGCAGCAAGAAAACAAAACCTGATGTTAGTCCAACTGAATGTGTTTTTATATATAATAATGGTGAAAAATCTGGCATGGATAGACCAATAGACTACAAAAGCCAGGGGGGTTCCAAACATTAGCCTCAGTAAACACTAAACAGCCAGCAAAATAAATAAGTAGTGAAACATTAGCTTCCACTCATAATAGAGATGGAACCGAATGACGGTAACAAATACATAAGCCAAGTGATCGAGAGGGATGTAACCAGAAACGAGACATCCAAAGGACAGAATAGAAATTTAAGCCAAACCATTGCCAACAAAATGTCAAGAAATTATCAACTAATTGACTGGATGAATGGTGTTCAGCCTCTAAATAATCTTCAACTCCAAAGTCTCTCATTGACAGAACTACACGAGAAGTCGAGAACACAAGGCCTATCACACATCCACGTATCTGACTAACCCACCCCACCCCCCCCCCCCCCAAAAAAAAAAAAAAAAAAAAAAATTGTTCACCCTTCCATTGTACTTGTTTCTTCTTTCAATAAATCCCAGGATTTCCTGTTTATTGTTGCTTTGTTTGATTAGACTAGAAGCTATCCAGGCATGAGCTAGGGTTTTGGGCTTTTGGCAAACAGCAGAGCGAAATGGTCTTAACAATTTAGCTGATTCTGTGTCAGATCGGAATGTTTCAGATCTGTATACTTTGGCAACTTTAGCTGTCAAAGTGGAGAAGCATTTAGTTGCTTATGATTTAGAACTGCAAATTCAGTATGAGAATCTTGATTGTACGCTAGTGTTGCATTTTAAGAGTTTTTTCTAAAGGTTGGTCCAAGTCTCAATTGCCTAATCAGATGTGCAATTGTCAGCCACTGATCATATAATTGGCAAGTACATTCCAATTGCCTAATAAGATGTCCGAATGTCAGCCACTGATCATATAGTGAGCAAGCACATTCAAATCAAATTTTAATTGCCACATGCTAAACAAAGATCAAGGTCTGTAAAAGCAATATGAGAGATATAAAAATTTGCAAAATTTACAGCAATGTCATAACCCGCAAATTGTAAAGAAAATAGACAGCCATAACATACGCGTCTTCCAAACAACATTGCTTTGATTTTTGGAGATGATGCAGCTACCTGACGTGCTACAAGTTTCAATGCAGCATCAGAAGATGGCATCTTAGGCTTGTTGGGTTTAACACCAAGTTTACGCCTACAGCCTACAGCGCCACAATGGCAATCTTGATCTGCACCAAATTGAACAAACCTGCTGAATTTGTTAGCCGGGTTCATGTGAAAAAGAACTTTAAAAAATCACAGAAAACACGATCTTTTCAACTGTTGCTACACTCTATTCTCACAGTTCCTAGCTCTAGCATCTACAAGAAAAGAAACCTCATTCAGTACTCACTGGTAATCGTATGTCAGATGCTCGCCCTTTTTTATGTTACGGGTGGCAAAAATTCCAATCCTTGTTTCACCGTCAACACTCCTAATACAACAACAACAACAACAACAACAACAACAACAACCTCCCAGGTTACACGTTTGAGTCAACACTCCTAATAATAATAAAAAATTGAAAGTGAAAACCAATTTATGACCAATACTGTAACTAAATTAGCTTCAGGGATAAAAAGAAAACCATTTCTGCATCTCTGTATTGGGACAACAGCTATGGTTAATGTATCTAGATTTGTTCCCCTTGTATGTGGCATCAATCACCATATCTCGATTAATCTCGCAAAGATAGAAGTTAGTCTCCCCTCGGTGTTTCATTTTCCATAACCTTTCCTCGCATGTTTTGTCATCAATAACTGTATCATAGATGAACATGAACTGGTAAGTAGAACATATGAGACTGTAGAAGTCATATGCAAAATTTTTTAAAAGAATTTGAGGTAATATGTTACTCCACAAAGAATGAGATCCTAACCTTCTCCAACATATTCTATGATAAATTCTCCTTTCTTAATATCTTCATCAGCCACAATGCCAGATCCACATTTCTCTGTCTACACGGCACAAGCAATATGTAACTGTAGGTTGGGTTTTGAATGCACAACAATGCCACAGTATATACCCAATAGAATTGATTACCGTAACCCAAGAGGCTAAAAAATCCACAACAAGCACACAAAAGTTCACATAAATGTAAACTTTCAAGACAAATTAGAACAACAAGGATAACTCCCTCATATATCCATTTACAATTTAAGGAAAAAAAAAAACAAGAATGCGAGGAAGACGATATAGCTAATGGAAGTGAGCACAAACATGAAGTGTTGGGCCTAAGCTTATATAAATGATACTAATGAATTCAGCACCTAAATGATTTCCTCCCTATACAAGCTAAAGGTACTACAAATAACTAAAAAACGGCATGGCCTTTCCTTTCAATATAACATAGAGTAAGTGTCACTGTTGTGTCAATCACTAAGTATAGAGAGTTAAAGACTAATGGCATAACACAAATTCTAAGGGACCCACCTTTTGACCATAGCCAGGTTTGCAATATCATCATGAACTTTCTACAGCTATTGTTTTGCTCCCTCTACTATATTATGTCTGAACATGACACAAGGGACCATGATAACTATTTGCCAAGGGTTAAAAGTAAATACTGCTCTGAAGTTGACCAAATCCATTCTTATGAATTAGGATAGTAACTTGTTATCTGAACAAAGTAACAAATGACAGCAGTAAGCAGTAAGCAGTAACAGTTGTCCCTGGTGCTTCAGCTTGGCTGTGTGATATCAAATCTTTAAGCTACCTGATTCTCAACCATCTCTCCCCGTGCCTTCCTGTCAACCGTTCACTTACTTTTCCTCTTGCACTCCAAGGAGCCCTTACATTAAGATGAATGCTGAACTGCCTTAACATAGAGGATCCTATCCTATAACAATGTCGCGACCCACTGCATGGTACAAGCTAAGTGTCCAACTCATCAAATCCCAAAATTTAAGACGTGCGGACACTGTGCAAAACATTAAACAAGAATGGAGGACCCTTCATTTTACATGGGAAAATTGCATTTTCAAATTGATCTATTCTAGAATTCTTCACTAATTATAAGTTTCTCAGTTATAAAACCATACTAAAACTATCAAAAATAATCAATGGAAAAGGAAGAAAACCATATATTATCACCCTTGACACTTTTGAGTTTGGGTATGTGTGACACATATCCCATGTTTTATCTGTGTGGAGTGGTCGGATAAAAAGGAGTAACCAAGTAACATGACAGATGCCCAACCAACGGGATTACTGCATCATGATTGGGATTGCATACCCTCGTATTACATGCATTTTAGCTTGAAGAAAAAAGAGAGGAGTCTGTTCTCATAACTGAACTTCCAAAGCAGTTTTGTATATTTGAATGATAGTATTTTAATCACCTAATTTACGATGCAGAAGTATAAAAAGATATCTGTAAGTAGACTACTAAAATGCTGGATGAGAAATAACAGAACAATCATTCACCCATGTCAAGGACATTTATCTTCTAATTCCATTATTTGCATCTTAGGTTTGCTGCCGCCAACAAGAGAAAGACGAAGATGTGGAGGTCCCAAACCCTTTATTGTACAATCAGTAATGATTCTCTTATGGTAGCTCATTTTTATAAGGATCATCTTATGTTAGGGTAGCTTCTTAAAATAAAGTATTGAGTATTGAGTTAAGGTTGCAAAATTCATTAAGGTTGCTTATGGTATTGAAAACCGGATCCAAACAGGGAGGAGTTATTGTTGCTGAACTAGTTGCAGAATTCATTACATGATAAGTAATTTTCATGCACTTTAATGAGTTAAATATCAACGTCCAAAAGAAAATATTCAGGTATGACCGAGTTAAGGTATGGGATGGCATCATAAATTCCCATATATTTGGTTAAGGTATTTTTCATCTGGAATAATATTCCAGATGGAATGCATAAAATGTAAGGTAAAGGTTTTCCAAAGTCTTTTTGCGCCCACGGCCCATCCCCTGCGTTTACACTTTACATAAACCCATATCCTTATACATCACCCTTTTACCAATATTAATTCATTCCTAAATTAGATCAAACAGGGGAATCAAAATCAAAACATTTACTGTGCCTCCTAGTGTTACTTTCAACTCCATTCCTTTCCTAAAAAAAAAAAAAAGAATTAAATGCCCCTCAATAATCATCATAAACTCACATGAAGCTATAAGTCTATAACTGCAATATGATGACAACAGACTCAGAAGATGGGCATGCATGATAATAAACTAGCTATTAATTGACATTAACAACAATGCAGGTAAACAAAGCTGCCTTACATTTGCAAGCTCAGGTACCAAAAAGGACATGTTTCAACATGATGAAGTTCGTATAGGGAAGTTAGACTCCAAGCTTTTCATAGAAAAAGACAAGCCATAATAGGGGGGAGGAATACAACAGTGTGCACCCGCGGTTATCATCACACAACTAAAGAGCATCAATAAAAGCTAATAAGTATGAATATGCTATACCTGCACAAGTTTCATCTTTTTTATAGCGCGATTTTGAAATGGCTTGTTAGCGCACGCATCCCCACATTTGCAACCTGAGGAGCAGGTTGAAAGTAGCATTCTGCCAAAAACAAAAGAAGAAAAAAGTATAATTACTGAACACCTCTGTCAGACCAGAACAAGAAACCTTCCATCAATCGCCAAGAAAGCAACACACACGTAAAACGGTAAGGCGATGTATTTGAAATTATCTCAACCCTAGCTGAGCTATGGCTCAGGTTTCAGAGGTCACTACTGACTGTAAAATGCATAGCTAAAGGGTAAGACTCAAGAAAGGTCTCTAACAAAATATGGAGCATTTTTAAAATGATAAAATGGGTAAGTAAACACCCAACTAAGGGTTTTGAAGGGGTAAATACCCCATTTACCCAACCCAAGTCAAAATTTTCCCATTTTGACCATACTTTAACACTCAACTTTTCAACTTTTACCTAACACACTCAGTCTTACCTTGCCCCTCTAAAGACCGGACCTTGGAGTCCATATCTGATGATAATACCTTAGGTGATGGTAGGCATGGGAGAGGGAAGGAGGAACAAGGGGAAAGGAAATGCCCTCATGCCTCTAATGAGAATTCTTAAGCCTGCCTAAACCTATAGCTAAACACAAGAACCTACCACATACAAGGCTTCTTTCTAATATACAATCTTCATACTTCATATGATCAAATCTAAGACATCATCTATCTAGAGAAAAAGTAGCACTAGCTGGTGCACTTGACACATAGCAAGTTAGTTAGTCATTGCTAGAAACTTATGATACTCGTACCTTTTTGTATAAGAATTGCGGTGCCTAACACAATGCCCTCGTCAGGCAAAGCTCAGATAAGACTTACTTACAACATCACTTTAATATGGACCCTACCAAATCAAAGGTTTGGGAAAGTCCGCACATATGCAGCAGTGACTAGCCAAAAGGCTATCAAGAATGACCAAATAGCATGTTTCAATGGAAGTGTTGAGAGTTGCTAAAACATGTTGGCAACATGAAGGGCTATAAAAGATGGAAGGTACTTTGTATTACCAAAGTAACACTCAATTAGCCAACATCAATATTCAATATCACAAAGTCTCACATAGACAAGGTCTGGAAAGGATCCAAAGAAAAAGTGTACCAATGAATTGCAAAGGGGCTACTTTTGATGAGACTAGACAACACACCTCCACTATCTATTATCTACTACCGCAAATTTCAAATAACAATAAAAACATTTTAAAAAAAAACTAGAGGTCATTGAACGCATGCGAATGAATAGAGATTAGTTTTCTTATACTTCATTGAACATACAATAAATACAGTCGCACTTTTAAGTCTGTCTCTCTAATGCCTGCAAGCCACAAAAATCAATAATATATGGATGCTTACCCACAATGGCAATCTCTACCGCATACAGGACTAGTCCCTGTAGATTGATTGCAAGAACAAAAGATACCATCATCCTCATGCCGCCTCTTGGGTCTCTTCGTGAGATAAATATCTAGGTTTGTTAAGATACACAAGAAGAAAAGAGGATAAAATTCCTTCTAGCATAAAAGGAACGACATTATCAAAAGGCATATGGAAAAGAAGAGAAAAAGGGTGGAGGGGCGATGATCAGTGAATCATTAATGCCGTGTTTTAAACCGGTCTTTCAAGGCAATTCAGGCAGCTCTATAACAGCTCAAGTATATAAGTACCTATAGTGCAATCAATTTGCATGAGTTGTAACTAGTCACATGTATAGATGTATTCTGCAACACTGTTAATGAACAGCATAATCGATAATCCCTTCCAAGAATTTTTCCCAAAGACATGCAACCACAGCTGATAATTCATGAAAGAGTAATTAAACATGATTTCATGGATACTACGCTTTATAAAGGCGTATGGAGCGGGCTGCCATTTATTAAACCAATCTGGAAGCTCAAACTCCACGGGATCTCCCAATTCCTTCACCAACTTAGCGAATGCGTTTTCAATACCATTCTGCTCCACAGACTGATTAAACAAGAAGAAACAGAGGTAAAACGACACAACCATAAAACTAAATGGGAGAAATGGATTATTGTACACCAGCCATATGCACGTATCAAAACAAAACAATCACTAAAGAATCATACAATCGGTCAATCACATGCACCTTTTTTATTATCATGGCAACGAAAGAAACTGGAAAAAGGGTCCACATTTTAGTATATGTTCAGCAATTTAAAGTCACAGTCCTTAGGTTTTCTTTTGCGTTTTCTACAAAACAACAGTATCGTAATCGACCGAACCCAAATTAAACATGGCCTCAGATCCCATCAACTCAAAAAATACACTGCTAAGATTAATCCAAGCCAAACTAGCTGGGGTTTTGTGTGTGTGTGTGGGGGGGGGGGGGCATTTCTATGTCTGTTAACTTAGAAAAGAGAGAAGAGAGAAAACGAGAGAACGAACCTTTAACCGCATGATATATCAATTGTCCTTTCTCTGCTTGCTTTACTTGAATTCTAGAAAGTGTGATCTCTGGAACGTAAATTCAACTGCTTAAGGTTAGATGGATGAGTACAATGTAAGAGAACAAATTTCCGATAAACTGAATCGAAAAGTATATCGAAATGGAAAGAAAACATAAACAATGCACTCCATATGGATTCATGCAAAACGTAGAAGCAAAATTTAGAAGCTGCTGCTCCCTCTCACCCAAATCTCATTGCTCAAAACTTCTCTCACATAATTCAAATCCAAAATTTCAAACTTCCAATCTGCTGGACAGATATCCTGATCTATTCTTAAATTATCAATAGATTTGGAACCAACACATACCATAAGAACTCAGAGTTAAGCAATCAGTAAGTAATGCCTTGAACAAAACTCAGCATACCATACCTAACTCAAGCAATTGAGTATGTTAAAGTTTAACATAGATAGACTTACAGAGTCAACGATACAGAGTGGTTGCTTGCTGGAGAACGATGGCTGGCCGGAATTTCTTCGCCGGCGAAAGTTGGTTGAGTCGTCGACTTGCCGGAGCGGAAGAAATTCGGTCGCCGGTGACAGTCCGCCGGAGGAATCAAGAATCGGAGAAGTTAGGGTTTAGCAGTTAGAGAGTGAGAAAGGGCGGAAAAATGAGAAAGCAAGCGTGCGCTCCTCAATAGTAGACCGTTTGACTGTTTGTTTGACGGATTTCCAAAATTATTTATTTTTGTAAAAAAGTTGTGCTTGAAAAATTTTAATGGAAATATTAGTGAACTTTTACTTGACAATTTTATATTTTTTTTTAGACTTGATTGTCTCTAGGAGGTGGAAAACTTTTGTGCCATGAACAATCTTTTGAAAAAATATATATATATATGCCGCACATTATTTAGATTATTAGGTTTTAAAATTCCCAACTTTGAACATTACTTATCAAAATATCTCAAACTTTATTTTTGAAATGAACATTCTAAATTTTAGGGGTTTTATTTGTCAGCAATCCAACAACAAATTAACACCAATTAAACTCGAGTTTTTCTATAATGTAGCGACATTTTATTGGGTGATATGTAGAATGGAAGTGTTTGTACCCCAAAAAACAACCACTACATTATAGAAACCCTGGATTTAAATAAAATTAATTTAGTGATGAACTATTGACAAAAACAACCCTTTAAAGTTTGGGATATTCAGTTCAAAAATGAAGTTTCGGGATATTCAGATAAATTGGAAATTTTAAAACCTAATATATAGTCATTTCTATTTTTCTCTTTTCATATTTTTTAGGGTTCAATCTAGACCTTATTCAACACAGTTAGCAATTGAATTAGCGAAGACCAATCAAATAGTGGAGAGCGATTTGAGCAATGAATACGTGTGATAGTTGTTTAAAATGAATGTCTTTGTTAAATTAACGGATATAATAGCTGATGAATATTAAAATGGAGAAAAAATAAAAATTTTATTAATGCATTAGTACTGTTTTTTTTTTTTTTTTGAGAAAATAGCGCCAACGAGCGACTTCAAGTATTATTATTCAGAAAGCAATACATATCGTTTTGTACTAAGGATAAACAATCTTCGGAACCATCCTCCAACCAAATTCGATCAATCGAATCATAGGGTTGGAGGTGAGCGAGGGAGTGGGATACCGTATTCCCCGCTCATAAGATGTAATTCCCTGAAACATCATAAAACTTTTGAGAGATATGCAAAATTTCTTTCACCATCGTGCCAATCGAATTCCTCCCCTGGAAGTCGCTGCTGAGCTTCTGTATGAGAGGGAGGCAGTCACTTTCAACCACTACTGATCGTAACCCCGTCTCCCAGGCCATCTTCATTCCAAACAAACATGTCGCTGCCTCTTTCAACTCCGGGCATGAGAAACCCGACATTTGCTTGACACCGGCTGCAACTACCTCGTCCCTGATTAATCTTCCATAGGCCATTTGGGGGGAGGGGGAGACCATTTTGACTCGCGCTGCACTCGAGGACCCTGCCGGACCGAGGGCAGTGATCGAAAATCCTCAATAAAGTCTCGAGCTTTGTGAACCAAGGCTTATGGGTTCGAGCGGTGGCCTTTAATGACGGCATTGTTTCGGGCATTCCAGCACTGCCAAGCCACCGCCACGAACACCCCACTCTCCTCTTCGGTAAGTCCCGCAAAGGTTCGGTAGTAGTGGTCCAGGACAGTTGGATATGGGGCATCCCAAAGAGCTTCATCGAACCCGCTTATCCCCCACATAGTAGCAGCAGGAGGGCAATGAAAAACACTGTGGGTATTCGACTCCTCATTGTGATCACACACCTTGCATTTGTTGCGTTTGCTAATAGCCCCCGCGGAGCGGAGACTTTCAAAGCATGAGCACCAACACCATGTTTTTATGCGGGGCGGGATTTTTAATTTCCAAAGCTTCTTCCAAAAGACTTTGTTCCGGGATGAACTCGCGGAAGCGACATTGCTGAACTTTGCATCGGCCAAGACATGATAGCCCGATCTCACACTACATTCTCCGTCTTTTGTATCGTTCTATGCAAGCTCGTCATTTGGCCATGTATCGCAAAGAGGGATAGCCGTGATTGCTTCAACATCTCCTGGGAGGAAGTTTTGCTCAAGCAATTCATGGTTCCATTATCCATGGTCTCTGTCTATAAGCTCGGAGACAATAGAAATCTGGTGCTGCGCTTGGGGTGGAGAGATCACCTTGAAGGTTGGGCCCCTATTCAACCATTTGTCCGACTGTCCTCCCACACTTTGATGTTGCTCCCATTACCAACCACCCATCTCATTCTCGATTGCCCAAGATCCCGGGCCTCAAAGATGCTTCGCCAAGTATAACTTGGACGGAAGTCAAGACTTGCTGTAAAAATGTTTCCATCCGGGTAATATTTGGCTTGTAGGAGCTGAGCAACGAGAGATGTGGGGGTTCTCCACAGCCTCCATACTTGCTTTGCTAGTAGAGCAATGTTAAAGTCAACAAGGTTTTTGAACCCCATACCCCCAAACTCCTTGCTTGCACATAATGTCGCAGACCCAAGCCAATGCATTAACACTGTTGAGATTATTTCAAGAGTATAAGACGACATGAATTATGTTAAAAACACATAAGATAAGATTAAGGACCAACGTAAGTATTGACACACTTAAATTGGTTAACACTGATAAGATCTAGACCAATACGGGTTGTGTTGGTGTTCAAAAAATAATGAAAGGGAGGATATGTTCAACATGGGTCATGTTGTTATGACACGGGTCTTGTCAGCTCCCTGTCATGGGTTAGTTGCTCCAACCGCTAGTTTGATTCAATTGATTAATAATTAATCACATTTTATCATGTGATCTTTGACTACAACGGCTATATTGCTAATATAGCATGTGGTCAAATCCATAATTATGATATTTGACCCTATTTAAGGACTCTCGTTAAGTGTTAAGTAAGGATGTTATGAGTATGATACACCTCTCATCCTTCCTTATAAATAGAGGTGATTTGGCCATTTGCAATATACACCAAGTAGTATCAAGACATTCAAACACATCTTGCCTTAGTGTTGGTGTGCAACAATACTCTAGAGAAATACATTTTGTATATAATAGAAACAAGTTCAAGTCATGGTATAAGTTAGGTTAAAGTTGTACTCATTTAAACATTTGCGCATATTAAATAGTTCATAAGAAAATGAGTTTGCCAACGACTGTTAGTCGTATCCATGAATCGATTCTTTGGTTTCTATGCTATACTCCATCTTGCATACATACCGTAAGAAGAACGACAATACCAAGAGAAGATGTTAAACATTCAAGCCACCCAATCATAATTTTACCAACAAATTTAAGAGCTGTTTTACTAGACTACATTGAAATCGCCAA
This sequence comes from Portulaca oleracea, assembly GCA_029582165.1. Taxonomy (NCBI): domain Eukaryota; kingdom Viridiplantae; phylum Streptophyta; class Magnoliopsida; order Caryophyllales; family Portulacaceae; genus Portulaca; species Portulaca oleracea. The sequence goes on from CM055873.1 coordinate 46,948,369, forward strand.
TCTTAACGGTTAACGTTAACTTCAATAGACAATAATAAACAATCAATGCAAACCATCAATAACCAACAAGTATCAATTATTTGCCAGTATGATCAGACCCCCCCCCCCCCCCAACATACACTCTGAAAAATCTTCCTAAAAATTAGTTTTTAAAAGAAAAGATCAACTTTGAGATTCCATCAAACCACCAACTGATCAATACATTATTACCTTTTTTTCGATTATTATATGTTATATTTTAAAAATATCTCCTTAAACCTATCAAAATGTTAAATTGTTTTTAAAAAAATTCATTAATATTTATTATGAAATTCATTATAAATTTATCAAAATTATTCCAAAATTCATTAATATTTTTTAGATTTACCAAAACCAAAATGATAAACATCTTGACACAAGATGAGTCTTAACCATCTTGCATTTCTTCTAAATCACTAATAAAGTGAGATGTAAGTGTATTTAAATCATTCTAAAGGTATGTTTCATTATTTTTAGGGTTACTACAACTTATAAACAATTTAAAAATAATTATTTATTTATATTTATTTCATAAATATAAAACTATGTATAAAATGTGGATTTTCTACTATGATTGATAAAATTAGGTTATTATTATATTTTTTCACCTAACTAATAAGTATTATATTATTATAATTGATGAATACATATAATTATTAAAGAAAATATTAATAAAAGTTACAAAAATATGAAATATGAACAATTCAAGATGGTTAATGTTGGCTCTAAGAAACATATAATGATTTTGATGATAACAAATGGTAAAATAAGTTCTATATATGAGATTGGAAATTGAATTAATTGAATTATTATGTTTCTCATATATAATACTTATGTTGGTCCAATATATTAATTGAGAATATTTGTATAATTGTATGGACCTTGTTATATAAATCATGTCACACCACAATATTTAAGTGAGTTATTTTGTGTGATATCATAATATTTGATTGGACAAATTTGGGAAATGTGACTTGATTAATATCATGAGACTATTGGATGAAATGAGATGTGCAAATCTAATGAATGTCCAAATGCATTGAACCAAAACATTTATCATTTTGGCAACAAGTAATATTATATAAATATTGAACTTAATTGTTTATTAAATTTATATAATATGACATGATATGACATGATTCACTTGCTTGTTTCTTGAGTATCATATCTTATTGATAAGGTGAAAGAATTCAAATGCCACATCTTGTGAGAAACATATCAAGATCAAGAGATCATGCATGCCAAGAATCAAGAATTGCTTTATTCACTTGATTGACTCTTTGACCTTGTTGCACTATAAATACGAGGAGCATTTGATCATCTAAGGGAACAAGAGAAGAGACAAGAGGACACAAGAAAACATCTCACTTGAGCATTATTAATTCCTATTGTTATTGAGTGTAAGATTAAAGTTGTATTGAGCTATTTGTTATTGAGTTGAGTGATAGAGATAATTATTGTTAGGGAGAGGATTTAGGAGTTGAGAGGTCGACTCCGCCACACTTGATTGAGAGGCGATATCAAGTGGTGAGATCTTGAGAGTAGAGAAGACTCTAAGATCGGTTGTAGAAATCCATCCTAATAATAACTCGAGGTTAAATCCTAGAGTTGGAGAACTCTAGGCGGTGACGTAATCTGAAATTGAGTTCAGAGGAACATCGTAAACAACTACCGAGTTTTGTCTATCTTTTAATTTCTGCAATTTATTTTTCGTATTTTAATTTAACTAGCCTAATTAAATTTTTAGTTAAGAACCATCTTAAGTTAAGATGGTTATCATGGTCCTTAACAAAAAATTAATATATGTGGTAAGGCTAATATAAACATGAGCAAGAGAAGTGGAGCTACTGGGCCCCAACATGTGCCCGAGCTTGTCCACGTCCGCACTACGCACCACGATGGGAGTCAACTGGGCCAAGCATAATGACAAGGCTTTCATACGTGGCACATATTGATTGGCTTTCATTTGATACCCAATACTTATATACTCCATGTTGAGTATTTTTTGTTTTTTTAGGACACATCTTGATTGATCATTTTTTCTTGGATGCAAATTTATTTGCAAAATACTTTTATGTTTTGCATCTCATCTCATCCAATTGGTGAATGTGCATTATTGAAACATATGATTATCAATAGAAATTGGAAATGTCATGCAAATTCTATAGAATATATGCAGTATAATGCACTATTCCACTTTCATGCATGTACCTAGTTTTACTTTACTTTCTTTTTATTTTGTCAAATGTAGATTATGTAGTGTTAATAATGCAACACATATTGCTGCATGTTCCACTTTACATTGTAGTAAGAGAAGCATGAAATACAGTAGTAATCAAGAATACACACTAAGGGTGTGTTTGGTTGATCAATAATCCTGGAAAAATGGTTGATTTGCTCGGATTGACTTATTTTCCCATATTTGGATGCGGGTTGACTTCGGGAAAGTTTTCACAATGGATCCACAATTTTCTCCATTTTTCTAGGGCATGAAAAATTTTTCCGGGAAAAATTTCCCTGGGGTTCCTACCAAACACTCTCTAATAGTAATTTTTGTTTTGTTTTGATTTGCTTAATAGATTTGTGTGCTGAAAAACTTAAAAAGTTTTAGGATTTTGTTCTCAATCAAAATTGATATAATAATAAAGCTTAAAAATTTTAGATTTTTAGAGGCGTCTGACCCGAAGTCTAAATCAACTGGATCCATGTCAAGAGTCATTTAACTTCAAACCCGACTAAACTGATCCAACCCTGACTTTAATTACATCAAATGAATATGTTGATAAATTTATAATGTATACTCATAAAATTATACAGCGAGAATACAAAAAAATTGATATTCCCTGGAGGATCCAAATATAATCAAAGTTTCTGCATACATGCATAGTTGCATTCTACTAATATTCATGCAGCATTGACTTAATTATCCACTAAAATAAACCAACCTTCCTCCTTAATTACTAGTTAGTTGCTAATTGCATGCTAACCATGTTCGATCCATCAAGACATCCTCCCACGTTCCTTCAATTATTCCCCCTATATATATATATATACACCAAAAAACACCACTTCCTCACTACTTCATTAATAAACTCTCAGAACTGAACCTCTCGCTGGAGCACCACCACCAATGGCGGCCGGAAAGTCTCTCCTCCTTCTCCTCCTCCCCTTCCTCCTCCTCTCCGCCGCCGTCTCCACCACCGTCGACGACGACGGCGAGGACCTCACCTTTCTCGAAGAGCCCAAACCACCCAAAGACTACCCCGACTACGCCGACCCCAACTACCGCCCCACCGACGACGACCTCGACCTCTACGGCGGCGCCACCTTCGAGGACTTCCAGGCATGGGACGCCGCCACCCCCAACGCGCCGCCGCCCCCTCCGCCGGTGGTCGACGAGAAGGACGTGGTGGAGCTGAATACGACGACGTTTGACGAGGTGGTGAAGGGGAAGAAGGACGTGATGGTGGAGTTCTACGCGCCGTGGTGCGGGTATTGTCAGTCACTCGCGCCGGAGTATGCGGCGGCGGCGACGGCGATGAAGGAGGAGGGATCCGGTGTGGTCGTGGCTAAGGTGGACGCGATTAAGGAAGCTGAGCTGGCGGATCGGTATAAGGTGGATGGGTTTCCGACGATCTTTTTGATCTCCGAGGGAGTGCAGGTGCCGTACCATGGGGAAAGGACCAAGTGAGTGTTTTAATTCTAGATCTCAAGGAGTATTTTTTAAGCGTTTTGATTAGTATAGTAATTACTAACCTCATTTTATATTATTTGTCCTTTTTTGAAATTATATAGTCAAATTTTAAAATTTTTGATCATAAATTTTTCAAATATATACAATAATTTTAAATAAAATTAGGGGATTCCGTTTGGTAGGCTCCAACTTTTGGTTATTCTAAATTGTGAACCAATTTAGAAATTATTTCAAGTGATACACTTATTTTGAAAACTATTCCAAGTGATAGACTTATTTTGAAAACTTTAAAAATTATTCGAAATTGTCAAACACTTTAGATATTATTCCAAGTGAGTTGAGTGTGAGGATAAGGAAGGCTAACTGAAATTGAGAAAGAAGGAAAACTTTGTGAGCAATATTTTAACAACGGTACAAGAAGAAACTCACGAAATGAAATAATTTTCAAAATAAACCTGCCATTTGGAATAATTTAAAAAATGATTGACAACTTAGAATGTGCTAAAGTTCAAACCTATCAAACGGGATTTCCCACAAAATTACTAGCTATCATTCGATTCATAACGAAAAATACTAGTTTAAAACTAAAATATTGCAATTATAAATAAAATAATATATAAAAAGTTATCAATCAAATATTGACAATGGAGACCATAATTTGTTTACTCAATTTCTTTCTTTAGAAGTGATTTAAACAATTTGTAAATGTAAAAAATAAATGGGTGATTAGAAATTTAGAGACTAGACTATCATAGCGAGAAGACTTTGCGAATTGCATGGCACTAATAAATCTTCATTAGTCTTTTATTAGAGAGAAAAGCAAAGCTATTATAGTAAAATTTGGAGCAAAGAAATATATATGTGCAAGTAGAACGAACTTAATGTTGAAATTTAGCATTTCCACGCCTCTTTTTCTTGGTGAAATGTTTCAAAATTGTACACGTAAACAGGGTGAAAAATTCAAAACTAATGTAATGGCACTCTCTCTCTCAACTGATAAATATTATATCAGATTTTATATATACAAATGAAAAGTCAAATTAAATAAGCTTCTTAAATTGGTTTTAAAGAATTTAAATAAACTTTGCATTGATCATCAATTTAAATAGTTTACATAAAAGTTGCCCTCATGGTTGAAATTTATCTCAATTAAGATATTACTTGCATTAATTGACCAAATCAATGAAGTTGAACTACTTGTATAGTATATACTCCCTCCATTCCATATTAATTGTCGTCTTTGGAAATCGTGCAGTCAATTGCAAATTTTAAAAATTTTGACCATAAAATTTATTAATATATACAATGTGTTGTTATATAAAATTACTGTCATTAGATTCGTAATGAATAATATTATCATAAAAGTATAATATTATAATTGTTAATAACATATTATGCAAGAAATTATCAATTAAAAAATGACATTTGAGACCGTGAAAGTCAAAATTATGACAATTAATATGGAACGGAGGGAGTATTACATAATCAACTATAATTTATAATGGTGTGTCATGCTGTAAGGTTGTCTTGATAATATATATACTTACTATTCTTCCTACTTCATATACTAAAATTCCAAAATTTAGAGCATATTCAGGATTGCATTTGTTTCGTAACTACAAAATATCAAGTATTGATATGGGCTTGATTTCTAACCATTATAGGGACGCAATTGTTTCGTGGTTGAACAAGAAGACCGGATCGGCCATTAAGAATGTCACAACCACAGAAGAAGCAGAAAAAATCATGAATTCTGAACCAAAACTCGTTGTTGCTTTTGTTGACAGCTTAACTGTACGTAACTACCCATCCAATCAATTAATCTCAGCTCCTAATTAGATAAAAGTATATGTTTATGTGAAATAAATAAATGTTAGTTTTAACTTTACAAAAAAAAAAAAAAAAAATTTGCAGGGATCTGATACAGAGGAATTCAATGCAGCAGCCAGAGTAGAAGATGAAGTCAACTTTTACCAAACTAACAATCCTGATGTCGCCAAGATCTTCCATTTTGACTCCAATATTAAACGTCCCGCTCTTGTTTTGTTGAAGAAAGAAGTTGAGAAGGTCTCCATCTATGGTATGTGAGTCTTTTTTATGCCTATGTATTGGAGATAGGTGGTTAATGTCAATGTTTGACGTACCTTATTTTATTTGTTAAGGAAGCTTAACATGACCCACAACTTTAACATGCGGCCATGATATGGCATGACCTCATACTATTATACTACTTTTTCATGATTTGACAAGTTCGTTACCATTCCATTTTTCATACTCCGCGTGAAACAAAAAAATGATTTTCATATATAGAAATTGTAAGATTGATGAGTCATGCCGGACAATGAATATGGATATGGTCAAGTGTAAGTAGGATCCATAAAAATTGATCATTTCAACGGTGGTGTATTTGCAGATGGTAAATACACCAAGTCGGACATCTTAGAGTTTGTAGCAGCCAACAAACACCCATTGGTGATCAACTTCACTAGGGAAAGTGCTACACTAGTTTTTGAAACCGCACCAATCAAGAAACAAGTGTATCTTTTTGCCACAGCAGCTGAATCAGAAAAACTTATCTCCTCATTTCAAGAAGCAGCAAAAGGTTTCAAGGGCAAGGTAAAATCTCTACTTAATTAATATCTAATAAGACCCATGATTATTGATTGTTCATAATTAGCTTAAATTTGAACTCGGAGTATGTCATCCAAAAAAAGAACTTAGGATATATTCTCTTTGACTTATTTTTATCCGAACAAGCATGAGAAAGGCCTTGTTCTTTAGAAATGGTAAGTTAGATTTATTCTATCATTTCTTTACCTTACCTTACCTATCTTACCCAAATTCTCCTTACCTTTCCTTTTCTTATGCACCGACTTTCTTTACATGACTTAATCCTACAACTCTAAACTTTAAAGAACAGATCCAATTTAAATAAGCCGAACAAAAGAAGACCTTAATTAATTAACACAAACATATACATTTATATACTAGTCACTCATATTTTGAACAATTTTGCAGATCATGTTCATCTACATAGACAGGGAGAATGAAGAATTTGGGAAGCCACTCATAGACTACTTTGGCATTGTTGGTGATGCTCCTGTAGTAAGTCCAATAAGACTAACCTTAATTAATTACCATATTTTCACACAATTTAGGATATGTACTTTTAACCTTTTTTTATAAAAAAAATTAGGAAAATAAGTTCAAAATAATTAAATTTAGTCTAAATATGTTATACTTAATTTATTATATTATGTACACAGGTCCTTGCATCCACTGGGAACACAGATGGTAGGAAATACTTGTTGGATGGTGAAGTAACCTTGGACAAGCTTAAGGTACTAATTAACAATCATTTGATTAATTGTTGTTTAATTATATTTATTGATCTTTTTTTATATAATAAAGTTGCAATTGTCTTAAACTTGTCATGCAGTCCTTTGCTGAGGATTTCTTGGCTGGGAAGCTCAAACCTTACTACAAATCCGACCCCATTCCTGAGACCGTAAGTTTTTCTAAACCTCTTCTACATTTTTTCCATAGCGTAAACAGTTTTAATTAAAATTTCGGGTCAATTGAATTAATTCTCCCTGAATTAAATAAACAATTCATAGACATGAGTAGCTCCGGGGAAAATATATCCGATGCGAATATCTTAATTTGTCCGATCCGAATTAAAGAAGGTTTGGTCATCAGTTTTTTTATCCGAGTTTCAAATTCGATCAATTTAGTCATTCAAATTGCAAAATCGGACTGGGTTAGGGTTCAGAGTAGGAAGTACGGGTGTTTGAATTTTGTATCGAAATAAGGCTTGACAAATTCAGACATATTCAGACGGTGTTCATAGCCTTACAAAAATTTAAAATTTGGACAAGATATCGAAAATATATTGTGTCTAAATTTAGTGTAGGTTTTGAACAATTTGAGTCGCATTCGAACATCACAAAGTGCCTGAATTTGAAATTTGGAGAGAGTTCAGGTTTGAGAATTTTATCCGAATGTCCCAATTGTCTGTACCTAAATTGGCCGAACCCAAATAGCTGCACGGCTAGACAAGGCTGTTACATGAGACCCCAAAACTCTGTTTTGCAACATAACTTCTAGGACATTGGAGTTGGATTAATCGGACATGCACGAATTTATTTTGCTTACGATATGCATACTAACCGCTCGTTTTCGTGCAGAATGATGGCAATGTGAAAGAAGTCGTTGGGAAGAACTTTGATGAAATTGTTTTGGATGAATCTAAGGATGTTCTTCTTGAGGTATTGTATTTTTCTCACCCTTTCTAATTGACCATGTTAGTTAAGCTATCCAATTCTACTTTCTAGTAACAAACATGAATACATAGACCATAATTAGTTAACCATTGCTTGGTTCTTTGTTAGATCTATGCTCCATGGTGTCCTCATTGCCAAGCTCTTGAGCCAACCTACAACAAGCTTGCCATGCACTTGAAAGGGGTTGATTCTATTGTGATTGCAAAGATGGATGGCACTAGAAATGAACACCCAAAGGCTAGGGTAAGTTTGCTTTTACCTTTGTCTTTTTTTTGGTCTACCTGCCTATTGACCGTGTTTGACAATAGAGTTTGGAGTAGTTAGTGTTTAGGAGATATAGTTTGAAACATTAAATAGTCCAATATTGATGTTTGGTAAGCTAGACTTTTAACAAGAGTTTAATATCTCAGCCAGTGAATTTGAAAACGTCAGTAAAGTTAACGGTAATGTTTGGATCGAGTAGCATTTCATATTTGCTAGGTTGTGCTTTTTTGTTGCTTAATGATCAAGGATTGGGGTCCTTTGTGATGAAAATTGTTGTGCCCATAATTTTAGACCAATAATTGGATGTGCTCTACAGCACTATTGTTCGGTTAAATAAATTCAGGTCAAACCCACTAATTATCCAAAAAAAAAGGGTAAGAAAATATCATTGGAACCTTATGTTTGAAATTTATATCACTTTATGTCAACTTACATTAATTAGCGAGCCCAACAACTAACTAAATTTACCAAACATATTCTCTTTAAACAATCTTAACAATTATCCCTTAACCACTCATTAAACCACAACAGCTATTTGAACCGCTACTTTTATTTCGAACGAGCTATCCCGGTATCCTTTCCCAAGTCTCTTGGAATAAGTCTACCTATGTATGAATCTCTCTTGACCGATAAAACCAGGACTCACATTGAAAGTTTTTGTATATCTTTTCTATTATCCATCATTGATATTCAAATAATGTACATGTAATTCTAATCAAAATGTATGACATATCTATCTCAGAGTTCAGATGGATACCCCACAATCCTATTCTACCCAGCAGGAAAGAAGACATCAGATCCGGTCAGTATAACATCATATTTCATCCAAATCATTTCATTTCGTCTCTGAATCTTTCATCTTCATGATAAACACATTTTTCATCAAATTAATCTCCTTATTTAACAACAGATTCCAGCTGAAACTGAACGAACAGCGATAGCGCTGTACAAGTTCCTGAAGAAGCATGCAACAAAACCCATCAAAATCCAGAAACCAGCTGCAGTTGAAGAAGCTACAACAGCCCACCATGAAAGTGTTGCCCCAGCAGTTGAAATTCCAACCAGTTATGATGATAATGGTATGAAGGATGAGTTGTGAGAAATTATATCAAACAAAACCCTAGCTAGGGTTACCATTTTGATGTGCTAGGGTTTATAATTACAGCTGTTTTGGGTTTGGGTTTGTTTTTAGCTTGTAGTTTATTTTGTTTATGTTTTTCATTTATTTATTAGGGTATTGATCACGGGTTTTTTTATATCGTCGCTAATCGTCTTTAGTTAATAAAAGTATCGGTATTACTTGTCAATTTACGTTTGTCCCCTTGCATACTCCCTCCTCATTTTATCCGTCATTTATTTTCAAATCCTTCTTTAACTGATAGTTTTTTAACATGATATTTTATCAAAATTACAATATTACAGTTAAATTTCAATATTGATTAATGAGTAAATGCAAACATACATAAAAGGGGAAGGAGAGGGTAAACCAATACAAAATGTCTAGGAAGAAGAAATGTGATCCAAAAGCATAACAATAATTTTTAAGCATTTACCAATCATAAAGATGAAATTTGTGAGTTAAAATAATCAGAATTTCGAGTAGAATAAAAGGGGTTCCTCTAGAATAGTTATAGGTAATAAAAGAAAATGAAAATGAAAATGAAAATGAAAATAATTGGGCTTAAAGAGGTCAGCATGATGCATGAATGCTTCGTTGAGACAGCTAATCCAGTCCACATTGCCTTATGGGCCGGGCAAAATCTGGGCTTCTTATAAAACTGTAAGTTGTAACAAAATCTAGGCCCTATTATTAATAAGTAATATTAGAATGACTTTTAAATAGTTGACTAATAATTTATTAAGAGGTGACTTTTATTAGAGTCAGGCAAAATATATTATTAATTACCCTTGTAAGAAGCCAATATCTAAATCTGTCAAGAGGGTTTGGGTTCCTAAAGCCAAACCGATTTTGTTGGCTCATTCTGCCCCCTTCGTCCCTGATTCTGAGCAAACTTTGACAAACCCCATTTGTTCAAAGTTGACTCGCTCTCTTGGCGGTGATGGTACTCTTGGGGCACAGGGCTGTTTTACTTCTTCTTTGCGTTCTTATAAGGCTGCCCTTTGTGAACATGCCCCTGTTGGTTGTGAGGATACAGTCTCCATTAATTCGGTGTCGGATGTCTCACCTGATTTTGAGGATTTTATCCTGGATCTTTCAAAGGTCGGTGTTAGGTGTAAAAGGAGAGGCAAGGCTGTTTTGAAATCTAAATGGAGGTTGGTTTTGGATGCGTCTCGAAGGTCTAAATCAATGTCTACTGAATCTTCGCGGAAGATGAAGATCATTGAGGATGCTCGTGCGGCGATTGATCGAAAGATGGCTCTGGTAGATAAGATTTGTGGGCTAAAGGTTACTCCATCCAAGAAGAAGTGATTTGTTCTTCTTTAGGCGGTTTTTCTGTTGTAGTTTTGCTGCTTTTTTGGGTTCTCATGGTTGTATCTTTTGCTTCTGCTGTTTTTTTTTGCGGTTGCCTCTGCTGTTTTTGCTGTTTTGGCGGATACTTTGTAGCATCTTTGATGCTTTTAGCCTGTTGACTTCTAATGATAAAAAAAAATTACCCTTATATTCATGAATAGTCACCACAACGTTAAACGTCTTATGATAAACTTATAGTGAGACGGTTCTACGTAAGAATTACTGTTGATAATTATCCACCCTCAAATATGCGATAACATGTTCGGACCCCTAACTCCATATTTTTGAAACAATCTTTCGATAGATGTTTTCAGTTTCAAATGTAGTAATATATATGGAAATCTTGTTGATGTACTATCCTCAAAAATTCATGTAAAAATTTCATTGAATTATAATGCAAATTTATCGGTCCATCAACTTTTGCTCTTAAAAATATTAGACTAAAAATGACTAATAATTCCTCCTCAATAATTGAAGTGGTGACCAACCAGTCAAAATTTTGGTCAAGTAAACTCTAGCTTAATTGGTCTAGGAAGTAGTTTTTGTCATTTGACTAGAAAATATGGAGTTTTGTATTTTAAAGCTTCCAACATGCCTTGACCATAACAATGTTTAGTCTCTATCATTTAAACAACACGTAGTTCTTAACTATTTGACCATTAGTATTGACAAAGTGTTAGTTGATTAGTATTGACCACTAATGAATACTAATTATAAGTATTTATGATAAGTTAAAAAGAAAAATATAACACCGGTGAGTTGTGGTACCACAGTTTTTCCAACCGCAGAAAAGAACAGGGCCTAAATATTCTGAATGATACTAAAGATGTGTTGTATCAAAATAGACTTTTTACATTCTCTTTCCTCACCTACCTCACATACCAATAACCTACCACAATTCCACCACACCCGTGACCACAATTCCACCACACCCCACCACACCACACTGCAAAATACCGCAGAAAAGAACAGGGCCTTAGTCCTTTCAAAAAATTACTTAGGGGTACCCTAACTTTTGTTGAAATGTTTTTCTGGTACCCCAACTTTTAAAAACTAATTTTGGGGTACCCTAACTTTTAGAATTAGAAATAATTAGGTGAATTTCCGGCCAATGATTTGAATTCACCGGTGAGTTTTAGGTGGGAAATTGATTTAGTGTTTTTGTGTATAAAAATGCCTTTTGTTTTCGTGGACGAAAATGATTTGAATCAATCGGAGTTTCGTCGGAAATTCACCTAGTAATTTCTAATTCTAAAAGTAAGGGTACCCCAAAATTAGTTTTGAAAAGTTAGGGTACCAAAAAATTGTTTCTTCAAAAATTAGGATACCTCTAAGTAATTTTTTGTAGTCCTTTTCATCGAACACGTATCATAATCTTTGCTTTCTCAACCTCAATTATTTTGATGAGCTCTTAAACAGAAAGAATACTCGCTTCAACTCATGCTTTGCTACCACTTTGTTGGGATCAAAGAGTTCACTCAAAACAAACTTAGGAAAAATAAAGCAAAAACTATAAAGGTTGAACGTAAGGATTTATGTAAAAAAAACCCAACAAACATGGGGAAAATACCAACATTAAACTTGATTAAAATGTGAAGCGTAAACCAAACTGAAAATGGTGATTGATCAAAATTTTCAGTTTGATTTATGGTTAATCATTTAATATTTCCCAGAAAACCAACTTTAAACTTGATTTCTTTAAGGGATTTTGTAATCAAGATTTCATTGTGTGTTTATTTACTTTTTTTGCCCAATTTGTATGAAACTTAATTAAATTTGACATTTATTATTATTCTAAAAAATAATTAATAATAATGAGTAAATCGTTCGCTTAATCATTTTATTTCTGGAGAACGGAAAACCAAGCCATTTTTTAAACAAAATTTAAATCATTTCACCGAAATTTCAATATGGTTTTTAGTTTTTTATTTGGTTTCAGCTTTTCGAGTTTTCTTTCTCACCCTTTACCCTCTGGACCTGTACACAAACCGTGTCATGTATACACCCATTCGTGCCAACCTTATTTCACATGTTTGACCACTTATCTTGATCACTTTCATGAGATTGATTAGGTTGAGACTTGAAACCCTTCTAATAATGTCTTTTCCTAATTAAGAAAACAAACATAAGACCTTGATTAAGAAAGACTAATACTAACACACTTGAACCAACCTACATTAAAATTAATGGAATGAAATTTTAAGAAAGCAACCTATGTTACTCGGACTCGGGTAGGCGTGTCCTTATCGAACATGGATACAAGTGTCGACTCAGCTATTTTAAAGAAATTTTATACTTTTTCATTGTAATTTGTTGTGTCAAGTGTCATACTCATGTACGGGTATCAAGGGTCCGACACGAGTTCGACTGAGAAAATGAAGAGCCGGAGTAACTTAGCATGCAACACGATTTAACTTTTCATAAGCATTCCATAAAACATCTTCTAATCAATCAAGTCTACAAAATAACACATTATTCAACTTGATGTAAAATTGAAATGATCGACTAACAACTCATTAATTAATGTTTTTTTCTTCATTGATGTGATCATCATAACCTACAAATTAATGCAAACCAAACTCCAAAATCAAGTCCTAATCACAATTATTGGAATGTAGCAAACATGCATATGAATTGATATGCAAACAGATAACATAAACTCAGGAAGCATGGTACAGATAATTGATAAATGTCAAAACATGCATGTACATTGCACACTACCTACAATATAATTGACATTTGGCCCAGTTCTTTTCTGTGGTTGGCAAACTGCGGTACCACAGCATACCGCAGTTTGCCACAATTCACCGCACTTTAGCACAAATCATTACTTTTCTCTCTTCTCTCTTTTCTCTTTTCTCTCTCCTCACTTTTCTCCTCTACTTTTTACATTATCTCTCCTCACCTATCCCACATACCAATAATTTACCACAATTCCACCACACCCACCACAATTCCACCACACCTCACCACACCATACCGCAGAAAAGAACATGGCCTTAATTTGAACCCTATCTGCTTAATTTGAAGCTTTAAAATTAGATGTATGACAATCTGGGTAGGTTGGATTGTGTTCAAAATTTCATTTCAGCTCATGTGTGTTAATAAAATGAGTTTTTAATTGGCACCAAATAATTTGTATAAGGCTTGTGATTGAAGATAATTCTAATTGATTTTTTTGGTGATCGGTAGGTTAGATTTTTATTATATTTTTTTCATACTTAATCAGGATCGAATTACGGCAAGGAAAAGTTGACGTGACATCGATATCATGCGCTTAGTGTAATGCAAAAGTTGATGCCATCTCATCGGTACTAAGCATGTGTTAATAAAATGAGTTTTTAGTTGACGCCAAATAATTTGTATATATAGGGTTTTGTGATTGAAGATAATCCTAATTGATTTTTTGGTGATCGGTAGGTTGGGCTTTTATTATATTTTTTCATACTTAGCCAGTTCCAAATTCCGACGGTGAAAAATTGACGTGATATCAACACCACACGCTTAGTATAATGCAAAAATTGAAGCCATCTCAACGGTACTAAGCACGTGCAGGTACCAATACCACGTCATTTTCCAATATTGGGATTCAGTTCTGTCTATTGGTCTGAGAAATATGTTAAATGCTATTTTGAATTATTTTCAATCATAAAGTCTACAAATACAAATTATTTTGCATCAAAAACCCTAGTAAAACTGGGTTAAGTTAATTTGAGGACATGGATTGATTTTCAATTCAATAAATTTATCTGACGAGGATGAATAACTTCAGTAAAAAATGTCTAAATTTGAACAAGACTCGATTTCATTTTGAGCTAGCTATTTGTGACATTTTTAAATTCGATTTTGGGTCATTTTTAATTGGATTTAATTACTAATACAATTCAAAATACTTAGAACAATCAACCGACAAATAATTCTTCCTCAAAATTGTTGGCCTCTTCCTAATAATAAATAGTCTCGTTATACCTAATTCTTTATGAAATATACATGCCAAAATGCAACCACAATAATAATGGACCCACTAAATTAGTGCATATATACATTTGTTTTGGGAAATTGGAGGAATTAAGTAAGGCATATATACACACATATATAATATACAAGATAGGAATTAGGGATTTAGGACAGGCTTAATTAGGAAAGGGTGTTTGCTTTTTGGCTGTATGTCATATATATATATATATATATATATATATATATATATATACACTTGAAAAGATTCACAATGAAAACAAAAGGGTAAGTTGCCTTTGTCTTTTCAGCTATTGCCAATTTGGATGTTTGTGTGATTTATTACAAAAGAAAGAGAACCTACTCCATGCACTTGATTGAGGCAAATTATAAATATTTTATTTTATGTTCTATCAATAAAAAGTATCTTTTTATTCTATGAGGAAGAAATATTAATGAAAAGTTATACAAAATTTTGATGAAAATAATTTAATAAGAATAAATCTATAACATCAACCTAAATTTTTATATTAAAAAGGTTAATGATAAATATGGTGAAAATCAGTTCTAAATATGTAATATTCTCCAATCTATTAAACACATTCTTCAACATTTTTAAGTATTTCCTAAACGATGATGCGCTATAATATAACTTTTTTACGCAGTAGAAATTTACTTAATGTGTTGAATGATTCTTGATAGGACTACCATGATAGAAATATATGAACTTTCATTGTTGAATTATTTTTAGAAGAAAACTAACAACATCAATATAATCCCCTCAACAAAAAATCTTTAGATCTATTAAACTCGTAGCAAGTCGAGAACCAAACTCACACTGAAGGTGAGAACAAAACACCGCTGAAAGCGAGAAAAGAGATATTACATTAGAACCAAATCAACAACCTAACTCTTGCACAATAGAGAAAGAATTTAATGAAAATAACTATCAGATAGATCCACTATCAAACTACTTAAAGCCTAAAAATATTAAGAATAGTACTATAGTAGGCTTACAACCAATAATTATAACTGATGGCAGCGCCTAACAAATTAATTAATAATGTAGTATAAAATTTATATTTGTTTCATAATTACCAAACTAGTGGCTTTTTTTGACTTTTGAGTTCGCATGACATCTTGATCATATTCACTAGCATTAGAGCTCTCTACGTGTAGACAAAAGGACCAATGGAATTATCAAACTAGTTTTATGGGATTTAGAATTTACAAACGACTAAATTAATCAATATTTACGGGAAAGAAAAAAAAAATATTTCACCCATAATATAGAAAGCTCCTTAAATTATGGATTATTTTGGCTGATGTATTTGTCAATTGGACATGTGACATCTCATAAGTAACATTCAACATATAATAATGACCGTTAAAAAATTGGGTCCGGGTCAATTCGGGGTTGGATGAATTGGATATTGGATGAAAATTTATTGTTCGATATCCAGTTTATTGGAACATTTTCCGGATCAAACAATTCTGACAAGCATAAATTCAAGTCTAAATCGGGTTCGGATCTGGCAACAGAAAAATTGGAAAATATTGTGTTCGGATTCTCGGTCAAATCGGTCAATATAAAAGTTCGGACGAAAATGCAATGACCATGCATGTTTTTTCAGTGTCAGACTGAACCAGATTTTCGAATCAGATATTTTTTTGACAGAATTATATATAATCTTGATTGTGAGTCCAACTTAAATTATGTAATTTGCATTATTATGTGTTTGGATGTATATACCTTTCAACCATTTTTATGTTGAAATTAGGTACCAATTCAATCAAGTTTCATGGCATGTTTGTGCTAATTCATATAAACTTGATTAATGAATATTATTATTTTGTTTGTTTTCATGAGGATATGATTTATAATATAACAATTTTGAAAGCTAATTATGGAAGGTTTATCCAAAATAGGAGAATAAAACAATTATGCTCTTACGTGGATGTTGTTAGCATTTGGATAATAAAACAATAAGTTTTTTTTCTTCTTTGTTGATTATCATGATACTGTAGAAGGCACCAAACACTGTTGTATGCTAAGCTACCTAACTTGAATTACTTATTTTTTTTTTTTGCCAAAAAGACATCCAATCATAAATGGTTATGAGTAATCATGTTGGCCTATAGGAAAGAGTTCAACATAGTTCTTATAATTAAAATATTTCTAGAAAGAATAATCATTCAACAAATAGTAGTAGTCAATTAGTTATATTATCAAATAATTCAGAGGCATCCACAAAGTTGTATCATTAGACTATAGAATTCTAATTTCAAAAGCTATATATTTCTCTTACATAACAAAATTTGTAGAAAATTTTTAGATATTTTAGGATAGGTTCTTGTACTCTGTTGACAATGTTGACATGTCGATGACTTTATACAATGCACTTTAGACTCGATGTTTAGATGTTATAAAGATTTCCTTTCATCTTGCACAAATAAACATAGAACTAATGAGACTAAAACCTAAAATCTCTATACTATATACAAAAATCAATTTAACCAAAACTTAATCAAACTGACCAGTAACAACCTAGGTATAATTTTATACTCTAATTGGTAAACAAAGACTCGTTCTAACTCTATAAAATTTTTGCATTCACTCACTATAATTTTTTTTCTAAAACCTAGAGATATTTCAACTCAACTCAATTAAAGATGGTAAAGTTATTTAACCATATACGGAGTAAATAAATAAGAAAATATTTACTATCTTCGTTCCACAATGTCTGTCATTGATTAAATTTTGACAATTCATTACTCACAAATTATAATTACAATTCAAAATTGCCACCATTAGAAAGACGCACTAGTAAAATTACAATTGCGGTAATTTCATATCGTAACTCATTGTAATTTGAAAATAATTAATGATCAAAATTTATTCAAATGACAGACATTTTGGGACGGAAATATTAGATGAACAGTATCATTATCCAACCATATTAATTGCATGGGTGAACAAATTTATTATTGACCCACTATTATATCTGTCCATAATTCAGACAATATTTTTATGACTTGAAACACAAACTCTGGCTCATGCCCACGACATGACATGCATCAACATTAATATTCAAAGCTTCCTACTGCAGTTCTTCTCACATAAAATTTTGAGCTACTCAGTCATCTGTAGAGACTTGAATTTGTCAATAATTTTTTTTTTAATCAGAAAACAGGCCCTACTTCATAGCACATTTGTCCATAAATATATACACAGATATTTGATTCGGAAAAAATTTATAGGGGTTGTCTTGCAACAATGAAAATAATTTCATCCAATATACATGCCGACCTTTATCTTCAACGTTCATTTTTTTAATTTAGAGCAATATTATAAAATGTATTTTCTTGATTAAAATTTTTATAAAAATTTTTAAAAATTAAATATCGATTTTAACTCTAAATTTTAGCTAAGTAAACAAGTATATTTTATAATTTTATTTGATTGGGACACATATCTAATTTTATGTTAAATAAAAAAAAATTGTCAATCAAAATAAAACATGACTCATATACGAATAATATTTATTTGATTGGAACACATATCTAATCGCACCTGCTGGAATTTTATGCTTCAGGAAATTGATGATATGATTAGGAAAAAGACTGTTGGATCATAATATATATCAACATTTGGTGGTATCAGATCATATATAACAACCTTGAAAATGGATACCAATATACCTGATATTTATATTTAGGTGTTATTGATGTATCGAAACTGGCCTAACCGCCTAACATAGTCATCTTTTAGTACATTGATAACGCCTAAATATAAAAGTCAGGTATATTAATTGGTGTCCAATTTTAAAAGTTGATTTATTACAGTCCAATACCACTAAAGGTTGACATATTACAACCCAATATTCATTTTTAGAAAATTGATGACATGATTGGAAAACCTATGCTAGTTTTTTTTTTCTTTTCTAGAAGGATGCCGTTTTGAATTTAAAAATAAGTTATTTAATTAAGCTGAGTTATAGAATTTCTAGGGTAAGTACATCTTATAAGGAAAGTCAACATACTTTAACAAAATTCGAAGTTTTTAAGAAGAGCTCAGCCTGACTTTAGATACTTAGGAGGGTCAAACTCTATTTGATTGCATTTGTAACTTAAGAAAGAAATTCTTTGGTGGCATCGTTCAAGAGTCTATTATGTGCAAATAGGAGATGCTAATACGACATGGTTCCATACCCACGCCATTGCTAGACAGAGGAACAACACATTGAAGCTCTTAAAACTAATGAATAATTCTCAAAAGAAAATGTCAGTCCTGCCCGACCCGGAAAAATGCGGGTCAAAGTCATGATTTTAGAAGGTGACCCAGCCTGCACGTAAAAGTCGGGGCCCCGAACGCTGATGTATGATTGGATAGGGCTCGGGCCAAGGGTCTTTAACCCAGCCCGACGGGTGACCCGACTAAAAACTTAATCTATTTTAGAAAAATCCTAAATTAGGTTTAGGTGATTCGGCCTAGCCCAACGATCCGACTACATAAATTAAATGTGTGAAGTGCTTTTAAGTTTTTGGTATAGAAAAAATCACCTTATATATATATAGTTGCCGGCTTGTTGGCCCGTAGGGTTAGGGCTCAAGCCGACAGGTCAGGAACTTCTGACCCGACTGAGGAACAGGTCTACTGACGATACAAACTTGTGATGGGTGACTCTTGAAACAAAGCTACCACTATAGAATTTAGATCCATAGGAACTTTCATTGTTGAATTATAATCTCCTTAACAAAAAATTTTAAAATCTACTAGACTTGCACCAAGACGAAAACCAAACTCGCACGGAAGGCGAGAATAAAACTCGCACTGAAAACAATAAAGAGACCTTATACTACTACCTCCTTCCCTAAATAATTATCCATTTGATCAAACTTTGACCGTTGATTACTCACAAATTGCAATGAGTTACAATATGAAATTATCACCATTAGAAAGATATAGCACTAAAAGTTATAATAATATTAATTTTATATTGTAACTCATTGTAATTTGTAAGTAATCAACAGTCAAAATTTAGTCAAATGGACAATTATTTAGGGACGGAGGTAGTACTATACTATTGTTGTTGTAAAAGGCGAGAGTGAGTATTATATATAATTATATGGATGAATATAGATTATTATTATTATTATTATTATTATTATTATTATTATTATTATTATTATAGCAAGAAATATTAGATTATAATGTGGCAGAGAAAATTAAACCTAAAACGTAACTCACTAAATTGACAATGAATATTTACATATTGACTTCATAAATAATGTTCACATCAACATGTGACATAAAATAATTTTATATAACGAATATACCGACTAATTTTAGCTAAATATATATTGGTAGATGTTACAGTTGATCTACGCTTTTGAATTTTACTCCAATGTTTTAATTTTTAACTTGAATGGAAAGCATATACCTACTACATCTATGTTATTTAACGTGTGATATATGGAATATAATTGGACTATCTATTATTGTTGGGAATATTGCAACAAGTGAACGTTATGTTTTAACCTCCTTCTTGCTGGATGTTGTCCACCTCTATTCTAGACTCTAACAAAAACTACGGTAGATACTAAGGAAAGCTTTCTAACTAAAAGCATATACCTAATCTACCAATAAATCTACCTCAAAAATATCAGGGAAATGGTCAATTTTTTCGGATTGACTTATTTTCCTCGTGTTTGGGAGTAGGTTGACCTTAGAAAGCATTTTATCGTGAACCCACCATTTTCTACATTTTCTTATGAAAATTTCACAGGGATTCAAATTCTTATCAAAAGCTCCCTAATTTCAATTTTGACGACGACTAATCAATGTTAATCAATTAATGTTGAAGTTATATTTACAAAATGAAATAAAATTCATTGCTTTTCTAATACGCTAGTTGTACAACAGTACAAGTAACAACACAATTTACAAAATAAAGGCGAAACTGATAATAGCTAATAACTCAAAGACTTATGGATAGTTTATTCTCTAATAGATACAAATATAAGCAAAGGAGATTTATAATACATATAATGTCCTTTGAATTTGAAACGTGAATGCTATAAATCTATATCATTGCAAACGACTATTTCAATCGTGCTAATTGATTTATGTTGATTAATATTGGATAGTTATGATAAGTGTATATATATCAAATTATGATTAATAAATAGAAGGAATCTTTAATTCTTTATCAATCTATAGTATACATAGCCTTAGAAAGACAAATAAGTAGGGATTGATTTTATATACCATCATCCATCTTGTATTCTTGTTGCTCCCTAGCTAGCTTGCCTATATATGCAATTTCCAAGGCCTAAGGTGTCATTACCCTACTACTCAACATTCAACAATACAATCAATTATTTGTATTCAATTAATTTTGTTACTACTGCCAAGTTGTGGCATGCAAGTTTTTTTTTTAAACCTGCTAAGTAGCTATACCCTACATATAGTTTGTAGGCTAGATACCACAATTAAGAGTAAGAAAATTTAATTATAATTTGATTATATTATTTATATATAGTAAGAAAATTTACTTGTTTAAAAATGTAATTGAGCTCCCTATAAACAAACTTGACCCAAATAAATGTAAGAAAACTAGGGGTGAGCAGGACTGGGATTCCGGTAATTTTCGGAGATCCCGAACCCGGACCCGGTTGTGACCGGGAGCAAAATTTTACTCCCGGTCTCGATCCCGGGAGCAAAGATTTGCTCCCCCTCTCGATCCCACCGGGACCGGAAAATCAACCGGGAAATATTTAATCCTGGTTTTCTATTTTTTCCACATATTATTTGATTTGTTTCCATTAAAAACCAACATAAATTATCCAAATTTTCTCTAATTTCATAAATGTGGTGCCGGTTTATTTACATAGTCACTTTTCCACAAATTAAAATTACGCATTATCTAATACATTGCGTTTTTTCCAGAAAAAATATGCTAAGTTTGAAATAGTAATAAATAAAATAAATTTAAAGAATTAAATCATATGGAGTACAAGTTTATCAATTGATTTTAATAATATATATATATATACCGGGACCGAGACCGGGAAATGAGGTTAAGTCCCACTCCCAGTCTCGTTGTTGATCGGGACTCCATTTTTTGTCCCACTTCCGGTCCCGGTCCCACTGGGAATGGAATTTTGGGACCGGGACTTGATTGGGATCGGGATTCCGGAATTTTTTCTCGCACCTAAGAAAACTATCTAATAATTAGCCTACCATAGCAGATGATGGATAGTTGTTCAATTGAAAATCGTATTCGATAAATTTAGCAGTTGACTTAGCTGATGTATACAAATTGACACAAAAGAATATAGATAATTCCCAAAGATAACATTTAAAAGAATAGTGTTTGACCAAAAAATATAAAAGACTACTACAAACAAAAGTTAACATTTCAAAAGATGCTACTTAAAATGTAAACATTACTTAAAACACTAACTTAACACTGAATACTAACATTTGTCTAATTAGCTGGAGCTTTCACTGGATCACGACACCAAATGGTACCCCAAATATTGTCATTAAACACGACCTATATCACACATATGGACACTAGTTATAAGTAGTCACTATATATTAAAAAGCTTGATGTAACAACACTTAATGTATACCCAAACAACACAATTCTCACACGCACATACACACAACATTTGTAAGAAAAGAAAAGTACAAGAATGTATACCAAAAATGGTCCCTAGGTACTCAAATTAGTGGAAAGTTTATACACGGAATTATCAAGGCACCAATATTCAACTTTCATAACTAACAACCCATATGTACATATCAACGTATTTATCGTGCTTATCTATTACTTTATCGCATATTTATTGTCAAAGAAATTCGCAACATAAGTTAGTTAAGTTTGATCATTCACATTAGTATATAGTAAGTTGGAATCATAGTCAGAATTCAAAATTTTCTAATATTTTATATAATGATGTCTGTAATTGTTAGACTCCTAAAAAGGACTAGTTAGATTATATGTGCTTATTCTTATGAAAAAATAAACTTTTATTGTTAAATTTTAATCATTTTCATACAATTAAAGAGTGCGGTATTGCACCACAACCTACTGCATAAAAGAACATGGCTTTAATTATTTTTTTTCGCAAACTTTTATTGTTAAATTTTAATCATTTTCATACAATTAGGTGGTGTGTGGTTAATTTAGCACCTAAAATGATGATTGTGTCTTTCTTCATCATTTTGCATCCTAGATTCTCTTTTGAATCATCGTTAAAAATGTTAGTACAAAATACTATCGTAGAAAACAAAAGAAACTGCTCCTTCCATTTCAATTATTGTTAATTATTCACAAATTACAATGAGTTATTAATATGATACAGAGAGTGTAGATGTTAGATATTATTTTATGTTGGTCTGTTATTTGCTATTTGTGATTGTAAATTGCAGTTTTTCTGTTGCTCTTTTGTTGTGACTTCATTTTTCAAGTCATGTCATTAATAATTTCCCTAATGCTCCTGTTTGTCATGATTGCTTTTTTTTTTTTGGTGGGGTTCCAACCCTTTCTTAATCAAGAGACAAACTGGAATTTATGACAATTACTCATATAACCATTGAATTAGAACACCATAATATAAATGAACTAATTAATTTAAGATGCTTTTACTGTCAATTGTCAATTAACATAAACAGATAAGAAGTGATCCACTTGGACTGTTTAATACTCCCTCCGTTTCATATTAATTGTCCAAAATATCGTCTTTGACTAAGAATTTCTTATAGTATATTTTATCAAAGAGTTATAACATTATATTCTTATAATAGTATTTTTCGTTATGAATCTAATGATGTTACTTTTGTATATGTTGAGAAATTACTGACTCCTCAGAACAAGTAATATGGAAAGGAGGGAGTAATAAACAACGATAATGAATATTGAAGTGTTACTATATCATACAAATACATCATATAAAAGGATATTTATTAATGCAAATTTATGCTATACTTACAACAAAATTGATCTAGGAATAGAAAAAATTAAAAGCATCATAATAAATTCTAATATATAAAAATGTTTACTATTGATTGGCTTGAAAATCGCAGCATTTGTTTGGGTCAGATATAATTTGTTTTGCCATTTTAGTTGTTTCTGCTGTAATGTTACTGTTTTTTAGCTGCTTTGCTATTGTTCTTTGTTTTTAAATGTTATTTGGGTTTCTCTAGCCTACTTTGTCTTTCAATGATAAAAAATAAAAAAGTTTGCCTATAATGTAACCTCATGCAGTAGAATTGCACCTAATGTGACAAGTTTTATTTGAATGACAAATAATAATGATAGTTTTATGATCAAAGAGGTGATAGTCAAGTGGCAATTATCCAATTTTTCAAGTTACCCACTAATATTTAATTTGTGATGAAAGCAAAAAAAGTCAATTAACTTAAATAAATTTATTGTGCAAATCTAGAAAACCCCCTATATAGACGAAAAGACATTCAATCTAAAACTCGCACATAGAGGAGAGAATACACTCCCACTAATGAGAGTAAAGACTCACACGAGCATGACAAGATAACAACCACATCAACAAAACCAACACCGAGTCTCGTGTATCAGAGAAATGACAATTTATTAAACTGATAAAGAAACTACTAACAATATCAAACTATGAAAAAGAAATTTAAAAAAATATGAATAAATTTGGCAAATAACATCTCTTTATTTGAGAGACAGATACGACCAGAGGTCAAATTCTAAATGATGCTTAGTGTTTAACATTCACGTTGTGAATATTTTAGATTTTACGTATAGTTCTCCTATTTTTGGTTGTCTTGTACGTATTGCTATATATTAATTTGTGGCTCATTTACATTGAAAAAGACGGCATTTAATAACAGATTCACCAAATAATTAGTTTATAGAATGATAGATATATAATTTCTCATATTCCAATCTACTATGAATTCAATATTTCTAAAGTGTTTTGTCCTACTATACTCTTTGATAAATTCCATTGATTGGTAACGACTTAAAAAAAAAAAAGAAAAAGAAAAAGGAAGAGGCAATGTTTGGCAATTAGTTAGGTAGTTTCTATTAATTCATTGACCAAATAAACTTTCTTTTTGTTTCAAGGGTCATTAACCAAGATAGACTTGGTTGATTTTTGGAGTATAGTTTTTCATTTCAAGACCAATGTTCAAGTTTTCGTAATCACAACTAACTAATTAATTATGAGGAGGTTGCAAATTCCCTTTGGGAGGGTTGTACTGAAATTAAGTAGGTTTGCTAAAGTCCTTAGGTTTTGCCTTATCAAGGTTAATTAAGGGCTTATAAACTCAAATTTGATTTCAAGGGCAAGTTCTAGTTTGCTTGAAAGTGTATCGGGCCAAGTCTAAATCGGGATAACTACATTATGTTTCGTTGCCAGAGAAATTCAAGTCCTATATGAGTTGAGGAATTGGGATCACGCCTTTGGGTCATGCATCATGTTGAACTCTCGACCTGTAAGAAAGGCAAGCCTCGGGATGATACCCAAGGGATCGCCCATCACACACTGAAGTTAGTGTAGGCGAATGGTTTAGATGCCACCCTTTTAAGAAAAAGAATGTGTTTATCGTATTGTGTAGGAGTTTGTGTTTATGGGTAAAGATTCACCATCTGTAACACCCCAATATGACTAATCATCTTAACATAACTAACCACTACATAAACCATTCATTAACGCAGCGGAAGAAAGTCCTCAAGGGCATTACTGTCGTCCAACCAAGGACTAGGTTAAAGTAGTTCACAAATCAGCTCTAATCAACTTCACAACAGTATAAGGTCGCAACATTTCTTCACGAAAAATAAAACCATACACAACAACCCATTATTCCATACAGATATATCACCCATAGTATTACAACATCCTTATCAAAACACAACCATTAGCTGTCATAGGTATAAACCATAAGCTATATAATTCCTTCCTTGGCATTTCAACACTTAACCCCCAAAACAAAAAGGGACTAAACGACCAGAGACTTTATCCTTAAGCCAAAATAAATAGATCACCTTCTTTCCTTAACTTGATTTTTGGTACGTTGGACCCGATTTTAGCTGTCTTAGAAGCATGGCCTAAAATAAATACACAAAACATCATTTTGCAAATGAGTCGAAAACTCAGTACACATACCTCTGAGCAGTCAAACAAAGTTTAGCAATTCATTTTGGTTTTGCGCATTTTAAATCATTTCGTAAGCAACTAGAAAAGAGAACTATTAATTATAACCACAAACAATAGCCTAAACCATGACCAAAAGTCCATTTATTTTATCTGTAAGTCATATATACTATAGTATGTCATGTTCGTAAATAGCATGAGCAATGTAATTAACATACCTTCATAAAACTTTCGTAGCAAACTCACCAATGAATCCAAACTGATGTGGGTTGGTATAGGTTTGGATATGTTCATTCTGATTAGACATTTCATTCAACTTTTTTAAGTTCAACCAAATGAATAGTAAACACACAAACTGTGACAGTATAAAAAAAATATATATGGCTCTGTTGTTTGGTTAGGTTGGATATATAACCCTCTCAACTTATCCTAACTTATCCAAACTTAATACAATTTTCCAAAAAAACATCATAACTTATCTTAACTTATCTATCCAAATCTGAAAATAACATAACCAAAGAACATGACCATAATTGAAAGAATACCGATAAGAGGGCCAAAATAATGGTGTTAGGCTCATATTCTCATAATATCATGACTTGCCAAAAGAAAATGTTGTTTACTTTGATGTTCATAACCAAACCAAGTTGTTATGATAATGAATGCATAAAACTGCTGTAATAAACCGTTGATTGCGGATGATGCTTAAGCTTAACAAACAAACACACAGTAATTTAATCACCAAGATAACTGCGCCAAAGATTGTGGTAGTAATTATAAAAGGGGGTCACTTGGATTCAGTTCGTACACCAGTCAACTTCGAAACTTTAATTCTTTACTGATGGAAGTGTCACCTTTTTCTTTTCCATCTAGGTAAATTGTTTTTACTCCTTTTAATTATTGTTATTCACAAACATAGGGTGCCATTAAAACAGCAACTAAAAGAGAGAGAATTAGAATAAATGGGTCTTTTTTTTTTTTGGAAAAAAAGAGGGGAGAATATATCCTTGTTAGCCCATAGAAATTTAATTTTTTCGTGATAGTTTTTATGGAGGTGGGTAAAAATTTCAGAAATTTTGTATTTGTCTCAATCCCACGGTCTCAGTCCCAATAGACTGATATTAGGGAAGCGGTTGGTAGGAATCCTAAGAGAGAAAAATTTTCTATAGGAAGTTTTTCAGGGGAAAATTTCCCCGGGTAAATTTCCCTTACCCCCGGCGGAAAGTTTCTTTAGGAAAATGTAGGAAATGGTGGGTCCACCGTAAAAAAATTTCCAATGTCAACCTACAACCAAATGTAGGAAAAATAAGTCAACTCGAAAAAATTGACAATTTTCCTGGAGTTTCTTACCAACCAAATGCATCCTAAGATGAAAATGAGATCCCATGTTGACTGTGAGACCGGGACTGGTACTTAATCTCATTTTCCAATTTTGGTCTCAATTCCCAAGCTCTCTCTCTCTCACTCACATATTTTAAAAAAATGATACATCTATTAAAAAAATGAGGTCAAGATCATTGAAGTTATGATGTGATTAATACAATATGCAAGATTGAAGTAATCAAATAATATTTTTCCCTGTTGGAGAGTCCCTGTCTTTAACCTAAGTCACTTGTGTAATCTAGTGTTTTGAACTTTGTTGTTGGTAAGTTGTTACTATGTGATTAGATGAACTAGGATTTGTAATCTGTATTGTTTTGGAATTGTGATGTATTATGATGTAATGCATGATTATGAAAATATAGACTTATATTTTCTTCGTGAAGTGAAATTCGGTAATTTGTGTTGTTGATTAATGGAAATAAAAAGTGTGAAAAGGTTAAGTCACTGTGATCAAAATTTTATTTTCTGGTTACAATTGGGAGTAGGATTGGAATTGAGTCCGAAATTTAGGTCTCAACCACTACTATGATTGAGACTACAAACTTCAAAATGACTGAAATTTCAGTCTTACAGCTGACTCTTAACTTTTTGTATAATGTATTCGCTGAACTTATTTTTAATTCATTTTCCTACACTTAGTTTTCAACATAAAATGTGAAGACATTAAGTTGTCCTATCTTATATCTTCAAATCAAGTTTGAAGCTATTTTTTCGTACAAAGAAATATCTAACTTAATTTCAGTAAAAACTCACTCTTAGAAAGCTTCAAAACTGGCAAATTGTACTTACTTCTGTCCTAGTCTCAATCTTCAATAGTATAAACTTATAACTCGATCATGATTGAGTTCATGTTGAGCTTTTTTTTTTAACAAAGATAAGACGGTACAACCCATTGGGCCCCCATCTCAATGGTATAATTCAATAAGTTTGTCGCGGACATAAATGGGGGATGTCAATGACCCAAAGATGGGTCGTATTCCTACAAACAACATTCTCCAAATGAATAAGAGAGAAATGCTCCGTGCAAGATTCGAACCTTGAATGAAAGGGTAGGAGGTGGACCTTTGACCATTCAGACAAGAGGTACTTGCCGAGTTCATACCGAACACAAATCTATCCAACAACTCGAAAATGTGAACACATTTTCAGTTCAATTATTATTGACCAATAACCCAAAAATCTAAAACATTTACTTCGGCCCCGTTCTTTTATGTGTTAACGCACCCAAACACAACGCAACTTACCGTAACCCTACCACAACATAACGCAAATTACCATTATTTTATAACTATTTCTATCGCAACTTAACGCAACGCAAACGCAAACGAAACGCAACGCAACGCACAAAAGAACGACACCTTACACAAAGATTACGAAGCCATTCATCATCACCTCACCCATGTGGTTACACAGGAAACAGTCAAGATTCAGAATTCTTGTTTCCAATGAAGGACAATTATGGAGGTCACTTGAAGGTATCAACACAGCTTGTTTGTTCCACCAACTTAGGCAACCATACTATTGAATTACCCTTTTGGACAAAATCTTACAAGAACAAATGTAGGACAAAAAGGTAAACACTGCATTTACTAGTGTATATGGAACTGAACACCATTATAGATCTAATAACCAAGTAATGCCAAAGGTAAAGCAATAAAAGAACAAATTCCAAGGGTAAATTTATGTTTTTGGTCAGTACAAAGTACTCTTCTACTGCTCTATTGTGTACCTGAAAGGTCATAATTGGTGTCCCTTCTTTTATACGGTTGGTGCGGTTTGGTAATGATGCGGTGCGATAGAATTTGAAAAACTGTGGTGAAGTTTTGTTGGTTGTGGTAAGTTGCGGTGAGAGTTGTGATAAGTGGGATAGGTAAGGAGATAGAATGTGAAAAATAAAGTAGAAAAAATGATGAAATATATTAGTAATGATTGTGGTGTGGTGTGGTGTGGTATGATGAAGTGTGATAGAAATTAAAGAGATATGGTAAAAAATGGAGCCTAAATAGGCTTGGGTGTATTTTTGCTGAGCTCGTTATTTCTGAATTGAATAAACATGGTTCGATGACCACTAATTATAAAACAAATGAAGGGGCCATCTAGTTTGACTAGAGCTGGCAGAAATTGACCTGATCCGAAAATTGACCCGAATCTGCCCGAAAATTTAAGATTAGTCTCGAAATTTCCAAACCTAAAACATAAATTAACCCGAAACTGACCCGTACCGAACTCGACCTGAAACCGACTCGCCCGCCCGAATTGACAGGTCTAAGTTTGACACATATTTTTCTCCATGTATGATTAATTTGAGACAGTCAGTTATCAGAATTACAAGCTTCATTTCTTAGATGTAATTCAAAATAATTATAGATTTTTCCCCTTATGTGCCAAGCGTTTTGTTTATACATTAAAAAAAGGAAAATTAAATTTAAATAATCTAAATTTTAAGTCATAGTGGATTTAATAATTTGAACTTTAGATCTATTTGTAGATAGTCTAAACTTAACTCGATGCGGGATGACATGGCGACGGTGACATGTACCTAAGTATTTTAAGTGTGTCATGGCACCACAGCCGCGTCATCCCGCCTCCGAGCATTTTAGGTAATAACTAGATAATCCAATGTACAAAATGTCCCCTCAAATAAAAGTACGAGAAGAATTTCATATAAAGGTATAATATAGACAAATCAATAGAGTTAATTACATTTACCCTACCTGACTTATGTGGTAATAATTTTTGCACACCCGACATTTGAGAAATAATTTTCACCCTACCTGACATTTAAGTGGTCACAAATTTAAAGCCCCTCAGGTATGTTATAATTGATTTTTTTATTGACTTTTCCGGTGAACTGTAAAAAAATAACTATGAAGTGACCTTTATACACTTGTTATTATTTCCTTTGACTTTCAATTAAATGTGAAATGACTTTTGTACCCTTAGTATTAATTGTTATGGCATTTTAAAACTCAACCACTTCACTGATTCCTCTCCCCGGCCCCCCTCCCATACAGAAAATGAAAACCTAACCCCTCCCAAACCACTATGTTTGTCTTCTACTCTCCAACATATTCTTTTCCTTCTCAAATTAAAGGGCAGCATTGTAATTTCACATAGTGATATAGGAATATTATTGTATTTTTCTATTTCCAATGACAAGTTACCGGATTCTAACACTAAAAATTCACTTTCACTAATGTCAGATAGGGTGAAATTATTTCCTAAATGTTGAGTGTGGAAAAATTATTATCGCATATGTCAGGTAGCATAAACGTAATTAACTCCAAATCAATACAATACATTGATATGGACTAGTGGACTCCACTGATAACCTATATATTGCCTGCAAAATTTGTGATTTCAACCAGTGGAACTAGTCATATTCAACGTTAATTTCAGTAAAAAGATAATTCTGACATCTAATAGTTGAATTCCCAATAACACCCAATGACTTGAATAAATACATGCCCAATAGACAACTAATCAAACAAAGAATGGCAGGGATAGGTGTAGACTAAAACAGTGATTCATAAAACAAAATACTGTGCACAAAAAAATAAATTAGAAAAGTAGATGCACAAAGATATATTACAGTTGATTTAACAACTAACAAGACAATCTTGTTGATAATTAATATTACCTCCGTCCCTAAATAATTGTCCATTTAACTAAATTTTGATCGTTGATTATTCATAAATTACAATGAGTTACAATATAAAATTAATATTATTGTAATTTTAGTACTATATCTTTCTAATGGTGATAATTTCATATTGTAACTCGTTGCAATTTGTGAGTAATCAACAATTAAAATTTAGTTAAATGGATAATTATTTAGGGACAGAGTTAGTAGCCCCTGGCCATTGCACCTAGCTAGGACAAGTAGTGGTACCATCAAGCTTTGCATAATTGTGTGATTATAATATGCTTAAGCAAGTGAATGATATGAATTATGTGCTTTCTTGTCACTAATTAATCAGTTTGCATTTACCTCATAGAAATAGGATTTTAAAGTTTTATGTCATGTCATGTTGAAAGATAAAGAAAAGTATAAATTTTGAAATAAAAAAGAATAAAGAATCTATAGTATAGACATAAACAATGATTCAAGATTGAAAATTAGTTAAACAGAAAATTAAACTCGGTTATAAACTGAAAAAGAGACAAATTTTATGCTATACTTAATATAATAATAAATTTAATGTACGTCATTATACCAAACCTAAATAACAAAATTGGGATTTTTAATCGTGTCTTGCACAGACATCTTTTCCTAGTCTATAAATAATTCGTGTGACAAAAAAAATATTAATTAGATATAACCTTTCTGTTTTTTTTTGCGTTGTCAAACTGCGGTGCTACAACCTACCGCAATTTGTCACAAGGCCCACAACCCACCACATTTTACCGCAAATCATTACTTTTCTCTCTCCTTGCTTTTCTATCTCCTCACTTTTCTCCTCTACTTTTTACATTCTCTCTCCTCACCTACCCCACATACTAATAACCTACCACAATTTTACCACACCCCACCACAATTCCACCACACCTCACCACACCATTCCGCAAAATATCCCATAAAAGAACAGGGCCTAAATCTTTTACATAAATCCCTTTTTTTTTTTGAAACAAGGATAACGCAAATCATCTAGGTAAACCCTTTTCTCAAGGGATCTACCAAGCACATCAAAACATAGAATTGAAGAAAAACAAATTATGGGCTCAGACCCCAAACAGTTGCAAACTGGAGAGAAAGACCAACTTAACGAGTCAATCTGCAACCATATTACATTCCCTGAAAATGTGTGATATAGAGACATAGGTACAAAGAGAAAGCATCTGAATATCTTGAACCAAGGAAGCAATTTCCCAAGGAGATTGACAATTCCCACGCAAGGTGTTATTGAGAATTAGATTATCGCCTTCAATATGGAGAGAAGTACATCCGAGTTGAATGGCATGATGAAGACTATTTCGAAGAGCTGTAGCCTCAACAATAATTAAGGATAGAAGAACTTCCCAAAGAAAAGGAAGAAGCAAACCCGAAGTTGACCCACAAAATGTCGAAGAAATTGTAACCTCCTGCAGTTGCACCAGATGACTTCGGCCTATCAAAATTGAGCTTGAACAACCCCTAGGGTGGCTTACTCCAAGAAACCCACACTGACTTGGAAGACTTGTTTAAGGAGGGAGCACCGAAAGGATGAAGGAACGGATCTCCTAGCTTGTGATGAATCCCCCCACTCTATTGATATCCTTTTCGTCCGTATCAAAGTAACACTAGAGGAGGGAGCCTCATGTTTGAAAACATTAAATTTGCGCGACTTTCACGTGCTCCAAATAAGAGAGATAACTCGATTTATATTAGACGAACCAGATAATCATTTGATTCGAAGGAAAACAATCAAGGAAAGTCTCAAGAAACCACACTATCCCAAATCTCATTTGCAAAAAAAGAGAAGTTCTAGATCCTCAAGGTGATTGGAAGAACAAAGACAAGAATTTTGGAGAAGAACTCCACTATTGGCTAGCCAAGATCGAAGGGGAAGAGCATCCCAAAGGGACTGCCAAAGGAACATTTTCGGCTAAGGTTGGATATCCAACTTTCAGATTCAATTGAACACCCACGGTTGAGATTGCGGGGAGATATTATGAGCAAGCCAAGTTGCTGACTTGGTCGAGAACTTACCAAAACTAGAGACACCCCAACATAAATCATCCTCAATGTTATTAAAAGAATAGGAACATTGATGATAGCGTGAATAAAAGGGACTACCCACCATAGCTTGAAGCACGGGGACATTCCAACTAATTTTATCCGAGATAATTATATCAACAGTTTAGTTATCATATCAACCGTTGAAGTATCAACAATCTTATTCAAGGAAAGTAAATTATTAGATAAGGGTGCGTTTGGTTGGTCAATAACCTCAGAGAAATGGTTAATTTTTCGAGTTGACTTATTTTCCCCATGTTTGGATACGTGTTGACTTCGGGAAAGTTCTCACGATGGGCCCACCATTTTCTCAATTTTTCTAGGGAAAATTTCCCCGGGGGAGGGGGGCTAAGAGAAATTTTCCCCATGGAAAAATTTCCCCGGGGTTCCTACCAAACACTCCCTAAGTCTAAATGTTAAAGTTTTCTATTTTTATTGTCCAACTTTAGTTTTAAATAAATCTTAAGTCTAAATATTAAAGCTTTCCATTTTTATGTCCAAATTTAATTTTAGCCCAAATTTAATTATTGATTATAGACCGACCCGTCAATTCCAGACTATGAGTTAAAAATGAGTCGAGCGTATATCAGATTCAGGTAAATACTAGTTGAATGTCTTTTGGGTTAAGGTAATACGGGTGGTGTATCTTGGTTTTGAACCAACTCAATGGGTTATAGCCACGACTTTTTTCCGTTTTTGCTTTGAAAAAAAATTGTCTATACGTACAATATTTTGTATAACATACATAATTAAATATGATTATCTTCTAACAACAATAGATTATTTTGAATGTTTCAACTTAAACTAGAGAAATAATAGATGAATAAGTTGCACACTTAGAAATTCAAACGAAAAGTCATGAAACATAGTTGAATTTAAAAAGTAAAATTATCGGTTCAAACGGGAGAACCGGGTTTGACTTAGTAATTTGAAGATTTTTTGAGTTCGATTTATTTCTAGTTCGAGTTGAGAAAATCATATTCAAAATCAATCATTTTAAAACGAGTTCAGATCGGTCACCGGACGGGATCGACATTTGACTAGTCTAATGGTTCCATCGACTCGAAAAACTCAAGTAAAAACATTTATTTTCCAAAAAATTTCTCGGAGGTATCCTAACTTTTGGTGAAATTATTTCAGGTACCCCAACTTTTCAAAACTTATTTTGGGGTACCCTTAATTTTTGGGTTAGTAATTATTAGGTGCTTTTTCGGTCATCAATTTGGTTTAATGAACGAAATACTCTTGTTATTCCATTTTTGAAGAAATACACTTGCAGAAGAAGAATATTTTGGCCACTTAATAAAATTGATGGCCGAAAAAACACCAAATAATTACTAACCCAAAAATTAAGGATATTTTAAAATGAGTTTTTGAAAAATTAGGCGGGTAGTCCCGACTTTCTCCTCGCTTCTGTTCGGTCTGATGTTTCATCTTAAAGAAAAAAGATTGACTTTCTCGCCCTCCGGCTTTGGAGTTTATGTAAAAGCCCTATCCGATCTTCTTTTTTGAATCGAGTAGGGAGGTCTAGTGAATGGAGGTAACTATATCAAAAGATACCGAAAAATAGTTTCTCCAAATATTGGGATACCTCCGAGTAATGTTCTGTTCATTTTCCATACTATTGAACTTTACCATTAAACATTCTTTTTATCCCACCCTAATTTAAATCGAAACCAAAAATTGTCCCAAGTCCTAACCCTATACCTACTAGTGCACTAGGCTACTAACTTTGCACCCACATACAATTCCTTATTCCACGGTGCCATACGTGTAATGCATTGACACAATTGACGAAATGTAGCTAAAACACAAACGGTGCAAAAGTGATATGGACAAAGTTTCTAATCACAACTCTCTAATAATCTACTACTTTATACTAACTTTGTACCCACATATATAAGTCATAACATACATCATCTAAACTTTTCAACCTACTTCTATTATTTCACAATCGTACCTCTTATTCCACTATTTCGTAGTAGTACGTTGTGTAACCCTAATTATCTCCACTTATCCCATTAGCCCTATTATAAAAATTCACAACTAATAGTATATATATACTTCTATAATATACAATAACAAATTCAAAAGAAGATAACATTAATAAAACTTCAACTAAAGTGATCAGCAATTTAATTTACTTTTTTTTCGAAAAGTGATTAATAGTTTAGGTAAGCAATATATAGGGCAGGTAAATTTAGGTCGGTAAAAATTTAACTATAAATTATCAAATTTATCAAAATTTACTAAAAATTACTGAAATTTACCAAAGCTTATCAAAATACAAAAATTTAAATTTGAGAAAATTAGGGTTATTTTTTATATTTTTGGGGAATAATTGTTCTATAAATATGAATGGGTTTACATTTTAAAAAGTTGTAAATTACAAAAATAAAAAAAAATTACTCAAAAAATGAAAATTTGGAAATTGAAACCACTATCCTTCTGAAAAATTTTACATTCAAGTTTTTTTATATTTTCATATATTATATATTTTCATATTTTTATTATTAATTTTATATTACTATTAATTTTATTTATTTTTTATTTTCAAAATTAATACATAAATAAAAAAATATAAACAATAAAATAATAATCATTAAAAATTGAAAATTGAAAGCTAAAAATGTAAACATAAAAATTTTAAAAATATTTATAAATAAAATAAATAAATAATTTAATTCTATATGTTTAATTTCATATGATCAATTCTAGAGCTGGGAAAAGCTGACCCGACACGATTACCGACACGAAACCGACTCGAAGTTAAGTGGGTTTGGATATTGATTTTCAACCCGTTTAATTAAATGGGTTGATACGGAAGACCCGTTTAAATAATTGGGTTAGGTTTGGGTTGAGAATATCGACACGAAAAAAGACACATTTAAAAAAGTAATGTTTAGTAAATATTGAGAAAATGGTTACTCTGAATAAAGTAACAAATTTTCAGGTGAAAAATATATATCAATAAACATGTATTTCTGGTAAATTTAAGTATATTTTAGTAATGTTTGACAAATAGTTATCATTACTACTTACAACTGAAATTTACATGTGCTAATTTAGGAAGTAGATCAAAACAAAGTTTCTTGTAATTTTAAGGAAGAAATCAAACATTGTAAGTAATTTGTTAAGAAAAAAATGTTCAGTTTACCAGGATTATTTTTTTAAAAAAGTTCTATCGAGGCTCTATTTTTTTTTTTTTATGTGGTACAATACTGTATCTATTATAATTTATCATACTAGTTACAAACCATCTCATATTATCATAGCATTACCATACTTTATCATAACAACTGCTCCCTCCATTCTTTTTTATTTGTTATTTACGATTTTCAGTGCCAATTTTTTAATCAATAATTTCTAATATAAATGTTTTGCAAAAAAAATAATATTATACTTTTTTAATAGTATTTTTTATTATGAATCTAATGACATTAATTTTGTATGATGAATCATTGTATAAATTAAAATATTAATGGTCAAAGTTTTGACATTTCCAAGGACGACTAATAAAATCAAACAGATGGAGTATACCTTTCTCTCTCCTCAATTCTATCTCCCCTCATTTTTCTCACAACTGTTCACTTTTCTATATCGTCACTCGCCATATCAATCATTCTTAATACAAATTTTATTACAATTTACCATACCGTAACACATCATATCACATTATCTACATTTTTACCATATCATATCATTATCACACTTTCCTTACTACAGAAAAAAAAATGATTTAAATACATCGTAAAATAAAATATTAAAGGCTATAAAAATTTAAAATCCATAGCCCTAAATAAAATTACTTAGCCCATTAGGCCATTAGTGGGTCCTCCTATCCTCTATATCCTCTCCTACTATATTATCCCATCCCCCACGCCTAATTTAATTCTCAAAAATATGATTAAATACTAATGACTCACCCAATAAAAAATAAATAAATAAATAACCGTTGATCACGGAAAAGCACAGCACGAATAGTACACTGGCCCACGTACGCCGTTTGTGGAGAACGGGAAAAATGATCCAACCCAAACCCAACACTTAACCACACCCTCACCAACCACAGTTAACTCCTAACCCCCGTTATTTTGACCGCGGTTAAGTTTCCCGCATGAAACAAAAATTGGAGGAGCAGGCCACCAAATATATTTTCCCACACATTCATTCCCATGAAAAAATATGTTCACTTCACCCAGCCGTAGAGAGAGAAACTAGAGAGAGAAAGAAAAAGAGAAAGAGAAAGTTCCATTGTAGACTCGACTCTCTCCTCCATTTTTGTTGAATTCCTGCATTTAGATACCTATTTTTAGTTCTATTTCGCAACTGCAATTCGCTGTTGTTTCAAACGGAATTTTGAATTCGGATTGGCTTTAATTGATTTCATCGTCGGCTTTTGTTGGATTGGATTGAGTTTGTGAAGTGTCGGAAAGAGAATTTTGTTGAATTTGAGGTGTGTTGATTGATTGCTTGATGCTTGAGTAGATAGAATTGATTGATTGTTGTTGAAGAGAAGAAGGAAGGAGGTGATCGATAGAGGAAGAAGGTGTAGTTATGGCGATGGCGATGGCGAGCAATAATCCATCGGAAATGCAGGAACCGAGTATAGACACGGACAAGCTGAGTTACGAGATATTCTCGATTCTTGAAAGCAAGTTTCTCTTCGGCTATGGCGATAATCAAGGCAACAGCAAGCTAAGCTGGCTTCCGAAGCAGATTTCTCCGGCGACGATGGAGTTCTCTCCTCCGTCGGCAGTTGCGTCTTCTCCGGCGACCGGAGCAGACGGCGTCAGCTCGATCAAGAACCAGCGCGGGAAGATATGCATCCTCAGCATCGACGGCGGAGGTATGCGGAACATCATCTCCGGCAAGGCTCTGGCGTACCTCGAGCAGGCTCTCAAGGCGAAGTCCGGCGATCCTGACGCCAGAATCGCCGATTACTTCGACGTCGCCGCCGGCGCCGGCGTCGGCGGAATCTTCACGGCGATGATGTTCGCGACGAAGGATCACAACCGTCCGCTGTTCAAGGCGGAGGACACGTGGCGGCTCCTGGCGGAGCAGGGAGGGAAGATGTACCGCTCCGGCTCGAGCTCCGGCGGTCTGAAGCGGCTGTTCAAAGGCGGCGCCGGCGGCTCCACCGGGAATGCCACCGCCGGCTTGGAGAAGCTGATGAAGGAGAAATTCAGCAGAAACCTAACCCTAAAGGACACGCTGAAACCGGTGTTGATCCCCTGCTACGACCTTTCATCGACGGCGCCGTTCGTGTTCTCACGCGCGGACGCGCTGGAGACGGACGAGTTCGACTTCCGGCTGTGGGAGGTGTGCCGTGCGACGGCGGCGGAGCCGGGGATATTCGAGCCGGTGTGCATGCAGTCGGTCGACGGAGCCACCAGGTGCGTGGCGGTGGACGGTGGACTGGCGATGGTGAACCCGACGGCGGCGGCAATCACGCACGTGCTGCACAACAAGCAGGAATTCCCGTTCGTGCGAGGGGTGGAGGACATTCTGGTACTTTCTATAGGGACGGGGCAGCTTCTAGAAGTTGGGTACGAACACGAGGAGGTGAAGGGGTGGAAGCCAAAGCACTGGGCTCGTCCCATGGCGAGGATTGCTGGCGATGGATACACCGATTTGGTGGACCACTCCGTTGCCATGGCGTTTGGG
The DNA here is from genome assembly GCA_029582165.1 of Portulaca oleracea. Classification (NCBI taxonomy): domain Eukaryota; kingdom Viridiplantae; phylum Streptophyta; class Magnoliopsida; order Caryophyllales; family Portulacaceae; genus Portulaca; species Portulaca oleracea. The sequence continues at coordinate 46,986,975 of CM055873.1, forward strand.
CAGTGTCGCAGCACTAATTATGTCCGTGTCCAGGTATATTTACTTCTCTCTCCTCCCCTCTTTTTTTATTTTTAAAATTTATTCCATTCCTTATTAATTGTATTTTTTTGAAATCTTATCGTGAAATTAAAAAAAATTTAATTATAAATTTCTCGATATATATAATAAGTTGCTATAAAATCACACTATTAGATTCGTATCAGAAAATATTTGATGAAATATGTTACTAATATTGTAAGTGTTAATAATATATTTGATAAAAATTTATCAATTAAAAAAATATATTGAAGAATATGAAAATCAAAATTATAATAATAATAATTAATGTGGAATGGAGCGAGTATTAATTGTGGCATGCTTGCTGGTTCAACTTTTTAAAATTCTAATTTGACACGTAAATGCAAACGGAAAAACGAAAATTCATTTTCAATGGTCTATTTTTGATTTGTTCAATATGAATGTGTGTCACCTCCATTAATAAATTCTTTCGCTTACTTTTCGGGACAAATAAAAGAAAATAAGAAAAGAAAAAATCCTGGCCCTTGACTTGCAGCTAACCCAAGATTGTTGTGGGCTCGAGTATCATTGCCTTCTGGGTCATGTGGTTTTCATCTTGTTTTCTTGAATTTAATTTCTGGGTTTAAATCTTTTATTTAGAACCGACAGTTGGTCGTAACTCATAAGGCCTTTACGTTTAAAGTCATTATTATGTGCATAGTTTGATGATGGTAATCAGGCTTTTTACATGGGGAAAAAAATTGGAACTTAAAATTGACTAGATAGATAGATAGATAGATAGATAGATAGATAGATGTACGGGAGATTTTTCCTCTCTCTTGAAGTGTTGTTAGTATCATATATATTTGAGGATGGCTACTATGATGGATTTAACCTTGCCTACCAAAAAAAGATAAAGTGAGAATCTCCGCCTTTCATATCTTGTTCACATCAAAATGTTGATGTGTGTTTGATGTTAGGTGAGCAGAGAAAATGAGTGAATGGTGTCTAGTCTCAATTGTAGTTGTTCATATGCCAGTTCTGTCAACTTACATTCTAATTTGTCTTGGCTTCTAGCTATCAAAATGTAGGCGAGTATATTGTATCGTACCCCAAATGTGTTAGTCATCTTGAGTATAATCTGACAAAATGTGTTACATGCACCTGAATTTTGTGCTCGAGGTTATATGTAGTGAACAATTATACTATTGGGAGTGAACAATCTAGTATATGCGAGTGAACAGTGACCCTATTTATAAATCTGACATGTTATCAAAATCAATCCCATGTTACCGAATTGTAGGACAAATTTGTTTCGGGTGGGGGATTTTTGTGAACCCAATTATGGTCCTCATACCAAGTAGAAGCCTCAGGCGTCCACAAGCATGTCGACTAATGCCTCTTGGCAATGTCAATTTTAAATACTCATTTCTCTATCATGATATCTAATATTATTCTGTATATTCTCGTTGTTGAAAGAAGATGAAAGATTTGGAGGATAACTAACCCCATTTTTGTTCACTCTCTCCACTTGTGCCTGGGATGGGAGAGAACAAAATCCAAGATCTAATTAAAATGACAATTTTATTATACTCGACAACAAATAAAGAAAATACAAAAATATAATTAAGGCTCTCAGAGAGGATTCAGTTGGTCGAGTTTGACATTGATATTTTGTAAGAAGATATGATAAGCTAGCCAGTATTTAGTACAAGAAAGAGACAAATGAAAGCCAGGCTGGGATTTAGAGTTGTTGCAAGTTGGGTCACAGTAAGAAGGGTGGTACCTGTAGGTATGGAGAAAGTGGGGGGGGGGGGGGGCATAGATTAATTCTTTTGTTTAGCTTGGTGAAGGTATATACTATATAATCCCTCCGATCCACATTAATTGTCTGCTGACGTTATTTATTTCTCAATATATACAATGTTTTAGTATATGAAAGTATTCTATCATTAAATTCATTATGAAAAATACTATCATAAGAATATAACATTGTAATTTTTTGATAAAATATACTATGAGAAATTCTTAGCTAAAAAAGGATATTTGGACAATTAATATGGAACGAAGGTAGTAGTATTAGCGCCGGCTAAAATTCGGGTCCGGGTTAGTCAAATTCGGACGATAAATTCATGTCTAAGCGCAGTTTTTATCCGGGTCGGACAATTCGTGTTTTTTGAGTCGGTCAAAATTTTGCCAGCTCTAGGTAGTTTCATTTTTCTACAGCTTGGGTTAGCCGACACTTACAAATAAATGCCAGAAATCCAAATGCCAGGCCTATTTTACCCAGTGTCTGATTGCTGGGATCACTTAACCATTCTCTCTGTCATTCCCCTCCTTCCTCTTGCTTAGCCATGTGATGTTGTGATTGTTTGGTTGTTTTTTTAGGAGGGTGTTGTTTTAGGGTAGGAAAGAAATGGCCAGTTTTTTGTTCTCATTGTCATCGCAGTATCCCATGTCATAAGTTTTTTGGGTGACCCGACAACATACTCTCTTTCCTTGGCCTAGTACAAAACAAACAGTGTCTCATATATCCTTTCCCCCAAGTCTTTTTATTATGGAGCACACTGTTTTGTGCTAGGGAATTTGGGGCCTTGTGTTATGGGATGGATGCCTTAATCTAGGAACTCTCTTCATGTTTAATGTTTTGTTGGTTGTGCTGGTCAAGTTATTTCATGATTATATATATATTTTTTTCATTACAAGTCTTTTCAGAAAAGGAAAAAGAAAAAGAAAATTACTCCATTTATTCCATTGTCCCCTTATTTTTTTTATTAGAGTGTCCCAAGATGTTATTTACCATATTTACTAATTGCTGCTGTTTGAGTCTCTGAGACTTTAACTTATCAAAGCTTAGTGTACAAAGGTAGAAAGCTTGAAATAATTATATTGTTTATTTGGGAAGGTTACTTTTGTTTAGCCATGACATTTATGTATCTTTTCCCAAATGTAAAAGAAAAACTAACATATTATTTTCTTTTTCCTTTTTTCTGGGGTGGGGGCACTTGGGAGAGTTCAGTCTAATCTTTCCTCAATTATATGCCTCTTTTCCCAAAGTTTTCTGGTAAAAATTTTACTCAGTCCATAATAACTAGTTACATTATGACCTCTCCAACTACCCCTTAGTGACGACGCTCTGATGATGAATTCGATTATGTCTGCAAGTAATATATGATGTCCATAGATACCTATCATTCTTTATTTAGGCTTGTGTGTTGTGTAAATGTAAATAAAGTTCACTGTCAAGGAGCAAGAGATGGTGATGAGGCTTTCTAATTTTTTAGCAACCTCAAATTTGGGGTACCTAAATTCTAGTATCAACTAGGAAGTCCTTGCTTTCAGTATGCCATTGGAAAGCAACATTTTCCATCCCCAAAAAATTCAGTGTCACTTGTATGATGACCTGTTTCGGGGGTAGCTATCCCAAAGTCCAACTCCAAGAACCCAAATAACAGGGTGGTCCATTAGAATTGATTTGTAGCTCCCTCTGCAGTAAAAATTGCATGGTGTGATGAGTTGTCCTTTGAGTTTATCTGCTGGCTCACATGTCTTGTTACTGAATATGGCTGGTGGTCCATGAATTCATCCTCTATCATCTTCTGATTTTCAACCCTCTAGCAAGCTGATTTTATTTGGTTTCTAGCTTCCATTTGGTTTGAAAGGTTAGTACAACAGATAGTAGGAGTCAACTTACTACCAGCATACACAACTCACAATTATCATAGTGACCCTGTTTTTTTTTTCTGTGGTGGGTAAAGTGTGATAATGGTATGGTATGGTAAAAATCTGAATGATGTGATATGATAATGGTCAAGTGTGGTAAAAATTGTGGTAAGAATGGTTAGCATGGTAGGTGATGAAATAGAAGTGAAAAGAAGTGAGAAAAGTGAAGAGAGAGAAAGTTATGGTTGTTTTGGTTAAGTGTGCTTTGGTATGGTAATATGTGATGGTTTGTGGTTAAGAGTGGTAGATTGTGATAAGTGCGTTATGGTACCATACAAAAGAACAGAGCTAATTAGAATTTGATTGTAAACTTCTAAATGGGTTCAACTGAGGGATGGATGGTAGCACAAAGCATATATAATTATGAATTGAAGCAAATGAATTCATTTAAAGTAATCATATTAGAATTTGATTTGTTGGCCTATGTCTCATGTTGGGAACCTACCATGGCAGGCAAATGGTTCGAGCTTTGGGCGATGTGGACCGAATGTTGACACAGATCCAAGTCCCAACAATGTGAAAATGCTGGTGGGAATCGGGGAGGAAATGCTGAAACAAAAAAACGTCGAATCAGTGCTGTTCGGAGGCAAGAGAATCAGTGAACTGAGCAATGCTGAGAAGTTGGATTGGTTTGCAGAAGAGCTAGTGCTAGAACATCAGAGGCGGAGTTGCAGAATAGCTCCCACTGTCGCGTTCAAGCAGCCCTCCACAAAATCAACTTAGGCATGTAGAAATAATCTCCAAAAAGATCAGAAAATCCAAAAAGTCAAGGTAAACCAACAACCACTTCCCATTTTCTGAATTCAAGTGCTCATTTTATTGTCCAAGTTCTTCCATAATATGATTGTTTTCTGCAAGAACTATATGAATGCTACTCATATGTCTTTAAGCCTTAGTTAAAACTTGTGATCTATGTTACTCGAACTCGGGTAGCATGTCCATATCGGACACGGATACGGGTGTTGGACTCGGCTATTTTAAAGAAATTATATACATTTTCATTGTTGAGTGTCGTACCCTTGTCCAGGTATCGGAGTAACATAGCTTGTGATTCCCTTTTGTGCTATGATCCTTTACTAGCTAGTCTGTGCCATGAGTTTGTTAAATATCATATTTCAGGCCGGTCCCCTGCTTTCCGAAATGATGAAATCTTAGGGAAATTTCCTAACCAGAACTGATATAATTGAACCAGATAAACACAGGCAATGAATATACCTTTCATCAAATGGTACATACCACAAACTTAGCTTTAGTAGGTCTAACTAGCTTTGTAAACACTCCAGAGTGCCTTACGTTTGATGATTCCGACATTAATGTTTTACATTTTATGGTCCCCCTTGTGGATTGTGATAGCTGCACCCATATACACCTCAGCAAATGGTACTCTTCTGTACTGTCACTCACCTCTGGCCACCATAAACCCATGCTTACTAGAAACTCCTTTGTGGTATCACTTCATCTGCAACGTGCGTTATATTCCTACTTGGGGAGTGTTTCGTTGGCTGATTTTTCCAGGAAAATTAGTCTACTTTTTTAAGTTGACAAACTTTCTCATTTTTAGTTGTGTCTATTAGATGGGAATGTTTTAATGTGGGACCTATCATTTCACGCACAAATTCAGTAAACAGTTCCCCAAAGGGTGGATAGGAAATGTCTTTCCCAAGAAAGTTTTTTCCTAGGAAAGTCTTTCCTAGTAAACCACCTAATGTAGCATTAGGCTTGAGATTATCCTAAAACACAACTTATTCTTTGGTACGGTGCGGTGCGGTGTTGTACCACAACTCAATAACTATTCATAATCTTCCACACTTTACCACTTCATATCACACTTTATCACCATCATTATCAATATATCTCTTTACTTTTCTCTCTTTTCACTTTTCACATTCTCTCTCGTCACCTACCATATTAATCACACTTCCCACAAATTTTACCATATCATTCCACACTTTACCCTACTTTCCATAATTTCATCGTACCACACCATTTCCGCACCATATCAATAGCGTAGAAGAACAAAGCATTGAAGTGTAGCGTAAGGAGTGGCATAGTAGCTAGGCAAGTTGCTAGGCAGGAATATAATTTAGCACCTCCTACTACACCTTGATGATTAGCAATTGAAATTTTGATAGATACTGTCGGTTGGGGGTTTCATCGACGTCCTCGTGCGATAAGACTAGAGTTTGTCATTGTCTAATTTGGACGGTAGAAATGGTGGAAACAACTGCTGTGCTTATTTTTTCAGTTGAATCATCAACAGATGCATAGGAACCCTAATTTGTACAATACTCAGAAGTGGGGTAGCAAAATTCCTGATGCTGTCTCCTACCGACACTGATTCTTATTACTAGGCTAGGGCCACATTTTTTTTGGTCAAGTTTAAAAAGTGATGCTTTTGGGTAGTAGGTTATTTGGGTAGGGTAGGGTACTACCCCTCTTGTGCTTTGGATTTTTAGATATGGGAATCATTTTTATGTCCAGAAAACCTGGCTTAGTAGTGGCTTTAATGTCCTAATAATATTCAAGTAGTGACCACCCCCCCCCCCCCCAAAACCCTCTCTTTTCCCTTCCTTTTTTTCTGCTCCTTTGAGCTGAGGCCTTTGATTTTTATATCTTTTTTGGTGAAATAAAGTCGTGCTATTAGTATCAAGTAAGTTTTGGTAAAGTTTTAGAAAATAATATAAAACATACTTGAATATGACATCACCCAAAATTCTAAGTTTGACCAAAAGCTATATATATATATATATATGGTCCTTGTCTAACCTTGCCTTACCATATTAAACCTAATTTGATCCTACCATTCTAAAGAAAATGACATATTTACCCTAATATGCACAATTTTATTTGACCAATCCTACCCTACCCATGTAAACCCTATCCTTTTTCTTTAACGTCCTTGATCATTTTTTGGCCCTATTATTTGGTTAAGTTGGATATATATCTCTCAACTTATCCTAACTTAACACAAATCCCAAAAAAACACACTCCAAAAATACAATTCCCCAAAAGAATATCATAATTTATTTTTACTTATCTCAACTTATTCTAACTTATTCATCCAAACCTGAAAATAACTTAACCAAAGAACATGTCGAATCGTTAAGTGTTATATTTAAAACTCGATAAATTCTATTTAAAAGTTCACTCCTTGTGCGAAACAAGAAAAATGACCTATTTATGCTTCTTTAATTTTAATTAAAAAAGAAAAAAGGTTCCTTTAGCCTTTAGATAATCAAATTGAGGTTAAGTCTAATTTAGTCAAATATGGATGCCTTAAGGTAGTACAGTAATTAAGAAGAGGGTATTATGATATGATGTCGTGCTATGCAGAAACTGGGAATGACAACACAAAAGGAGTGGCATAACATAAACTTTCTTCTTCTGGTTGAAACAGTCAAAAGAATGAAACACTCAAAGGAATAAATATGACACTGCAGAAAAGTCTTTGGTTTCCTCATCCATAAATAAAACAAGGCAAACTGGGAAAACGTGTACTCAACTTCTAATATTTCATTTTTCCAATAATTAAAAAAAATGGAATTCAGAAAAAGGACACTGTGGCTTATTTATTCAGATATACTTTGGCAATCTAGGTTTGAAAAATCAAAGTTGTATGTAGGAGCATAATAGTATTAGGAGATTGTACTATAAAGTTGCCCTAATTTAAGCAGATAGGGCAATGCAAAGATACTTTTTATAGGGTTGGCTTATGGGCTGTTTGTTTCTACAGTAGAAATATTTAAGGTATGCATTCAAGGCACAAGACTGAGCATATAAACAATAAATCTTCTGTACATTTGACCTCTTTATAGCTCATGTGGGTTGTTGCAACAGTCCAATTCTTGTTCCTGTAGATCATGAAAGAATAATTGGAAGTTTTTCAAGGGGCCTTTCTTAGTTTGTTACTCTGTCTAGTTTAATAAGGCTCTATTATTTAGAGTAGTAGGATAATTGATTTAGGCAAAGTAAGATTGGTAAAGAAACTAAAATAAAATAACATTGGTTTGAGTGTTTTTTAGAAAATTAGGTAAGGTAGGATAAGATAAAGTAAAGAAAGGATAAGATAAACCTAATTTATCATTCTAAAGAACAGGGTCTAAGTGTAGGACATTACAAATTATTTCAAAGATGCATTAGTATATACTAGGAATATTAAATCGGTGTGATCCTCTCTGTTTCTCTAGTAATTTCAGTACTAAGCTCATAATAAGTACTTATTAGTTGAAAGAACATGAATGATTAAAGGTTTTTAATGTGTAGGTCTATCTATCGAAAACAGCAAATCCATAACTCAAAATGAAGTTACTATCAGTTTTCTTTTTCTTTTTTTAATGTAAGGCGGTCTATTGAAAACAACATATCTATAACTTAAAATGAAGTTTACTTTTTACTTACTAATTATCACAAGTATTTAGCACTTCTCAATAACATTGATAACTACTCATTAGTAGTGATTAGTATTTATCATTACTTTGGATTGATTTTAAATTGCATATTGATCAAATGATATTCTTATAATAAGTTCCCCAAAAAAAAAATGGAAGACAAAAAAGAAGAAATTATCCCAGCTTTAGAAATGGACCAATTGGTTTTAGGATTGGTGGGATTTTCTGTGGCTATGACAAAGATGTTGATTATTATTTTTCTTTGTTTGTTTGTTTGTTCCATGGCAGGTAATGTGAATTTGAGGGGTAGAGTCTGAGAGATGTGAACTCTGAAGTCTGAAGGAAGCCAAGTGGATAAAAATGGTAGGCAGAGGCTGAGGCAACTTTTCGCTTTTGTTAGCATGAAAAAGAAAATTAGTAGGGGAGGGGTGGAGTGATGTACTGCTTTTTCAGGGGGATTAAGTGAAAAGGACAGAGGGAGAAAACCAACAAAAAAAAGAAAAAAAAAGTGAACAAGATCTTTGTGGGAATCCTTTGCCTGCTCTTTGTCTCCTCCACCAAAACAAAAAGGAAAATTAAATCTCCAAAATACCCAAAAAAAAGTCAAAAAAGAAAAGTAAAAAAGAAGAAAGGAATGAAGCAAGCATGCCATTGCCATGCATCATGTGTATTTTTTGGGGGGTCAAATGTCAAATATCTAGTAGTGAATGAAGAAAAAAGAAACTCAGTTCAAGTACTGAGAATTGAGAGTTCTGAGAAAGTGGGTTTTTTTTTTGTTTCCCTTTTTGCCCTCTTGCATTCCACCCTCTTCTCCTTTGCAAGTATGTCCTTTTCAGTCTTTTCACATTATGAGGGCATTGATTTTGAGTGGAGGGGCAAAGGCAAAGGCAAGGGCAAAGGTAGACCTATGATGATGAAGAAGAATATTCAAAGGTAGCCTTGCTTTCTTTCTCTCCCTAGCAAAAAGTGAGTGTACTAGTATTAGTAGTAGTAGTAGAAGTAGTTACTAGTTAGTGGTGGGGTGAGTAGTGAATGATGAGTCAAGTTTGTATCTTTGATCCCTCCTTTTCATGTCAATTACTTGGAAGTTGATGGATGGCAAATAGATTGATAGGTAGTAGCAAGTAAAGTCTAATGAGTGGGGTGCCTTATTTATTGCTTATATTTATATGGTTGAAAGGAGGAAAAAAAGGGTGGAGAATTTGGAGCATAGAGAAAAGGCTTGTTTGGTTAGCCAATTAGGTTTCAAGTGGGGGTTCCTTTTTCTATGTTGTACATACATCATTCCTTGTGGGTTGAAAAAACCTCTCTCACACATCTTATCCTATGCCCCCTTTAATTTGCTGGTGTGGACATCTCAAAATGTATGTAGATTTGCCCCTTCTCTTTTTTCTTTTTTTTTTTGTTGTATGTATGTATATCTTTTGAGTGGAAGCTTAGTGTTGATGTTGTCGAGGCCTAATTGGCCTCGGTTGTTTAGCCTGCTTGGTTTGGTTCGGTCTGATCGTAGTTTGACTCAGATATTTATCGAGTCGAGTTTTAGATCAGTCGAGTTATGGTTATTGAATTGTACTTGGTTGAGCTTGTTTGGTTCGTTTCAGTTTTTTCCCCCTAGAGGGAGCGAAATCGAAAGTAGTTCTCCATGGTTATGGGCTATGTTGTATCCAAGGTTCTATCTTGATGTATGTGGTTGATTTTAATCCTATGGAAATTTTGGTGTTATTAGTGAAGTGCTTAAGAGTCAAATGTTCCAAGTAAATTAAATTGAAGTTATGTGAAACTTAATATATGCTGAAAAATATTCAAATTGAACTTAGTTAAAACTTTGCTTCACTAGAATTTTGACGCCACGAGCCACCAATGTTTGTGTAGGGCATGTACTTGGCTCCAAATTTCGGGTTTGGGCCAATTTTGGCTTGGCAAAACAAATAAGTTGACAGGTTAAACAATTCGAGTAGGGTGATGATCGTGCTTGATTTTCTTTATGTTGGAGAACCGTAAATAGTATGTACATTGAGTCTCTATTTTAGAGATAAGTATAAGAAAGTCTTACCAAAGATTGGTGGGTTAGTGATAAGTACCAAACTATACACAATATCAATAAGTCTTACAAATTAGGGGGCAAAGGATAAGGACCAAATTGTGCACAATTATCAATTTCACAATTTTCACCTATTGAAAATATCTTACTTCTACGAAGAACTGAACTTTGATAGGAACTAGAAGATGGGGTTGCCAACTTAGCTACTGCCTTTGTGGTTATAATTTCACATGCATATTCATAACACTTCGAGGCTAATTGATAATTCAATTTGGGTCATGGGTTTTTAGTTTTTACCATTTACTTGTCCATGGAAACAGAGGTAGCAAGTAACCACAGCACAAATTACAGCAAGTAAACCACCCCAAACCGAATGACTAAATGTAAAAATCTTGGTCCCTTATAAACCTAAGTGACCTAACCTGAATTGTTAGTATTTAGGAAATTTGACCCCAAAAGATGACCCATCAAGCAAATGAATCATAAAATACTAAAACTTTGAGGTTTCACTTTGTAAATGGTTGGCTTAGGTGACAGCCAAATATATTTATTTACTTCAATAATTGCAATGTCTGCCCATTGATTTAGCCGCTTGAAATTTGTCATGTCATATCAACATAATGGATCCCCACTATTTTTTAGTTTTTACAAATTGGAATCTTAAAGTGTGGCACGGTATGGCGGTCAAAAACCCTAGTATTTATTGCAACCAAGATGTTCTTGTATACATGAATTTGCATGCCTTGGGTTTTAATGGCCCATCTATTCGGCTAGAATCCAGGCCCCGTAGATGTCTAACAATCCAAGGGTCAAGGAAACTGCTACTTCTTTACATGGAACTTTATAATCCGGTTGAATTTACTCTGTGTCTCTGTCTATTTATAAATTTGATGCTTTAATTTTCGCTGTTACAGTTTAACATTTGTCACTTGATCACTTCAAACTGCCAATAGATCCTTTTAAACTCCAAGTTTAGAATCGGCAACTTTTTTGAGGCATATTTACATAACCAAACGGAGCCTAGAGGAACCTAGCACATACGAGAAAAGCATAACAAGGAATTTTGTCTACCAAATGAGGCATGTAATTCGACATCCAACTGATCCAAGAAAACATTAGAAGGAAGCTTACAGCTTACATACAACATAATCTTCTACGACAATTTTATTCCGTTGTAGATTACAGAGTGCACATACCAAAATAAATACCGTCAAGCACGAGAAAGAGAAGCCGGAAAGGGGGAAAATCAGAAACAAAAATTACAAAGATCCTCAAGAGGAAAAAGAATTTGGTTCTAATTCAAGAAATACAATCGGATAGGGATACCGATACAATACAATTATGGGTGTGTGTCTATCGACTGTCACAACAAACCCAGAGTTTTGTGGGGTTGTGTAATAAGCTAAACAGTTGCCTCGTTGAAGGTATGGTTCTCCAAGGGCTCTTGCAGGGAGGGATTGATGGGGAAGAGCTCGCACTGGGCGTATTGTGCCATCAGTTGGTCGACGAGCACCAATGCTACCATTGCTTCCACCATCGGTACAGCTGCCATCATTATTTTCATCGTCAATTTCCCATACCAATACCAAAACTAATTTTCACGGTCTGATGTCCTCTGATCAACAATTTCTGACATAATATGCTAACCAGAAATTGCATAGTATGATATTCCGCTTATAGGATTTTCTGCTGCAAATCTAATGATTGTGTATGTTGAAAAATAATGGTGGAAGTTTTCGAAGTACGAGCGACATAAACTTCAAAAGTAACAGAAAACATGTCTTTGTAGTTGAGAAATCCTTCGAAAAGGAATTTGACAGGGAGACACTTATATTTCTGTTATTTTATCAGGCTAGTAAAGTATAAGAAGAGACATACCACGAGGAACAACACAAGGATCATGTCTTCCTCGGGCGATCAGCTCAGTCTCCTCCTTGCTTCTGGTAACAGTATTTTGTTTTTTCTGTAACATCCACAGGAGAAAAGGAAAGGGATATTAGAAATCCTTCATACGGCTTTTTTTACTGCCACAAGATCAATCGCATCAGCAGTTCGTGAAACATATTGTGAGAAAAACTTACTCCGATGGTAGAAGTCGGCTTAAATGCTATTCTCATGTTGATGATTTCACCATTCGATATTCCTCCCTGCTCAAGGAAATTGATGAAATTTAGAACCCCGAGCAACCACCAGAATGAGCAAAAAAGAATGAATCAAATGATGAACAGAAGTCGACGATTATCTGACCTGAATACCGCCGGAGCGGTTAGTTCTCGTCCTAATCCTTCCTTGCTCATCCATGTAGAACTCATCATTGTGTTCACTGCCCGTCATGAAAGTGCCTACATAAACATTCGAGCTCCAGTTTAGAATTCTTTATTTTATTTTTATTTTTTTTTCCTAGTGAAGGGTAAGCAGCCCCACATTGGTTCTCTATATTAGGGGCAACCACTAATACAAGAAAAATCTGTCCAGCCTGAATAACCAAACTTGTCCGACTAGGAAAAACCAACAGCAGTCAAGGTAATTCTGACCAAATTAAAATCCGGTACTTCAGTTATAACTGAATGTAAATTCGGGTCGAATCCAGGTTTTGCCATTTGAAATCAGGTTGCCTGAAATTTTGATGAAATTCAGGCTCGATCATTGGGATAAATGCTAGAACCCGAACATTTTAACGCGTTTCTTTTGGTTTTAGCACTATCCGGTCGAATATGGTCAGTCGATCACAACAAATTTGGTCAAATTCAGTCATTCAAGTTCGGGTCTGGGAAAGGTGGCCGGATTAAAATTTAGTCAGAGTCCAAGTTTGAGCAATTCGACCAAACCCAATAAGACCCGGACCCGAATTTTCACCATCCCGAGTTTCAACCACATTTTGAACCATAATTGGAAGTTTGGAAGATGGGATGGTAGTCAACTTGGCTACCACCTCTTTAGTAAGCTTAATAGTTAAAGAATGCATCTAAAAACAACCATCACTAAAGGAATGACATTTACGGTGAATAAAAGAGCTTCACAAAGGGCATATTTTTACCAGAAAAGCCACTGCCGAACTCAAAACCCTTGGTTGCAGGCAACGACATAGCAGCTTTAGCGAGCTCAGCTTCAAGTTTGTCAAAGACTGGTGAACCAAGCCCCTGATACCGATCATTGTGGTTTAGTAAGAATGAATGAACTAGAGATGAGAAACGTTAGAAAATCAATTTAATTGTCTCCAATTAATTAAGACGGGAAAGGAGATCTTACACGAGGAGCATTCCTGACGATACAAGTGACAACCCCACCAACAGAATCCCCTTTAACACGGACTGTGTCAATGGCAGCAATCATTTTCTCTGCATACTCGGGATCAGGGCATCTCACAATATTGCTCTCTATCTGTTAAAATCAAATAAATAGGACATTATTTTACGCCAAAGTAAGGATATCCTCCTTAACCAATGCATATGCTTTGCTCAGAAAAATGGGATGCGGGAGATTGTTCTTAGGTTATCTTTTTCTACCGTCTGAACCAAATCAACTACAACTAACAAATAGATTCAGTCAATTAATTATTCTGAGTTGCTGTATGTATAAAGAGACACAGGTCCAAACTTATTCCCGAATAGTAGACTGATATGCAATCCCACAGTCAGATACAACACATGAATACCGAAATCATATGCATTCAAGAATATGTACAATGAACTTGAAAGAAATTGTATCGAGAAGTGAACGGAACTAGTTATGGGCTTAGAGGTACATTTTCCTAAAGGCCCTAGGGAAAAAACCATCCAAAAAGATAATCTTGGTTCCTTACGCTGAAACTTTTGACAAACATATGGGTAGCTAATAGAAAGCCGGACATTACCTGCTCAAGGGTTAAAGTTTCATGATCTACCACACCCTCGGGTAGCACGATCTTGTGTACTTGGGACACATACGCAAGGACCTGAAAAGCCGGACATGTTTCCAGAATGTCAAAATCAACCACGACAAACATATTATTCAAACTTCTCCATTCGTAGGAGAATCAAAATAATAGAATCAAAAGCCACCAAGATCAAAGAGCCCACATCTGAGGGTTCATCTTTATTGCTGAACAGATTATAAGAAAATCACAATACCATGACCATTAACATACAGTCTATGTTGAAAAGACAGAAAAACCCCAACATACCAATAGCTCCATAACCAAGTAACGCAAACACTTCATTTTATCTATTCCCCTTCTTTTAGGCAATGAGTCTTATATGAGACCATCCCACCATAAATTTATTGTGAGACATACAATGATGAACTTTTATGAATATAACTTAATTGGGGCAACTCATAAAAGTCATCTCATGATAAACTGTTAGTCATATACTCATATCCATATTAAAAAGTCATTCTAACATCACCTATTGGTCATAGTAGGATATTAAATAGGTCACCTTATAAGGGTTTTGTCTAAGTTTATGTGAGACAGTCTCATACTAGAATTTGCATTTTTTAGGATAGACAAGGGAAGAATTGTAGATTTGGAATATGTCCCAAAAGAACGTTTAAGGGCAAAGTAAGATAGGTTTTACTAATTACTAGAGAGAATTCAGTAATAAAGCTGACCTCAGTCCCGGCAAACTTCTTGAGAATCTTCTTAGCTATGGCTCCAGCCGCCACTCTTCCTATAGTTTCTCTTGCAGAAGATCGACCACCTCCCTACAATTGCATTCACACAAAGAGCCCAATCAACATCTAACTTCCAGTAGTATAGAGAAACCAACTTCCTGAAATTGAAAAAAGGAGACTTTAACTAAATACCTGAACAGATCTAACACCATACTTGAAATCATAAGTTGCATCGGCGTGAGAAGGCCTATACGCTTTAGACATCTCACTGTAATCCTGCATAAATAGGAGCATTAGAATCAGTTTTATGTGCACAAGTGACACAAAATATCATGAAAAAGAGGTGGTGGTTCATAATTTATTTGCAATTGCCTACATGCGTCGCTATATTGTCTAATGTTAAGCAAACCGATATCCTTGGACTCCACCCAAAAAATTATTTGAAGAATGTCAGGATCGACAAAATACAAATCATTCACCTCCCCTTAAGATGACCCTGACACCATAGATAGTTAGATACTTACATGTCCTCTTTGATCAGTATTGGGTACATTCACTGCAATAGGTGATCCAGTAGTTACCCCTGCAAGAAACATATTAGCAGTACGAATAATTAATTGCACAGACAAGAAACCGTTGTCAACAAGACTATCATATCCCAAAATCAAATGTAGCAAGTTTTGCTGATCAAGCTAACCTTCAGAAACTCCTGAAATTATTTTGCAAGTGTCTGTCTCCTTCCTAGGTGTTGTGATCCTGCTTTGGCCAGGCCTCCTGAATGCATAACATACAAGTCATTTAGTACTTGATCCGATCAAAATGCCAAAAACAGGACTTCAGATATATAGAAACATCAACTTTCTTTACAAGTATCGTCATATTACATGGACTAGCTTAATTCAGTATCCATGTCCGATTAATGCAAAGCATCAAGGACACTCACTCAGTCACTCGTATACTTGAATCTTTGGCAAAAACTTTTGAAGAATTATTGGGAAAAGCCACATTATACCCTGCGACATATGTCAATTGCTTTGTTTCTTACCTTCTTTATTATGTTATCCATAATCTGGATACTTGAAAAAGTTTGGTCTTTAAATTTATATGTAATGGACTAAAGTAAAATGTTTCACTGAATCTCCTCTGCTTCTTTCCCTTGGAGTAGCAGGTAGTGAATGATTTCTAAAAGTTGGATCAATTGGAACCAGTCTCTCTAAATTTCAAAATTTACGGTAAGACCGTTACATCTGACCCCTCCATAGCCCCCCCCCCCCCTCCCCCCGTTTTTCTCTTTTGCCCTTTTTACGGTCTAGGAAATCATCGAAATATGACACGGCAGTATTAGCTTCAATGGCGAATACCTTCTGTCTAGATCTTCTTGTAGATCTTCCTCATTGAGAGGAAGGCGGGGTGGACATCCATCAACAACACAGCCAACACCTCCACCATGTGATTCTCCATAAGTTGTGACACGGAAATAATTGCCATATGTACTTCCAGCTGCTCGCACCTCTGTTATTCGCAAATTGATAATCACCAGTTAGTACACACTTCTGAATGGCCAAACAAACTAAGATAAAATGGCATCAAAAACACAATTGTGTAAACTTGCTGTAGTCTGTACAGAAGTATATCGTAATCAAAGGCGAAATTAAGGACAGACAAGCGATTGCCCTTATCATTTAGCATTGAACCCGTTAAGAAAAATCCTAAAAGAAACTCATGGCAAACAACATCTATATTCAGAGGAGACAATTTGGCAAACTTTTAGATAATTTCTATGGCTATGCTTGAAAGTTAGTAGCAGAATAACCCACATCAAAACATTAGACAACGCTGATAACAACGCAAACCAAAGTAATCACATCACATAAAACAAACCAAATAGGCAGAAGGAATGCTGAAAACTACGAAATTCTAACAGATATCGAGACATATATAATCAAGTTCAAGGTCCAATCTTTTGCAGAATTATTTTCATTACTCCCTCCGTCCCAAATTAATTGACATTTTAACTAAATTTTAACCGTTAATTATTCATAAACTACAATGGGTAACAATATGAAATTACCTCCATTGTAATCTTTAGTAAAGTATTTTTCTAATTACCGTAATTTTATATTGTAACTCGTTGTAATTTGTGAGTAATTAACGATCAAAATTTAGTCAAAATGTCACTTAATTTGGGACAGAGGGAGTAATACAATACTAATCAATTTCCTCCAAAAAAAAAAAAAACCTGCTTCAATTCGCGCAATCGAAAGTAAAATTCATAAGAAAAGCATGACATAACCATAAATTCTAGCCAATATTGACACATACAAGTCAAATTCCATGTACCAATCTTTCACAAAATCACTTGCAACTGTATTTCACCATTCAATGTTTTAAAACTCCCAACTTGAGATTCATTTGCAACATTTTCATTCATTGACCAGTATTATATAAAACCCCAGCTTGAGATTCACGCAATAACCAAAACAATTCCAAATTACAGCACAAAAGATCAAGAAATTCTAGCCAATATCGACACATACTAATCAAATTCAATGCACCGAACTTCCACAAAATCATCTGCAGCAGTCTGATTCACAGAATGATTCGCAACATTTTAAACTCACTGATCACTAATACTAAAAACCCAGCTTGAAATTCACGCGTACTAACAAACACAATCCACAATCATACCAAAACAGACGTAGAAAATCAAAAAACCCACCAAATTTCCTGGGAGTTGTTCGACGGAATGAGATTTGGGTAGGAGGAGAAGACAATTTGCGGAACCCAGAGTTAACAGATCCGAGCCCAGACGAAGAGTCGGGATTGGCGGCTGCCAAGAAGGGTTTAGAGGATAGAGAAGACGCCATTGAAGATGGCCAAATCTCAAGGTGGGAAATTAAAGAAAGAAATGGGTAGGATTGGAATGAAATGAAATGAGCAAAAAGTATATGTATGAATGAATAAATGAAGTGGGTAATGTATGGTGTCTGTGAATTTGGGGGGGTTGGTGGCAAAGCTAATCGGGGGTAGGTAGCTCTTCAAGGGGGGCGGCTCGATCGTTAGCCAACTTCAACCTTTTTTTTTTCCTTTTTTTTTTGGGAGGGGTTGGAGGATTGGGGTTGATGTGCTCATATAGCTTGGAGTAATTGTCCCACAAGGCCACAATTATCAAGTCATGTGAAAAATGTGATTCAAAATTCAAAAAAATTGCCCAAATGTATCCAAAACAAAATATATCATTACGTTTCGCAATTAAAATTTTGTCCAACCCAAATACTCGAATTTGTCTGATTTGGAAAAAATAGGGTTTAGTCATAGAATTTTTATATCGACCGAATATTCGGACACAATATTTCTCTTTTTCCAAAATTTGAACCCAATTTCGGTCCAATATTAGTTCCGCCCAAACCATCCGATTTGGAAAAAATGGTCCCGAACATCCATTTCTCATCCGAATTTTAACAATGGTCGACCCGAAATTTGACCCAAATTTGAATTTTTGTTAGCGCTATCACTAGGGCGTCGTACTATTTTAATATATTATAAGATGAAGAATAATTAATGGCATAGTTTTCTGGGATTTTGGGGTGTTCATGGTCATCTTTAACTCATTTATAATTTTACGATAATTTATGATTAAAAAAAATATGGGCAAAATGTTTATCAAATAAGTGTGATAATGTTTCACACGAGATGTTTGTTCTCGTTGAGCTCATCTTAAAACACACGCGTTATCTTTTAATATATGTGCCGCCCCAGCCAAACTTCCCACCTAACAATGTTCTCCGCTCGGATCAGCGCACAAAGTGAACTTTAGGTTCAAGAAGAGGGGCGATGTACCACCCCCAACTCACGGAGTAAGTAAAACAACGTTAAAAGTAGTTGTATTTCACTTGCGCTCTGGGCAACTTTGGGAGTATGTATTTGTTGGTGAAGAGCTCTGCCTTGTCAACATCAAATATTTAGTAGTTTGCAATGACACGTGTTGTTTTGTTGGAGATAAAGAAATAAAGGTTGTAAGATGTCTTGTTGTGTATCAGCTTTAAAGACTGTAATTGTAGAGTGTTGTAGTGTACTTTCTTTTGGTGATTGAATAAAAGGGCCAAAGCCCGTAAATTATTGAGAAAAAAATAAGTGTGATAATGTATTGGTCGTCCCTAACTTGAAGATCTAGATTCATCATTAACAACAATGCACAATAAGTAACTAGACAACAATTAGATAAGGGTGATGTGAATTGCAACTTCAAACCTGCTATTCTCTCTCCATCAGTCTCCTTTTCTAATAAGTTGGTGTAGCTGGTTGTCTTGAAGAAGTAATGCAAATTTATCTAATGTGTCTCTAATGGCTCCATTTCAACTCATTTAACATCAAACTACAACCCCAAACCATTGGGGGTTTTCCCCACTTCATATCAACAAAAATCATTTTTACCAAATCAATACGCACTTATCATGGCTGACTAGAACCATCTTCTTCACCTTCTTCATTTTCATCTTTCATTTACAAATGACCTGCCATCCAAAACCCCCACTTCACCTTTTTTTCTCTTTGTCATTGCCATACTATATCATTTTCGAATGGATGTAGTGGGATAGAGTGCAAAGAGACAAAAGAGTAGGGAGTTGAGACGTTGATAAAAGGAGAGTTTTTTTTTTTTGGAAAATGGATTATAACTTGAAATATGTCGTTACTTTATATTAAAGAGTTTGAGAGGAGGGTAAGAGCATCTCACCGCTCTGGATATATTAATATTATCAGATTTGTATGATCTAAGATGTCGTACTTTATTTTATAACTTCGCTACTTCTAAAACAACTCATTACTTACTTCTGTATAAACTACTGAAGCCTAATCAAACCTACCTAATATTAAGCTTTCTTAAGTACTTATAACTTCTACATACCCATCGAAAAAACACGATCAAGGCAAAATTTGACTCGACCAGAAAGTTTCAGATTACCCCCGAATATTTCCAAGACCAAAGCATAAATAAATCCGAAATCGACCCGCCCGCCCGAATCAACATATATATTGTATTCACCTAACATTGGAGGAAAAAAAAAACTAAGAAAAAGGGGAAGAAAAAAACTATAATTAGAATAAAAACTAGTAATTCCTAAGTTGTGGAGAATCGAAACCCTAACTTGTAGCATAAACGCAGCATATTTCGGGTCTAGGTCTTCTTCTTCTTCATAGCTGTGGTTCCCCATTTTCGATCCCAAGAGACAACAGAAACTAGAGAGAGAAACTAGAGAGAGAAGATGAGCAGCGCAGCAGTACCATTCTGGAGGGCAGCAGGGATGACATACATTAGCTACTCCAACATATGCGCAAACATCGTTCGTAATTGCCTCAAGGAGCCTCATCGATCTGAAGCTATTGCTCGTGAGAAGGTTCACTACGCCATTTCTAAATGGGAGGATGGAAAGCCCCAAAAACCCAGTCAGTCTTCTAATTTTCTCTCTTTCTGATTCAATGGGGTTTCTTTCGTTTGCGTTTGTTTGATTCGGATTGATTCGGATCTTCTAGGGTTTCGTTGTTTGTGTTCCTTGGTTCATTGCTTTATGGGTTTGATTTCTCCATTGGAGATTTTGTTTGTAGTTGTGGGTGATCAGGGTATCTATCTGCTTGTTGTGCGATTGACTCCGATCTAGGGTTTTCTGGTTTCCTTGTTTATGAGGTGTTGGATCGATTTGTTTGGTTTATTGTTGATGAGTTTTGATTCTCTGATGAAAGGGCTGGAATTTTTGTTTGTGGTTGATGGTAAAATTCTTGCGGCTTCTAATGATTTCCGAAATGTAGTGCATTTCGTCCCGATTTAATTCACGTACGAATCGAGGAATGATGTTTCAATTGTGCGCCATTAATTGTTTAATTGAGCAATGGATTTGGTAAAGGTCTAGGATTACATTTAGCACATACTCTGTGGTGTTTAACTTTTTGATGACCAGTAAGAACGATTTTGGCTGACTCATTAGCCCTTTTCAGAATGTATTGGTTTGAATCATCATGATATAAAGCCGTACTAGGCCTTACGATATAATCCTTATAGCATTACATAGTTTGAGATTGTTGAATAGGTCCGTTCGACATGGGTGAACCTTTTCAGCAGCTAACTGTCTACTTTCAAGTGTATTGTATATAGATCATTAATTACTAAGCCAAGGTGTTCTTGCTAGGACATAAGGTGTGGATATTTGTCGTTTGATGGAACTTTATGTTGCTGCTGAGCATTGTTTATGAAAGGGAGGATGTAGAGATATCGATCATATGTTGAAGTGTAGGTGGAAGGCTAAAAACTTCAAAATGGCGAGCCGATGAGGTAGTGTGGAGGTGGAGTCAATTTTAGGGTAGAGGTGAGGGATCATGGATACAACTGGCTAAATTTGACTTGACCCGAAACTGAACTGAACTTACCCGAAAGTTCAGGGGTTTGAACACCATTTCCGAATCAGAAACCTAAATAAACCGACCCGTATTAGACGTTCACCTGAACTGACAGGTGTAATCATGGATGTTAGATATAGTGGCGAAAGCAGGGAAGTGAAGAGGAATTACAGGAGACGGATGGCGGTGTAAGGGTAAAAGGAGAGTAACATCCAATTTTCGTGGTTTTGTCTTTCTTTTTGAAGAGGGGGAAGAAGAGAGGGGTTGGGGGGGGGGGGGAGGATGATAGGGCACAATAATGCCTTCACTGGTGGATGTTATGCATTCTGTTTGTGAGGGCCGGGGCAACTGGTCTCTCCAAATCAGAGTACTAATAACACTCATTTCAACTATGCTTGTATCCTTCTAGCTGCCATGTTTGTTAGAATGTATGTGATTGGTTATGGTGTATTTTGCTATATTCTACAATATTTGGTGCCCCTAGTTATTGCCATTGTGGGTATGCTATGTGTAGGGTAGTTGTCTTCATACTATGCTTTGAATGAAGATATCTTTCTTCGTTACAATGAGACTAACCCTCCATCCCTTTCTGGTTTGGCAGCTGTCCGATCTGACACTGAAAACTGAGATGCCCTCTGTAAGGTGCTGTGAGGATTCCAACACCATACGATGTGAAGATGTTTTCCGAGTTCTTTCTTTTTTTGTTAGTGCGGTACATTGACATTGTAAGGCAGGGAGATATCATGGATGGCTCCTTCATTTTGGGAATTTGAATTGGATGTTGTTGGTCAGTAATAATATGTACTTGAATCATCTTAAAGGTTGATGGTTTGGGATTTGGCATGTTTGTGTTGGTTTAATGGTTTCTACCACCATCTTTTGATCAAACTATCATTTACATGACGTACGTGCATGCATGAATGCTGTCGTTTTTCATGGTAAACCATTGTTGCGTTGTTGCTGTGCCTATGAGATTAGTGTCTGTAATGGTATAGAACTAGTTTTCTGATGATGCCAAATCAACTTCAGAAGATCTCTTAACTAGTTAACTGAGACCATGGTAGGTCTCGATGTGTAAACTATCGCTCGAGGAATGCATGAATAAATGGTTGGGTGTTTAAACAAACAGTAAACTTAATATTCCCTAAATACTTAAGATAAGTTTACTTGCTGTAAAAAAAAAGTAAATAAAAAATATATTCCTACCATTTCCGCCGGACTATAGGCCGGATCATTATTACCAAAATTACAACATAAAAATAATGTTATCTCATAATTATTGTTGAAAATTATTGACAACCATAAGAGAGCCCATGATTCAAAAGCATTTGGAGACCACTAACTGAAAACAGATCAGAAAAATAGGCCCAGTTCACCATTATACTGAAAACAGATCAAAAATAGTAAGCCCAATCAATACAATCTACAAATCACCGGGCCTATAATGAGTGAACGGCCCATAATCGGACATCAAATACAAATGCCCAGAAGTCCCTTGTGATTTTCCTATTTTCAGGTATTTGGCGACGAAAAATTGGGGCAAAGGTCATTTTCCTACTTCCCTTTGGAAACTACTTACTTATGTCCAATCTTATGAAAATCCGATTTCTCGATCCATGTTATTTCCCACGGCCTAAGTTTTTCACATTCACTCCTATCTCTATTGGAAATTGTTTATCTTTTATCTAGCTCCTCTTTTTATCTCATCTAGCCCAAAAGAGGTATGTATGTATACATATCTATCAAACAAGTGAAAATACCACTTGAAAGTAAATCTTCTTAGATAACCATTTTCGAAGGAAGACGTTTTTCTATTTTCCTAAAGAATGACTTTCACTTGCACCAAACACACCCTAAATGAATAAACAACTAAATAAAAATTACGTCACCCAATAGATATTGAATGTATAATGCATGTTATCTTTGTAGATTTTTTCATTATGCCAATTATTAACCGAAGGAAAGAGGAGAAGTAGCCTAACAAGGCAAATAAAGCCACAATGCAACACTGTAGTGTTGTTGCCGCCTGCTCGCACACTACTCTCGTCCAAAAACGCTTAACTCTGAAGTTCTGATGTGATTATCGGCAATGCTATTAGTATGCGAGTCCTTGATGATCCAAGAAGTTAATTTTATTGATCTTGCTTCTTTTTGTGGATTGTGGTCGTGCTAAAGTCCTTGTTGGGTTACTTTTTTTAGCAGTTTTGGTGTAACCTCTTTCTTTTGATGGGGGTTGTTTGTAGTTTTGTTAGCGGTTTGTTGTGTTTTATGAACTTTTAGCCTTTTGGCTATTAATAATCGAAAAAAATAAGTGTGGCCTTGCAAGTGAGGTATTATATGGTATTTTGTGAGATCTTATGATAAGTTGTCGATAAGATTTTAGGACAATGTTGGCAACACAAACAATATTAAAAGACCAATAATAAATAATGATTGACACAAAAGGATTAACGTGGAAAACCTCAAATAAGGAAAACTACAAACGATGCACTATATCAGAAGATTACAAGTGCGTTTCAGAGATTCTCATATCTCTACAATCTCTCACAAACTCCATAGAATAAATTAATTTTCTTTTGTATTTTTCAAAATAATTAATTTAAAGAACAATTTTTTTTTGGTTCAACTTTCATTAACTTTGCTATATACATTTTCTCCATAAAAGAAAATCAAATTATTATTGACTGATGTGTTGGACATAATATACATATGTATTTTCTATTTCCCCAACTCGATTTTAATCTAAAGTTAAGTCTGTCCAATTTATCCGATGTTCAGAAAAGTCTAGGGATGGCAATGCATAGGGTTTGGGGTCAAATTTTTAGTGGACCCAGACCTGGACCCGGATAATAGGTCCAAATTTTTTGGATCCGACCCGTCTAAATAGGGGTCCGAGCGGGTCTAGGGCAGGTCCAGGACCCATTGTCATCCCTACTGAAAACAATTAATTAACGACATCAATTTCTAGTTTAAACTTTGACACTATATGACTTGACCGGCCCGAAATTACCCCGAACCTAAATTTTTGCCATCGATCGCTACTCACTGGCTTTTGAGAGAGAGAGAGAGAGAGAGAGAGAGAGAGAGAGAGAGAGAGAGAGAGAGAGAGAGAGAGACGCATGCAACACGTACGGGGCTCTCATCACTCACCATCTGCTCCATGCATCCATCTCATCTGTTGGATCACTGCACTGTACTGCACCAAAAACATAACAGAGAAGATAACAAAAAAGATAGAGAGAGTATTACAACTTACAAGTATAGATAGTTGAGGGGGACCATGCAAATTAAAACCCTAAAATAAAAACAAAGGAAGAAGAAGCTAATAAAAGATTAAGATTACACACCCATGCAATTCCAAATCCAATGCAACACAACAACACGTACTCAGACAGAGACCCTTCCATTGCCCTTTCGCATTCCATCTACCTCATCACCTTCACCTTCTTAATATTTTTTTATTTTTATTTTATCTTTTATTTTTATTATATAAATAAAAATTAAAAGATGCATGCATGTCCATGTCCTAATATATTATCACTATCTATCAGGAGATAGTAGCCCTGTAGCTACAAACAATATTATTCCTCTGGATGTGGGGTTACATAAAGGTTGATACCCTAAATTCCAAACCCATATATTTTCTTTTCTCAATATTTTCACATGCATCCATCTATCTATATAATTCATTCAAGGTCCATAACATATATATAATATATGCATGCTACATATTTGTCACGTAAATTTCTCTCCAATTCCTCTACTTTTCTTGATGCATGTAATGTATGGTTGTTTATATTTTGGACTCTCAAGTAAAAGGTAATTTACTTTTAGAGCCCTTGGTTTTTATTTTTAATTTTTTAGATCCTAAACTATATTGGATGAATAAAAAAAGACTTTAAAGTTTGTGGGCTCAAAAAAAGTCTATGTCCCATTCTATTTTTTCCTTCCCATGTTTGAATTTTTCTCCAGATTGACGTCAAACTTTAAGACTAAACTTAAATCTGTATTGAAGTTATAAAACACATCTCTGATCCATGTCGGAGCTGCTTAGACCCCTAAGTACCCGGTCTTAGTCCTTAAGGGTCTAAGTACCTCCAACATGAATAAGAGAGGAGCATTATAACTTCAATATCGGTTATAACCTTAGCCTTAAAGTGTGACGCCAACCGGGAGAGAAATTCAAACATAGGTTGACATATTTACTATCATACTTACAAAACTTTTGTTAAATTTCATAGGTTATAACCTTAGCCTTAAGGGTCTAAATGTTTATTTTCATAATCATGTGATATATTTGTTAAATTTCAATCTCATTTTTCATTGACATATTTACTATCATACTTACAAAACTTTTGTCAATTTAGGTGGATGTAATTGTAATTTGTTCTTTGCAACCTATCATGGATATTTATGACAAACATTCAACATGATCTAACACTTATTATAATCAATTAGCAACAATCTCTCCGGGAAAATATGTTTGAGTTTCGATCGAGAAATTTAAATGTAACCCTATTCCTTTTGGATGTTAGTTAAATTTAACATAACTTACTTTATTTAGCTTACTTTTACTTATTTGTTCTCAAACTACCTTACCCACATTGTATAATATAAATCTAAAAATTCATATATTTAACAAGTGATGTGACATACTCTCTATGTTCCATATTAATTATTCATTGATGTCATTAATTTCTCAACATATACGATGTTGTAGTATATGAAAAATATCGTCATTAAATTCATAACGAAAAATGCTATTGTAGGAATTGGGATGGATTCCTCAAAATTGAAGAGAGACACAGATTGGACCGACAAAGTTTCGTCACAGTCACAGGGATCATGAGCAGACAACACATCCTGATGCAAACGCGGAGCTGATGAAGATAAGCTAAGAGAACCAAGCGCATCTACGATAACTCTAAGTTGGCTCAAACCTACACAAAGTCACAAACTGTGTTTGAAAAGGTCCGCACCGAATCCAAAGAGATGCTAGAGTCAACCCCTTGTGGATTTAATGGAAGACTATGGGCTGTCTTGCTCTCTTCTTACTTTAATTAGCTTAGTTTACCTCCCATACTTACCTATGAACGAAAGTTCATAGCGAGATTGATTCCTGTAGATCCAAAAAACATTTCGAAACCACCTTGAAACCAATTATAACCAATCCGCATTTATAAGTATTAATCAACATCAATCAGTAATTATCAATATTTCGTCACATTTTCAAGTTATATTTTATACTCCATCCCAAACTAGTTATGCTAATAAAAAAAACAATAATATCTAGTTAGGTTGTGCTTTGCAATAGCGTTTGGAGTAACATTTAGCGTTTTGACTTAGTCAAAATTTTAATTGGACAAATATTAATTTAGTTCGGTAAGCTAGCATGTAACGTTTCAAATAGTGATTTCTAAAACATAAATAAATTTAACGTTTAACATTTTGACTAACGTTTTATTTTTTTGGTCAAAAATATCCTTTGAAAATTTTATCTTTGGAAATTATTAATATTTTTTTATGTCCATTTACATTAATCAACTAACTCGACAGCTGAATTTACCGAACACAATTTCCATTTGAGTAGCTATTCACTATAATAGATGACACATTAAAAAAGAGCAGCAAATTGCACAAGGCATCCCCGAAAACGTGGGTTTGGGGAAGGATCTTATCATAAAGGTATAATATAGACAAACCTTATCTTTCATTTCTACAAAAGAGTGATTCTAAAAGTTGAACCCAAGACCTTACATATCGCTATAATAGATGACACATTATGTTGTAATTATGTTGTTGTCATGTTGTAGTATACTTGGTATGTATATGAGTGTCTGACTTCCTAATTGATTTGGTTCATTCGATTTGTTAGTAAACTCTCATTTACTTGTCACTATGAATTGTGCTGCTGATATTAACCGTTGATGTAATATGTTGCTTCTGCTGAGGGTATCTCAATGGGTTAGACTTCTTTGGTTGTTGCTTTATGTTCTGGGCAATTGCTTTGATTTCTACTGTTGTACCGCTGGACGTGTTGTGAGCCAATGTTGTACTCTACTACTATTGCTGCTGGTGTTCAAAGGGTGTAGTGCTTTGTGGGGGGTGATGATTCCAATCAATTAAGTGAGTTCGTGCTTGGCAATGTCTCAATCAACCAAAGTTCATGAGTTTTGCTGAGTTTTGAGCTGCTTTTGTAAATTCATGCTTGACTTCAAGGTCTACTTCTTCTTCAGCTTCAGATCAGCTATAAGGTAGTAGTTTCCTGCTGCTGTTTGCTCATCAAATGCAGCACAATTCGTAGTGACAAGTAATCCGAAGACAATCTGTCGGGGTGTTTTCTATCTTAAGGGGTTAAGGTATATGATAGTCTGTGCGGTGGGTTTTGCAATATCTTCTGGTGATCATTGTGTAAGGCTAGTATTCTTGGTGGCGGTGGGATTTCTTTGTTTTTTGATTTTCTTTGTCTTTCTATGTCATGTAGCAAGGGGCTTATTGGTGTTGAATAACCTTCTGTATTGCTTGCATTGTTACGTCGGCTTTGGGGCTTTACTTAATTAAAAGGGTATATTGACCGCTAATTATCAAAAAAATATTATAACATATGACAAATATAATTACAACATAATGCGCCATCTATTATACCATTCATTACCTAAATCACAGCCCGTTACAGAGGCTTTGTTCTTTGGATTTGATAAAATGAGGTTTGAATGGATTAGATTGGATTGAATTGAATTGGATAAGTTATGATACTTTTTTAGGGAATTGTGTTTTTAGAAACGATTTTTTTTTTGGAAATTGTGTAAGTTTTAGATTGGATTGGATTGGATTGGATTAGATTAGATTGAAAAGAGTTACCAATATAAAAAAAAACAGAGTAAGAAAACATTATTCACTATTTAAACAACTAATTTTGTTAAACATGACCTTAGTAGCAGGCTACTTATCAATGGAAAGAACAACCCCTAACAAATGAAGCTTAGGACAATAATGGCTATAGATTCAATTTGACCATCTTTATGCTAAATGATTACACTTACATGCCAAAGTATGACCCACCTCCAAATCAAATCAAATCAAAATAAAAGTAGAAATGAAAGACTAGTCATGCAATTGAGAAACATTGACACAAAAAAGTGGGTAACTAGTAACTCACAAAAGAGACAACATAAGGAGAATATCAAGGTAACCAAAGGGACACAGTACAAAAGTGGGTGGGCTGAATTTTGAAGGCTGATTTATGAAATCTTGATCATCAAAACTAACATCACTTGGTCCCCCCTTCAATTTCCCCCTTTTTTTCACTTTACTCTCTCGTCTCATATTAAATGATATTTTGACTAAATTTTGACAGCTAATTATTCACAAATTACAAAGAGTTACAATATGAAATTACCCTCATTGTAATTTTAGTAAACGAAATGATAAATGTTTTGGGAAAGACGCAGATTAAGTGTCTTGTCATGATATAAAACCTAAATATTTATAATTAAATTGAAAAAAATTTACATGATTGGCTTCTATAACTATAATAATATATATAAATGATATAAAATCACACTTTTATTTATATTTTTTAAAATTTACAAAAAGATGTCTAAAATATGTCCAGCGGATGAGATTCATTTGTTAAAGTGTCAATTTTAATTGTTGGCGTAGCCAACACATTCCAAGCTTCTTATAATTGATAATTAATAGTATCTGTAAAAAAAATTAGGGTTAAAAGAAATAATAAATATTAAGCAGTGTCTTGCCCCAAGACACGTATAATCACCCTATTAGTAAAATATTTTTCTGATGACGTTAGTTTCATATTGTAACTCAATATCATTTATGAATAATTAACGGTCAAAATTTAGTGAAAGTGTCAATCAATTTGAGACAAATGGAGTAATAATTTAAAGTAAATTTTGATTCAAATAAATTATCTCATAAAAAAATCCCTATATTTTGTGGCCCCACCCCTTTTGCTGTCGTTTTTGACCCTGCATTGACCGTATACATTTATATTCGAAACCAACCAATGGGAGACAAGAGAATATATAAGTTGATGAGGTCATGTACTTTTTATCAAATAAATTTGAGGAAAATGGGTGTGGTCCATAACATTTTTTTTATTTTTAAAGATACTATTCTGCTTTATTTTTTCAAAAATAATTATTTAATTTTTATATATTTACTTTTCTTCTGAATTTAAATAAGTTCAGTTCAACTTAAATTTTAAAAACTAAATTTAAAATGTGCTATATAGTGGAAGCTATCCAAATATTAAGCTGATCATGATAAATTTGGAATAAACTCATAAAAAAAATTTAGCAAAAAAAGTGGAATAAAATAAGTTAAGAAGAAATTCAGTGAAAATAAAACAAAGAAAATTAGGTTGAATGTATGTGAGTTTTTTTTCCCTAACTAGTAACGAAGCATTGTTTATTGGATCTTTATTCAATAGCGAATTTAGGTTTTCCGATTAGGAGTGCAATACACTATTATATTTATATAATGAATATAAAATTCATAATTTTATTTCAAATTACACTAAATTCTTTTTTTTCTGTTGTTAACAGTGGTCGTGGCCACCCTCGACATAGTTGAAGATCTGCCGGTGTCTTTATTTCATGGATAAATACTAACAAATTTTACATGTTATGAAACATTAGAAAATTAAATACCAAGTTATTCATGACAAATATTCTCCTACAATCTAAATTTACACATATGAAATTTTAATTTCACGAAGAAAATGTATACATGAGAATGAGATTCCAAGCATTTTACAGAGGTCTATGATAAAAGCCCTAGACTTTATAGAGTAGTACTAGCTAACCTACCTTAAACATGTATACATCACACTTTTCAAAACCCATGCCTTGTTTTTCTTTTTGCATCCCAAAACTCTCTCTCTCTCTCTCTCTCTCTCTCTCTCTCTCTCTCTCTCTCTCTCTCTCTCTCTCTCTCTCTCTCTCTCTCTCTCTGAGAGGACTCTGAAAAGGTTTGATTCATGCCTTGCCTTGTGAATAACATGCAAAACACAGAAAGAGAGACATACATATACACACACATGAAGATGCTCAGGGATTTTTTAAATTTTCTTGGGGTTGGGTAAGGTTGCTCTATTATTGGAGTATCATTTCATGTGTATTTAGTCTAGGGTTAGTTTGAAAATTTGCTTTAAATTACTTCATATTGTACAAACTGGATTAAGGCACCGTTTTTTTATGCGGTAAGTTGGCGGTGCGATAAATAGCAGTGAGTTGTGGTAGATTGCGGTAAGTTGCTAAAAAGGTAAATAGTAAGTTGTGGTGACTTGCGGTAAATTGCGGTGTGGTAACTTGCGGTACCGCATAAAATAACGGTGCCTTAAATTTTCAAGAAGCCTAATCGATCGTGCATACTGCACTATGAAGTATGAACAATTGAAACGATAGATTATTATTCTATAAAGCATTTATAATGTTAAAACTTATTTTATGTGTAGTTGCGAATTTAGAAATTAAATTAAATGGATTCAAAATTAAATATTAGAAGTCAAAACTGTAAATATTAGCTAATATCTTTGAAGTCTATTAACAATATTTTTAGACTGAAAATGATGTTTCTTCCTTTTCATAGTTGTGTGAAAATAGCCGATATGATTCAACATGTTTATTTTATATTGCTTGTTTACAAACATTGTGTAGTCCAACATTTATATGCTTATTTAAAAACCATCTCATCTAAATTCAATTTGACATTTGAAAATATGAAAATGATTTCACAATGTAACAATGTTCGTTACTCTTCATATGTGAAGCAAAGGATTTGAAATAGATATATACCTCTAATATAAGTCTTAACACTGTAAATAATTAATTCGGTGACGTGCTACTAAAATCTAAGAGGCTAAAGTTCGGATTATTTAAAATCAAATATAAAGGTTTGATTATTTATTCTGCTATGACCCAAAATTTAGATTATTTACATTAGGTTCCCTTTGAGAAATGATTATATTATATAATTTTTTTTTTTACATTTTTTACGAGGAGCTAATTATCAATCAACTAACCCAACTTTCAATGACACCGTGTTATACCAAGCAATGAGAGCAAGAGGGGAAAAGTTTTCTCTTCTTTCTTTCTTTTTTTTTTTTTTTTGAAACCGGGGAAAAGTTTTCTTAAGTCGCCAATATATCTAATAAAAATACATAAATATACCTAACAAATGTTTTTAAAAATTACACAACATTTTTTTTGTCAATAACACCATTTAAGTCCATTTATACTGCTTTATCTGTTGGTATGAAATAACTTTTTTTTCCCGATCATTGAAAGCCAACACGCTTAAACGTTCACAGAAAACGACAAAACCACATTACAAACCAGCAATTCAACAAATCACTAACTCTAAAAGATAAAGGCTACAACTTAACACTGCTAAATATAAGCAAACAACAAGACTATCACGCTCACACAACAAAACATATTCACATCTCAAACACTATGTTAGAAGGTCAATAACTTTAGTTTGATGGGTCATCGAGGACTCGCACGCCTATAACATTACCAATAACCATAACTATTTGGTTTATTTCAGCATCAATGTCAGTAAGACTGTCATTTTTCCGTTCACGTGCCTAGTCATCCCAACTTTTTGAGCATCCTTTTATCCACGGACAACCCTACAAGTTATATCTCTGACAAGCTGCCACTTAAACTTCATCACCATGTTTTGTTTTCTCTTACTCCTGATTTTACGCTTTGTGGCTTCAATGATGAAATTCTCAAGATCAGCAAATAATTCACACTCAACCACACCATCAAAGGATCCAATCAGATGAAGTAATCTTCCTATAGTGTTGAAACTATGACACTAGTCCATCTATTCATTATACAGTCGTATTTGCTCCAAAAGTATTTGATGTATTGTTATTTGTTCTTTATATAATATTATATTTATTATTGATATTTGATAATCTAGGGTCCGTTGGGACCTAAGAAAACAAGGTAGAAAAAAAATTTCGTGAAAAAAAAATTAGAGGAAATTTTTTTTTGGTAAAGTAAATTTCTTTACGTTATTTGGTTTAAGTAAAATTTTGAAGGAAAAATGATTTTTCATTCAATTTTATTTTCCTTGTTTGGTTTTAGGAAAAAATGCATGGAAAAATAAATTTGCATGAAAATTTGAAAATGTCAAGTTTCATTTTTTTATAACATATGATGTGATTTCGGGGAGAGAGAGAGAGAGAGAAGATAGAGAGTTAGAGAGAGAGAGAGAGAAAAAAAATCTAGAGAGCCGCGAGAGATGAAGGAGAGAAATGTTGACTTTTAGATTCAAAATTTCTCTCAACTTTTCTTCCATTTTTTAAGGGAAAATTTTTTGTTCTTTGTTTCCCCAAATTTTCCATAGAGTTTTCCAATTATTTATTTCATTCATTGTTCTTCAATCCAAACAAAAAAAAATTCTCACTTTCCAAATTATTTTTTTCCACGCTACTTTCATAGGTCCAAATGGACCCTTAATGTTACCTTTTCTTTTTTTTAAAGTTACATTTCATATTTTCTGGTGTCCATTGCACATTTTATATGTTTGAATTATTATATTCTTTTATAATAATTAAGCAACTAAACTACCGAATTTATTCAACCGCTTATATATCTATTATCTAACCATACTAATTAGTAGTGATATAGTGACAAAATGACAATGCTTATCTTTGAATTGTTGCAAGATGAACCTGTACCTGTCAAGTAGGTTGATGATATGCTATATAGGATGTGCACTGTGCACTAATTACTAGTGATGAATAAAATTAGGGTTATTACTCAATAATTATTTTAAAAAAAGTATTTAAACATATTAACGGTTAATTGAGAACCGACATTCACTATTCAAATAAATAAAATATTTTGGAAACATGCATACAGGCTAGCTTACCTTCAAAATTAAAACATACCAAGTATGAACATAAATATTGTGACATAGTATCGTACATCATAATTGCTGAATTAAAGGGGGAATATAACCCGTTCACTCATGATCATGAACATTCCCAAGTACAATAAACATCAAATTAAAGGATTGTTGCAAATAGATATGATAATTTCAATTTATTCCATATATTTATATGATGATGTGAAATTTTGTTAAGCTTGTGAATTATCATTAAAAAATTTTTATTTAAATTCTGTTTTTTAATTTTTTGAAAACACTTATTTATTAACAAATATATTGGACACCCCTAAATTATATGTCTAGATCCGCCACTGATATAGAGTGTGCACTGATTACTAGTGATGAATAAAATTAGGGCTATTATCCAATAATTATTTTTAAAAAAGTATTTGAACATATTAACGGTTAAATTAAAACTGACATTCACTAGTCAAATAAATAAAACATTTTGGAAACATGTATACATGCTAGCTTACCTTCAAAATTAAAACATACCAAGTACAAACATAAATACAGTGACATAGTATCATATATTATTATCACATGTTGCTAAATTAAAGGGGGAATATAACCCGTTCACTCATGATCATGAACATTCCCAAGTACAATAAACATCAAATAAAAAGATTTGATGTTTGTTATAAATATAAAGCAAATAGATATGATAATTTCACTTTATTCTATCTTTTTTGTGTATCTATTTTCCTAAAAGAAATCTACATGACCACATATTTTTAACCTTTGAACCCCTTTTAGGGTTACTACTAGTCTTATACTAGTATCCTCTTTATGATAGTGGGGTTTATTTTTTTTATCCTTTTATTTTTAAATTGACTTGACAAATACTTTTATTTATCTGGGTCGAAAAAAATAAAATAATTTAGACCATCAATCACGTCCCTTAAGTTACGTTATAGATTATGGCCCCCTCTTTTCTTTTCTTTTCTCTCTTTTTGAAAACCTTTTTTCCAAGACAAGTTTTGTTGGTGTTTCTACGCCCAGTTAATGAAAGGGAGAAATATCTCTGTCAAAGTGTCAGTCAACAATATATATTTCTAATTTCATGCACTCGAAGTACATGTTTTAAATATTTATCAGTGAATAATCATAATAATCAAAGTGAATAACCTAATATATATGAGTTAATAATTGTAATATTTGAAACAAATACTCTAGATATACCTAATAAATTACAGTCAAAGAAAGAAATAAAGGAGAAAAAGCAGAGACAAATATGTAAAGGGGGGGGGGGGGGGAGGAAACTCTGAGGTGTGATTAGAAAGGGGAAAATGAGGGTACAATTCTATCAAATAACAATGTGTAGGACGTAAAACAGTAGACTATATAATTTATATATAGTATTATAGTTATAGAATTCAATTCATATAAATATAATTCTATCAAATAACAATTTTATTTATGGGATTATGTAAGAAGTATCTATATAGTAAGTCGTTGCAGTTAATATTTTTTCTATTCTAAAAAAACTTTCAACCAATATGATAATTCTAATAACATTTGTTACACTATAATACTAAAATCGTTCATTTTTATTGAACTTTAAAATCATTTTTCGTTAAGTACTACTGTACCATTTCTAATAAAATGTTGAACCTTCGGTTATGAGAATGGATTTCTTTTGTTTTAATAATCTCATTTTTTTAATGATTATAGTTTATTTTTCTTGAAGGCCGAATCTTCTAAAGAATCATTTGTCTTTTGGTGATCAAAATTGGTATTATATATTGAAAGAATGATGTAAACATAGACCTGTTTGTCAATCAGTTGTTAGTTGGTAGCTCATTCCTTTTCCCTCATTTTCGCAAAAAAAATATCATAAAAAGATTAAACATATAACTCATGGTAGCAAAATATAAATTACAAAAACTTAAGACTAAAATATAAATATTACAATCTCAAGGTACTAAAATATAAAATACACTATATATTCATTGATATCTGCATACAAAAGTAAAGTTACTTTTTTAATTATTATTCCAAGCCAAGAACATGCTGACATTGAAGAGTATAGTCAGTCAATCAGTGTATCCAAAGTTATGTAAAGAGCTGAATAAGTAAAACAAACATGTAACTTAAACACATCAGATACAACCAGCAAATATAAGTGAGTGGGCTCACATTTACAAGATTTGCAAAATACAAAACAAAATTGTTTAAGAGCATCATTTTTAATTATTTTCTCATCTAGGATTATATTACCATCGTCTCAAAATATTTGTCAATTCGACTGATAGTGATGGATCCAGACAATTAATTTACGGGTGTCCAATATATTTGTTATTACATAAGTGCTTTCAAAAAATTAAATAATAAATTTAAATAAATAACATTAAAAATAAAATTAAATATTAAATGGCATATTCACAAGCTTAATAAAATTTTACATTATATAAATAAGCCCATCAAATAACTTGAAATTTCACATTAATTAGATATTTATATATTAAACTTATTTTGATACCCAATTCATTGACTTACACTTATTTTTGTTTATAAAAAATAATTTTATCTTAGCAAGACTAGTAATATTGTATTCAGGTAAAAATATTTTTTCATCACAAATCAAATAGTGGCAGTCTTGTAATAACTCAACATTTAATTTGATAAATTAATGATCAAAAATTAAAATTTTTGACCTAATTAGATAATGTGGACAATTTATTTGGAACAGAGACAGTAATATTTAAGAGTTGTTAAGATTGTTGCTAAATTGGACACTGCGTTTATATTTTTTTGAATTGGAATTTTTTTTACGACGTCCACTTGTTCCAATTAAGAAAATTTCTTCCAAATAATACTAGAAAATCACAAATTTTTTCTTTGGCTAAGGGTGTCCATGGACACCCCTACCAAGGATACATATCTGACATTGTTGACTGGATTTTGACTGTTCACTACTCACAAATTACAATGAATTACAATATGAAATTATCGTCGTTAGACATATACCTTACTAGTGTTAACTAGGGGTGAAAACGGTGCGGTGCGGTGCGGTTTCGATGCGCCGAAGCGGTGCACCGGATGAAACAGTGCGTGAAAACCGTAAACCCGGACCGGAACCGATCACCTGGTTTTTAAAAACCGGTGCACCGGCTTTAACGGTGCGATTTCACCGGTGAACCGGAACCGCATAAATTTATATCAAACATCAAAAAATCTCTATTTAATAAAAAAAAAACACATTAACACCTAATTTACTAGCCAGAGAGACAAATTTACTAGCTTGCTGGAATGTTGGGTTGCTGTGCTCATTGGAGTCACTACTCAAATCCCCTTGGCCCTTACTCGACAGTCAGTGTAGTGAGACCGTGAGGATTGAGTGTGAGCCAGAGAAGCAAATTTACTAGCCCATACATAAGCCCAATAACACATTAACACCTAATGATCTTTATTTTTTTTAACTAGTTAATTTATATTATTTTTGTATTAATTTTTGGGTAGAATTTTTTTTAAACCAAAATTTATATATATATGTATTTAATTATATTAACGGTGCGGTGCCGGTTCCCCGTCGGTGTGAATATCCCAAACCGGAACCGCCCCCTTTAGTATCTGGTTTTTCCGGTGCGGTGCACTGGATTTTTAAACCGGTTCGGTGTTGCCCGTTCCCGGTTTTTTTATCCGGATTCCGGTTCGGTGTGCCGGTTCCAGATTTTTCTTTCACCCCTGGTGTTAACTTTATATTGTAACTCATTATAATTTGTGAGTAATCAACAGTCAAACCGTAGTTAAATTGACAAATATTTCTAAATAGAGGTAGTATTTTTTTAAAAGTATCATTTTCAGTCATTTTCTCCATCCAGGATTATACTTTTTAAGTGCATCATTTTTATTTATTTTCTCAATGTAGAAATTGACAACCCTTTCATGCATGCCTGATGAATTGTATTTTTTTTTTTTGTAATAATGTCGTTGAAACTTTTTTTAATTAAAATTGTCACTCAACCTTGCTGTAACCTATTATTATAGATTATTTTCATAATTTATCTTTATTTTAAAAAATAAAAAAGTATGAAAATCAAGTGGTAGATACATGGAATGACATTATTAGAACACCACAGGGGGCCAAATTTGCAAAAATATGACCTGGCTCCAAAATTATGTCCTCAAGCTGGAACAATATGAAGTTAGTACTACCCCGTCCCAAAATGTTTGTTCTTTGACTGAATTTTGGTCGTCGATTACCCATAAATTAGAATAAGCTACAATATAAAATTAATGTCATTGTAATTTTTAGCAAATTATCTTTCTAATAACAGTAATTTCAAATTTTAATTCATTATCATTTATGAATAATTAATGGTCAAATTTAGTAAAAGGACAAATATTTTGGGACGGAGGTAGTAGTAGCAAGTTCAAGGATTGTCCTTAGTTCATCATCACTAAAATCTAAGAGCATGCATAATGTTGTTGTGTTTCCAAATTTTTGAATTTAACGGGGTTCTATCCTTTTAGATCATATATAATTTTTACTTTTTGAAATTTAGTTCCATCTTATTTATAATCATTGAGAATTCATTGTAACTTTTTACTTTAGAATATTTAGTATGACCCCTCTTTCTCTTGTAACCGATAGATTTTTTTTTATATTAATATTTTGTAAATCTTAATAAACTTATTATTCAATATATGTTTTAATCAACAAATAAGAGATTTGTCATATGTGTATATTTTTTATTTTGCAAACGTTGAAATCAATACTTTAAGATTTGAGGAGACAACATAATCCATTTTAAAAGGTGACACAAAATATATATCAATGTTTTCCCTTTTATTAAACTGTAATCCACTTAAACAAAATGACAACAAGCAGTAAAATTAATCCAAAATTTATCACTGCTTTTCCTTTTCTAAATTTCGAAATTCATTAAAAATCAGTTAATGCTCAATGTTCTGGATCTTTGCAGAAACTAGACCTGTGAATTCGGATTGGCGACTCAATTTCAGGTCAAGTTCGGTAGGAGTTCGGCCTTATTTAAGTTTTAGGTTGGGAAATCGTAGTTAAAACCCTATACTTTCAGTTGATTCGGATCGATCTTCAGGTCAGGTTAAATTTCACCAAGTCTAACAGAAATCCTTCTCGCGTGCCTACTTTCTCAAATTCCTGGCTGCAACAAGTATGTGAGGATTTGTGACACATTAATGGGAGAAACCATTATCAAAAACTTAGAGATGCAAGGGAGCAATGACTTTGAAGGGAAGTTTTGAGTTTGGAAAATATATAAGAACTTGACAAAGGATGGGGAAGGAGGTGTGGAGGATGATGAGGTGATAACAAAAACATACGATAGCAAGTTACAATGACAATTTTAATCAGTTTAAAAGAAATTTTGATATAAAATAAAAGTTGAATTGTATTGTTAGTGCAATTTAGATTCTACAATCGGTGTTACCTGTTTGATCAATTTCTTTCGGATTTCAGAATATCCGTCGTTCCTCTAACATTATTCACCCCTACAACTTACAATGTATAGAGATGAGCATTCCCAAATACGTATATTAGAAATTCCGTACAATATCTATACAATATTGCTTAGGCATCGGGCTGAAATAAGGCCATATTTTTACCTAGCTAGGCACCATAATCAAATTTTTTATTTCCCCTAATATAATATTTCTAAAAATACAAAATGCTCCTTTTGTTTTTAAATATATGTTAGTTTTAACTTGTTACAATTTCTAATTTATTAATATATTTTTCAATTTTTGATATAATATATTCAAATGATATGACTATACTCATATGAACACTTGTGTATAACAAATTTATTTATTTATATCACTATAATGGTGTTAGTCTTATACTTTAAACCAAGTAGTACTCCCTATATACATTTTTTTTTTTACAAAGTTTGCGAAACACAAAGTACTCCCTATATTCATTTTTTATAAAGTTTGCGAAAATTAGTACTCCCCAGCTATATACATTTTCACTTGTGTGTCAATTTGTACTTCCAATCCAAAACATATGCCCAAAATCTCCTTATTTTTAGTTGTAGGAGCACAATATTTCATGCACTAAGAGTATGTAAATTTCATTGGTAATTTATAGGTAAATTAAAGTAACCCAAATTTCTCCAAAAGTACCCAAATTTACCTAAATTTATAGTTATCACAATTTTTGCAACTTACCTATATATACCCAAATCTACCATAATTTACTCAAAATTAACTTTACCTTACCTTAACTTCCAAATCTTACATGCTCTAAGAAGTGTGACATTGTAATTTTGATAACTCGGCATAAGAATTGGATTGTAAGCAGTTGATAATTAGTAATTTCATTTGATAGTAGCAACAATAGTGCCAATAGCAAAATGTTTTTAAGATATACGATAAATATGTAAAATACATATATTTGTTGTTTCCAAGCATTGACGATAAATATTTAAAAGGAAAATTGAAATTTAATAATAGATATTTGAGGATAGTAACTTTTAATTAATTCAAATTAACAATTCATTTCTACGTTAGCAAGCAACCACCATGTTTAACTCACTGAAAAAGTGATATGGCAGCCGAGTATATGCACATGCTAAGAAAAATATGACGAGTTACCATATGTGTATATGCTTAGCAATTAGGACATTTTTTCGATAATCAAACACAGTGATTGTCTGCAAAGAAAAAACATGATGCAATGTAGGCATGATTTTCTAACTTCGGTTCGTTAAAAATTACTATCCCAAATTTTGTAATATAATTAGAAACAACTCACGATTAATACTCATCGACATTGATGCACACTCGATAATGTTTTTAAATTACATTTTTAGCTTTAATCATATATTAATACATAATAATTACTAACTATTTAATTATATTAAGTCAAGAAGAACATGCATACATATATAAACAGCAAGATCATTCCAATAAATTAACTAAATTATGATAAAAGAAGATCCAAGTGAAACTAGGATATCCTGACAAGAAGTGGAGGTATGAGCATGTCACATCTCAGAATGCAGAGAATAATCCTACTTAACCCTCAAATCACATGTCCATCACATTGATTAATATTTCATTAACATGAATCATCTTTCAGTAAATAATTATTTATTCAATAACATTTGAAGACTAGACTTGATAATATATGTGCAAGCATGGAAGAAAGGCCACTTTGGATATAATTTAAAAAACAGAAGAAACCCCTCTTTAGATTAATTTAGCTCAATATAAATGTAGAAATGTTGAATAAAAAATGAAAAAGACGATTAAGAAGGGAAATTGGATGAAAAAGTTGTAGTTAATAAGGTTAATTTGATAAATTAATAATTGATTTGTTATTGGAATTATAAAATGATATTACGTTCATCCCAAAATGTTTGTCATTTGACTAAATTTTGACTATCGATTAATCACAAATTACATTGATCGTTATGAAATGGAATGACCGTCTTTAGAATTTAAGATATTTTAGTAAAAATTACAACGACTGTAATTTCATATGGTATCTCATTGTAATTTGAAAATAATTAACGGAAATATTTTGAGACAAAAGTAATAGATATTATTAGAAAAAATGAATATAGTTAATGTGACAGATAATATGAGAATGAGAGATTAAGACCGTAGCTAAAATAACTTTGGATTTATTTCAAACAATGAAACTATTTTGATAGAAAATAATTTAATGCACATTAGTCAAACTAATTCAATTTCGTACAAAAATTCACAGTATAAGTAGATTTTAAAAAACTGTACATTAGGCTACATAAATTAGTGCTCTGACCATAAAATTGTACCTTTTTTTTTTCTTTTTTGGTGTACACAACGTCTACTGTTGCTATTTGTAAAAAAATCAGAAAATTACATGCAAGAATCTAAAAGTACAGAATTTATTTTTGGTTAGAAAACAATAGTGCATCAATTATGGAGAATCTCATCCATTCCTATTCACGTTAAAGAAGCTTTCAAAAGAGTATAAATGGGTAAAGAATTATTTTGTAAACTCTTTAAGTAAATTTGATTTGATTTTATACCCAGATACATCAATGAAAATTAAGCACTATCTTTAAAAGGATCGAGAATGATAATTGCTTTGAATTAAAATGGTTATTAACAATTTTTAATTTTTTTAAATCACTTTATGATTATATTTAAATCATTATAAATATACTTTTATTATTTTGAAAATTATCATCATTCATAAATTATAAAAAATAATTTTATATTTATATTTTTTGGAAATATAGAACCATTTATAAAATGTGCATTTTACATATTGATTGATATAGTTAGGTTATCTTTTATATTTCTTGACGTAGTTAATAAATGTTATGTTATTATGTTGATACACGTCGAATTACTACAAGAATATCATTTAAAATCATTAAAATATAAATTATTGATAATTCAATATGATTATTAATCATTTGATTAAAGACACAAGAGATTGTCCTAAACTAACATGCTAATCTACTTTGTTTTCGATTATTAGTAGCCAAAAGGCTTAAAGGTTCATAAATCACCGTTAAAAAAATAACATGGAAAGGACTTTTACGAGCAGCACAACCAAACGAAACCATTACACCGTAAAAATGATGCAGGATCAATGAAATCAACTCGAGGACTCAAGCGCCTACAACATTGCCAATAATCTACTTTAAATTTAATGACTACATTCGTGTATTTTAAAACCTTAGGAGCACATTCATACTCCTATTTCTAGTAGCTTCCATTGAAATGTACCTCATCAGTTTTATGTTAATTGTCGTCGTCTTTGAAAATTTTACAATCAAACTTAAAAAAATTTGATGACCCTAATTCTCAATATGTAATATGATTTATTATATAAGATTACTGTCACTATATTCGTGATGAAAAATACTATTATAAAAGTATAATATTGTAATTGTTAACAAAATTTTATATAAAAAATTATCAATCAAAGAATGATATTGAAACCGTGACAGTAAACAAAATCACAATTTATATGAAACGGTG
This sequence comes from Portulaca oleracea, assembly GCA_029582165.1. Taxonomy (NCBI): domain Eukaryota; kingdom Viridiplantae; phylum Streptophyta; class Magnoliopsida; order Caryophyllales; family Portulacaceae; genus Portulaca; species Portulaca oleracea. Next base: position 47,029,005 of record CM055873.1, read on the forward strand.
AGACTATAAAAGTATAATATTGTAATTGTTAACAAAATTTTATATAAAAAATTATCAATCAAAGAATGATATTGAAACCGTGACAGTAAACAAAATCACAATTTATATGAAACGGTGAGACTACATCATATGAAGTGTAAATATGTAATTAAAAAATGTGACATTTTTTCGTAATTGTCTAATGGTTCCAGCCTTTAAATCAATTAAAATGAAATTGCTTCCATGATGACAAAATTTTAACTGAAACAAAAAATACATACTAATCTGTTCTGACAAAGTGCAAAATCCAGTACAATAAACAATCTTTAAAGGATCCCTAAAAAAACAATCTTTAAAGGAACCATATACTACTCGCTCCAATCATATTCATTATTGTATTTGAAAATCTTACAATTAAATTTTAAATTTTTTTACTATAAATTTCTCAATACATGCAATGAATTACTATATATAAATTATAGTCATTAAATTTATAACAAAAAATATTATTATAAAATATGTTGCAATTAATCAAAGTGATATTGAAGAATATAACAAATAAAAAAATTATGACAATTAATATAAAATGGAGAAAATACTACATTAAAAATGTACTCAAAGAATAAGTAGATAAACAGGCTAATTACAAAATTAATTTATTATCCCAATGTGAAGAAGGGCATATATGTCTAGATTAGGTTACCTACCAGGACAATAATAACGGAAAATATTGAAAAACGGTGATCAAACCATTTGGAAACTACAACCCCCATTAAAACCAACAAAGCATGCTTATGGAGCCCCTAATCCTTCATTAACCTCAACAATTTCCCAATTAATCACACAGCCTTCAAATGCAACTCTTAATTGTTGAGTTAATTAAGGAGACGAAAAATAAAAAGCATGCTCTGTTCTTCAAAAAAAAGCACACACTTGTCACCACCTCATTGGCAGCCTCACAACTTTGACCTAAACTTTATTATTCCTTTCAACATTGTTCCCCTATCTAGCCCTCTTTTCAAACAAAAACCTAAATTTACATTCCTTCCATCCCACATGTATATTACTCTCCCTGTCCAAATTAATTGTCATATTTCATAATTTTCCATATATCAATGTTTTAACTAAAAAAACGAGGTGTTTTTAGCATATCAAGGGGTGAATAGTGAGAAAATGTAAGTAGGAACAATTTTATTGATTGGAAAAGTAAAAAGTTAATATAATTAATAAACGTAAAATAAGTTAGATATTGGAAAATGTAAAGTAACAATTATTTTGGAGCAAAAAAAATTAGTTTAAGTATCAATTAATATAGAACAGAGGGAGTATTAAATTTTGACCATTAATTATTCATACATTATAACAAATTGTAATATAAATTTAATATTTTTCTAATGGTAGTAACTTTATATCATAACTCATTAACAAAAAAAGACCCAATATATAAAATTCTAAAAAATTCTCCAACACACAAAAATAACAAAAAAATTACCTCTTCTTCGATATTGATGATGATACCATTGTTGATTTGATCCGTCTCGTAATCACAGATTCTACATAAGCGGGATCCATATTGAATTTATCGTCGATTTTTCCTTTCGACAACAAAACTTTTGGGGGAAAGAGAATGAAATTAGATCAGAGATTAAGTAGTGATTAGAGGAGGGGATTAAGCATAATTATAATGTAATAATTAAGAGGTGGTTTGAGTACGTATGCTTGGCTCCTCATACGCCATCCACGAAGCCCATCGAATATATCCGGTGAAACTCTGCGTATGGCATACAGGGAGCCAGGCATAACCTAATAACAACACCACCATCCCCATTAAATTACACTTTTACCCTCCTCATCATTACCAACCCTAATCATGATTAGCTCCCCATAACCCCAAACAAAAATGGATTAGTACTAGGGTATATATGTAGGGTTTGTTTGGAGAGAAAGAGAGAGAAATCTAGGAGAGGGGGAAATATGGGAAAAATATGAAAGAATGGAATTAGAATGAATCCCCACAAAGGGGTAGATTTGATAAAACTATGCCTAGCTAGAATTAGCACAAAACAAGAAAAATTACAGCATTAGGGTGGTGGGTTTTTTCATGGGGGTATAAGTTTTGTTTGGTGGGTTGACATATATATAGAGAGGAGAAGATGAAGGGAAGAATTTCTTCTCATGATATGTGGTTCTAGAGAGAGAAAGCTAGAGAGAGAGATTAGGGTCAGAAAGAGAGAAAGGAGGAAGGGAAGTGTAATAGGTGTATGTATGATCTATCCCCAAAAAGAGGCCCCCAGGAGCTAAATATAGAAGACAAGGGGCAGCCATGATTAGTATGAATTCTAGAGAGAGAAAGTTTAGGGAGAGAGAATGGGTTACTAACCACGCAATTTCCCAAGCTTGGGTTTTTATTTTTATTTTATTTTTTTGAGTTTTTATATTATTTTTTTAATTATTTTTCTGTGTGTGTGTGTGTTTAGTTCTTGTTTGGCGTGGTGTGGTCTTCCTTTTTGTGGGTTGTAAAGCAAAGGTTGCTTTTCTATTCTGAAACCCCGTTTGTCTTGGAGCTCTTGGGTGTACATACCCTCAAGAATCTCTCCACCCTCGAGTTCAAATTAATAATACCTCCTAACATATACTAATATATATATATATATATAACATTGCATACACACACTACCATCTTCTCAAATTATTTGTCACTTTAAATAATTAAAAAATTTCCATTCTATATTAATTTATTTCTTTGAAAATGTGGAAATGCGCATAAAATGATGAATAAATAAATGGAAGAAAAAAATGTAGTTAATAAGGTTAATTTGAGAAATTAGTAATTAATATGTTATCGAAAATCAGAAAGTGACATATGTTTGGGAAGAAAACTATGTAAAATGAGTAAGTGACAGATAAAATAGGAAAGAGGAAATATTGTTTTTCAAAAATAAAACAATAAAGGGTGATAGATGGAAAGAAAAGTAAAAGGAGATATATAGCATAATAATTATACTTTACTTTTATAAAAATTAAGGGGGTTTTTTTTAGGAAGGGGAGGGGGGTAATTTGATTCACTTTCCTATCTTTTTCGTTGGTCCTTTTGACTTATTTAATTATCTTGCTTTTTTGAGGACAGATCAGATCTCCATATATATTCACGACCCCTCTTTTTCTTTCTATATTTTTTGAAAAAATTGTTTATTTATTTATTCTTTTTGTAATTGATTTTAATAGAATAGGGCAAATAGGCAAGTTTTGAGCAAACCTTGATTTGATACTACTAACGTCTTTAATCCCCATTAAATTGTTATCAACTTTAGTTAGTTGGTATGTTACAAAGCTCACAGTTTTTTAAAGGTTGATTAGATTAGAATGCATGCAATGATGCAAAATTAGTGTGTGTGTTTCGTGGTTTGTTATGTTATGTTATTAATTGTTTGCGTTGTTGGTGTGACAACGTAGGGCATGATTGATAGCGTGTGTTTGTGTAAGAATGAGATGCATGGCCCTCGGCAAAATTATTAACTCCACTATATGTATGTAATGTAAAGATCCAACAACATTAACCCTTTTTTTTTTTCTAGGGAGAGCATTAAGTTTAGGAAAATTGTATTATAATAATCCATATTTTTAGTTTTTGTAGGTCAGTCACTCCTATTTTGTTTTAATTTTGGTGGTCCAGAAAAATAAAAATTGTATTTTAATGTTGCCTAATCTACCTTCATATTTTTTATTTTATTTTTTCATTTTGTCTCATATTGTTTTATTTTTTTTATTCGTGACTCAATAAAGTTACGAAGTATAGTTATTAAAAGAAATATTAAATTATTTTTAAAAAAATTCGAGAAATTATTATGATTTTTTTAAAATAACAAAAGTGAAAAAATCGTGAAAATTTTGAAAAGCAATCGAAAAAATTGGGACAAAACATCGTACATTCATATAAATTGTGGGGAAATATTCTGCTAAGTTTTGAATCAAAATCTATGATATTTTGGATATACTATTTTTGTTTTATTTTTTGACCATCAAAATAATAAAATAGAAATCATTGACATCCAACCCCTTGAAGCATATAATGAAATCCAATTTTCCCCAAGTTTATTATTAAAATGGTTTTTTTTGTTTTTTTTGTGGTACTACTTTTGAGACTTTGACCGACCAATGTGGATGTAGGATGATGATGATGCCGAATGGGTCGACTTGGTCGGGTAATCACCCACTTTCAAATGAAACTCACTACACCATGATTGACATGTTTCTTCATTCTAGTAAGTTTCATTTGTCACATATGCATAGTCCTGTAGTTTCGATAATTAACCTCAAAGACTCGTAAAGTTGGATGGTAAGTGGATAATAATAAAACTTTATTGAAAGGTACCGAAAATTATCGAAACTTATCGTATTTATCATATAAATTGAAACTTATCAAAATTTAGCAAAAATAATATTTATCATACTTATGATCATTTATCACTAAGCCTTGCAGACCTTAAAATTTTTTTTTTCTCCAAGCGGCTAGTTGACATAAAATAAGAGTCGGTCACTTTAGGTAAAGTTTGAAAATTTAAGATTAAAAATTATTGAAAAAGTTGGGTGAATTTGGATTGGGTTAGATAAAGGAGAGTTTCTGGCAGAGCAATATAAACCCTAAATTTAGTAGGGCACTAGGATCTATGAGTAACTTATAATTTGATTAGGGTTTTTATCCTTCCCCGCTCTTATTGACTACAATGTTAATATTTCGTTATGTTGGTACTACTCTAGCTAGCGTGAAAATCTTTATGAAAAGTGAGATTGAAATATTTTTATAATTATTAAAAACTTTTTACTACAAATGTCACAAACAATTGCAGGGGAAATACATGTAATTACTATTATCACATGTCATTTTCGCTTTAAAATATGGTGGCAGACTTATTATTACATATGATTCATGACACACATAGTAGTAAATCCTTGAAAACATACTACAACAGTCATGTTGTTCGTCAACAATTATTATAATATCTCGACTTGAAGAAAATTTTTAAAAATAGAACATCTCACATTTCACTTAAGTTAATAGTCCATCCTCCTCAAATCTGGAAACAATCATGTTATCCACCACCCAACCCCCAAACTTTCGAACACGATCACCATTGTCCGTCGTCCTTTGTCCATCGGCGGCAACAAGAAATTTCCATTCCCCCCCCCCCAAAAAAAAAAAAAAACAGGAACACATACATTCCATTTCACTTTCTTCTGGTAACTTTGATTTCTTGAGCGTGTTCTAGGTGTTCTATTTTACTTTCCTATTGCGTTAATCACTATATTTATCCCTTCTCCAACACTACTAAAATTTGCCATTTTTAAAGAAAATTCGGATTTTCTCCAAGATTCAATGGTTAAATTAGGTTCGGGGAAAAACCGTCTAAATATCCTTCCTCGAAGTCAATTTTTCGAGGAAATATTCAATTGCAGGGGACCCTGTCATGTCTTCATATAGTGTTTATAGATTTAGAAAAAGCTTATGTCGGGGTCCATAGGGAAGTAATGTTGGAATTTTTGAGAGCGAAAAGAGTGCAAGACCCTTATATTCAAGCCATTAAATGAGATATATGGTAATGTTAAAACGTGTGTTCAGACAGCAGTGGATACCACGAGTGATTTCTCTTGTGACATCGGGGTGTACCAGGGTTCAACACTGAGCGCGTTTCTTTTTGCCTTGGTTATGGATGAGTTGACTAAGGATATTCAGGATGACTTACCTTGGTGCATGTTTTTTGCGGATGATATTGTACCCATAGACGAATCGAGGGATAGTTTCAATGACAAGGTGGAGCGTTAGAGAGACACGCTGGAGTCCAAGGGTTTTAGATTGAGTAGGTCTAAAACAGAATACATGATGTGTCATTTAAGTGGACGAGATTCTAACACTCACTTGCAAGAAATAACCATAGGAGGGGATGACCATACCTAGAGTTTAAAAGTTCAACTACTTAGGTTTTATCATACAGAGCGACAGGGAAGTCAATAATGATGTTACACACCGTATCAAAGTTGGTGGGCAGAAGTGGAAATCAGCTTCAGGTGTGTTTTTTAATAAGAAAATTTCGCTTAAGCTTAAGGGTCAAGTGTACGATAAGGTGGTTAAACCAACGATATTGCATGGCGTTGAGTGTTGAGCAGTCAAGAAGATGCATTATCAAAGGCTAAATGTTGCAGAGATGCGGATGGTTCGGTGGATTTGCGGATATACCAGGTCGGATAGGATTAAGAATGATGTTTAATTTATTTTCCTCAAAAAACAAAAATGAAGTTTGTCGATCCAAACTAAATGTAACACCCTTTGAGGAAAAATTGAGAGAGACTAGCTAGATTGAGATTGTTTGGGCATGTCTATATGAGAAGCAATGATGTTCCTATAATGAGGTACGGAGAGATTGGGATACCCCAAGGTAGTCGTGGGCGTGGGAGACCTAAAAAAATATATGAGAGAGGTGATAAAAGAAGATATAAGGCACAGGTTTAGTAGAGGATATGACTCTTGATAGGGGGGCTTGGTGGGCTAGTATTAAGGTCATAGGGTGAGGAAGGATGTTTATGTTTCGAGCTAGTCTTTTGTCTCTTGGATTGTATTTGTTTTTCTTGTGCATGTACTTGCTAGCTCTTCCTTAACAGCTCGCAACACTCTAGTACGTAGTTTCTTTCCTCAACAAGCTTATCCTCTGTTTTTGTTACGAATCCGTCGGAATCATTCTCTCCATGAACTTTTATTCATGGGGGCAAGACTGCCTACATTATGATCCCCAAACCGCGTTCAAATGTGTCACCTGGCTGGAAGGTTGTTGTTGTTGTTCTATAAAATTTATTTTTTAAATTTTAGTTTATTTAAAAAACTTTAAAATAAATATTTTTCAGAATATGTTTGTTTACTAGGCAAAAACTTAGAGTTAAGCTATTTAAATTTTAAAAAATTTTGTAAAAACGTTTTTAATTAAAAAATATATTTTATAATATTATAATAAATAAAAAAAGAATGATGAAAATAAAAATTGACACATATATCGATTAACATTATTTTCAGTGTGGTGGTTGTCATGATTGATAATTACTCCCTCCCTTCCATATTAATTGACACTTTGACTAAATTTTGATTGTTAATTATTCACAAATTACAATATGAAATTAACTCTATTGTAATTTTTAGTAATGTATATTTCCAATAATAGTAATTTCATATTGTAACTCATTATAATTTATGACTAATTTAACGATCAAAATTTAGTCAAAACATCAATTATTATGGACCAGAGGGAGTAGTATAAGTTTCTCCTAACTTTGATGAATGTCCAAAACATAAAGTGAGGTATTGGAAATGGAGGGAAAAGAAAAAGAAGGAAATTTGGAGGGAGACAAATTGTTGAAATGGGGTCCAACCAATGGATTGGCATGAGCTAGCTATCTAGCTAGAAGTTTTCCTTTTCCCTTTTTCTTTGTTTGGGGCGTTTGGTCAAAAGTCAAAATAGCCGCTAGAAGTTCATGGAAATATGGAACTATAGATAAGTAGATATTGGTGTATGTATATATGCATTACTGCTGGGACACTTATGCTTCATGGTTATTTGGGGACCTTTTCCTCTTGAAAGCTCTGCTGTGGTTTTCATCGGCCAGCCAAACAGGTCACTATTGTATGGCCTAGCCTGCGAAAATGATGTCCACTGTTTAAAATAAAATCATAAATTTTATTAAAAACGATTCAAAAAGTGAGAGATTTCTATCTCAAGTGTCTTGTCTGAATATAAAGTTTATATATTTATATAATATAATTGACTAATATAACACCACATATAAGTTGTATAAAATTATGTTCCTTTTCATTCATAAATTTTTAAAATTTATATGAAGTTCGGTCGATTAGGGTTTTATAACAAAAAAGTGCCTAAAATTTGTGTAAGTTTTCCATATATAATTAATAATTAATAGTTTTTATCAACAAATTAAATTGACATGACAAGTATTAGTTTTATGAAAAGAAAAATACTCAAAAGATGTCTTGTTTCAATTATATTTCATTTCTCAATTAAATTTGCAAAAAATAGAGGAAACAAAGGAATTAAAGCTTATATATTGCGTAAACATCTAAAGTATATAAACTTGATAATATGCCTAAAGTGTATATTATCATGTCACATTCCATGTTGTACAAAGCATTCTTATATTAGTGGTTAATGGCGTGTTCCGTGGCCATGGGAGGAAAATCATTTTTCGAAAAATGTTTTTTTTTTATTTTCAGGTGTTCACGTCCAAAGAATGGAAAAAATCATTTTCAATGAAAATCATTTTCCTCCTTTTGTAAATTATTTTTTTAAGTCTAACCTTAAGAAAATTCAATTTCACACTTCATGTTACTCCAACTCATGTTCCTTACGTTGGCTCTAATTTCTACTGAAAATAGTTCATTTATCATCCAACTCATTCTTTTCCATCCCGCTCCTCTTCCTCAATTTTCCTTTTTGTTTCATCCAACCCAGAAGAAGTATATATGTATATATAAATATATAACTACCAACAAGTGGCAATACCACTAGAAAACTCGTTTTCCAAGAGAACCATTCTATAAATAAATTATTTTTATGAAAAATTATTTTCACTTGCACCAAACACATTCTAAGGTTCAATCCAAAAAATACAACGAAGCGAACGCCTTACAAAATTCACCACTATGGGCCTTATTCTTTTGTGCAGTGTTGTATCATAACTCACTATACCACTCAATATTTTTCCACACTTTATTGTACCATACGACACTTTACAATAATCATTATCAACGTATCTCCTCATTTTTCTCTCTCTTCACTTTTCTTTTATACTTTCCACATTCCCTCTTCACCTACTACATCAACCACACTTTCCACAAATTTAACCATATTATTCCACACTTCAACGCACTTTTCACCTCACTTTACGCAATTTCACCACCTTTCACTATTTCCACATCTTGTCAATCACACAAAAAAATCAGGGCATATAAACAATTTATTAAAAAAAAAAAACAAAAAGGGTTGAGAAGAAGATGCCATTAATTTGCTGTATCCTACATGAGTACAGATAACCAGTAACAAGTTGAGTTGAGGTGATGAGTTTGTTCCTTTTTGGACTTATTAGCAAACAAGATCCCATGTAGTTAATTAACACTTTAATAATCATAAACAAATGCTAATTAATTAATTAATTAATCAAACCCTAGCTAGTAATTAAGCATGTTTAATAATAACCTAACTAATCCAGATTAATTATGAGGTACTATACTATACTATACTAGGGTTCAGTGTTTTTTTAAGTAGGGTGAATCATGAAAAGAAGGATTAAATTGTTAAAGAAAGAGCAAGCGTGATGAAAGTTTGTATGAATTCGAGGAAGATGGAAAGAAGTAGAGAGCAGAGGGAGCACATGACAGTACAGCTGAGTGCTGATGTTGTGTTTCTTCTGCTTCTTCTGCTTCTGTTTCTTGTATGTGAATGATTTCAAAGTTGGGCGAATAATATGTCCATTAGTAATAATTAATTTCAATATTTTTTTCGATTATTTAAAGTCGTTAAGAACGAAGAACACAATCATTAATACAGCGGTAAATGAGAAGGCAAATAACTAAACACGAGACAGCAAACAAAAGCAAGCTATTTCGACTCGAAAACAAATACTTTCGAGAAGAATTGATCATCGTGCTAGTCTTTCCTTCCTCGTGCAGCTTTTTCTTAAAGTGTCTTCTCATTCCTTTTGGATCTCCGGTCTTCTTAAACTATTTTAATTTCAATATACAACAATAATTAGGATTTGCGTTGTTGGATTTTAACCATTTTCATTAGTTGGTAATCGGTGATATATAGAGTACTGTAGTATGCATCGGTGAAGTTGTTCTGTTATTGGTGATCGAGTGTTGCCACGTCATTAATTTTATATAGTAGGTGCATTAAAGTTGTTGAATTTCGACATAATATATTGAAAATTCAGATTTTAACCATTTTCTTTTATTGTTTGTTGTTTCTTTTGACTGAATATGGTTTTGTACTCCATAGACTAGTAGAAGAAACCTAATAAAGATATGATTTGGCTGAATATGTTTTAGGGTTCATATGACATGAAAAAGTTTAATATATATATATATATATATATATATATATATTACTCCATGGACTAGTAGAAGAAACCTAAAGGAATTGGATATGTAATGAAATGAGAGTCTTTTTGATTCATAGTTTAGGAATTCTATCTTTTTCAAAGTGGTGTTTTCCTAAGGGTTGTAATTTTCAAATTATGTTTTAGATATGGTGTTCATTTGTAATGGTAATTTTTATTGATATTGACTTTCAATAATAAAAAAAATCTAAAAATATGGTAGCACGCAGGGTTGTAATCCTTAGTAATGTATGGTTTGTCGATTATATATAGGTGATCAAATTATAATTGTGGAGCACTTCAAGAAAAAAGAGAGAAAAGAAAAGAAGACTCTTGACTGTTGATACATTTGATCATGTAGCTAGCTTGCAATTATATTGAGTTTCGGTTCATGTGTTGAACACTTGTTTGTACAATAATATTACTTCAAGATGTTGTGTGTCGCATTTGTTTTGTTATATCTTTATGATATGTTATTATTGTAAATCTTTCTAGAACCTGTGAGACGAAATATGTATATCTTTTAAGATGTTTGATAATCGGAAAAAGAAAGGTTGATGTGTGTCAAATTTGTTTTGATATTTCTTTATTAGATGTTATTATTTCAAATTTTTGTAGCACCTGTAAAGCGAATTATCTATCTTTTAAGAAGTTTGATAATCGAAAAAAAAAAGGATGGTTGATGTGTGAATAGAATAAGAGTTTGTTCGTTGTTCGAGGAGTGTTGAGAGAGAATCTAACCGTGAGACAGATGAAAACAAAGACAATGCCAGAGCAGAAGAGCACTTGCAGAAGCACCACAAACTACTAACTTACATTTTCTCTATTTTCATTTATCATTTATCATTTATCATTTATCATTTATCAAACAAACACATTATATTCAGACTTGAGAGAGAGAGAATGTTCACTGACCCCTCCTGCTCTTTTTTCCACTTTCCATTATTTTTTTATTCTATCTATTTTTTTATTATATTTATTTTGAATTTAACTAATTTATTTGAATTTACTCTTACAAAAATGAAAAATAAATAAAGAACACACCATGTAACTATACTGTCCAATTTATATCTTTAATTTATTTGTATGTATTTTTCAACTTATCTGAAATATTGTGTTAGAGTATAAAATCATTCATGGGATTTCAACCATAAGCTTAAGCTTTTGGTTGAGATGGTTCTACATGGTATCAGAGCCAGACCGATAAACAAGAGGTCTCATGTTCAAATCTCAGCATCCCCCCATATTTGCTTGCACAAGGAAAAAGGACATTTGCAGCATCCACGCTTCAAGTCCAAAGGGCATTCGCGTGATGAGGCATGTTAGAGTATAAAATCTTTCATATATGGGGCTTCAACCTTTAGCTTTTGGTTGAGATGATTCTACATATTGATTCTAGGACTTTTTTTTTTGTTTATTTTAACTAAGTTTATACACAATTATATTTGTTTTCAACATGTTTTTCTAAATCTATTCTCAACTTCATTGGTGAACTTTTTTTTTTTTTTTTTTAAACAAGGTAAGTGAGAGAAGTGGTTATGAATTTCTTCTCACAAGAAATGCACCTACCCTATCATCATACAAGAGGTTGTTGAATTTCCTATCATCTATCTGTTCCCAAATTTCTGGCACATTATGACCTTTTTTTGAAAGTCAGTCAGCTGCTCTATTCACTTCTCTATAACACATGGGAAATATTACTCCAAGTGAGACGAGAAAGGAGGTAGCGGATCTCATCAACCAGGATTCGTATCTGCCAAGGAATTGCAAAGTTACCAAGGATGACTTGTATTACCACCAGATTGTCTCCTTCAATAAAGATATTGGAATAGCCTGAACATGTCGCTGCTATTAATCCACTTCATTGGTGAACTTATTAGGAGCCTTTTGTAAAAAATTTTAACATACCTTATTCCAACTTTCCTGAATTTATTCTAAACAATAAGGTGAAAATATTCTTTTTCCCTTAATCTCACAAGAAATGAGATATCAGAAATGTCAAAGTCAAGCTATAATAACCAATACATATAGTTAGATAGTCAGTCGAACAATATTTGAAAAGAAAGCATGAAAATACAGCAACTAACAAGATTAGTTTAGCAAAACTCAACTAAACTTGACGTTTTTCAGCTATTTATATTTCTCAATATTTTGAACAATTGTTATATGGTATATTTTAAAGTACATATTTAGGTCTATTAAGATGTTAAATCTTAAAAAGAAATTATCAATATTTATTATGAAATTCATCAAAAGTTTATCAGCATTACTGCAAAATTAATAATTTTTTCCAACTTTATCAATATTTTACACAAATTCATAACTTGGCAAATTGAATTATCTTAATACATGTGGTGCACCTAATTTAAGTAGATCCACTATGATGTACGGTAAAATTTGTGATATCCCGAATAATTGTTTGGTTGTTTTGAACTTAAGTTCAAGCCTAGCAAATATTTGGATTTCACATAGTTGAGAGTCATTCGATGAATAGCGTCTTCAAAGTTGACACTGCAGCTACTTCTTCACAAGATTAGCTTTGATCGATCTTCATTAGCAATCCTTCTTTAATTGGCCTTGAAAATTTTACCCAAAATCTCTTAATCCTACAAGCTAAGGAACTCATATGGATCATAAATTAAATTGAAATCTCAATCATTTAGGGAGTGTTTAGTCCCAAAACTTTATCAAATTGACAAATACTCTCATGGTTAATTGTTCAAAACAAAACGAAAAATTTCAGTGCAAGACTCATTATTTCACTCTTCCAATAAACAGTTTTCCGATTCCGAAGAACGCCCAAAGAAAAGTATCTCGTAAATACCTTTTTCAGAAGACTATTAAACAAATCATTATATGAGTAGTATGCATTTGAAATGAGTAGCAAATGAATGAATAAATAAATGAAAAGAAGAGAACAAATAAACAAATGAAGGTTTTTTATTTTTTTTGCGGTTGACAAAGTGTGGTGCCACAGCCTACCGCAATTTGCCACAACCCACCACATTTTACCGCAAATCATTATTTTTCTCTTTCCTCACTTTTCTCCTCTACTTTTTACATTCTCTCTCCTCACCTACCCCACGTACCAATAACCTACCACAATTCCACTACACCCCACCACAATTCCACAACACCTCATCACACCATTTCGCAAAATAACGCGTAAAAGAAGAGCGCCTAAAATGAAGAAAAGAGTAAGAAATGAATAAATAAAGAAAATGAAAAGAAGAGAAGAAAAGAGTTTGATCTGAGAGGAGGTTCAGAGTGACAGAGAAAGGATTCCCAGGCCATGTTGCTTCCAAGTCTCTACACGATAAAACCACTTTTACTATTTTCTCACTAAACTTCTCTGCCCTCTTTCTTTCTCTTTTTGTGTTTACCATCTTCTTCTACATACTAACCTCTTTATTTATTTATTTATTTATTTATTTATTTATTTATTTATTTATTTATTTATATTTTCCTGCTTAATTTTATTTGTTTATTTGATGATTATTTTACATTTTCTGAAGCACTCAGCGAATGATGGATGGTAGCCAATTAGGGTCAGCATTCAGCAGCAGTTCCCCACTCACTCACTGACTCACTGTCTTGTGTGTCTATGTGAATCCCTCAATGAATGAATGAATGAATGCTATGATTTCATGACTCCCTTTTCTCTACCCAATTTAATCAACCATTAACTATATATATATATATATAGAATTAGATCACACGAGCATGAGTTTTATATGAACATGTGAGCATAAAAGCATTTCTGGCAGACATCAAGTATTATTTTCATGAATATCAAATATCCAACTTGATGTCCACCATTCATATTTGATGTCTATGAAAATAATACTTGATGTCCGTCAAATATGTTTTGATGCTCACATAGTCACATGCTCATATAAGGCTCATGTTCATGTCTCATGTGATATATATATATATATATATATATATATATATATATATAACTGAGCATTGTCCTTTGTTGAGCATGTGAACATAGTTGAATATCTAATGGAGATCAAGTAAGCAAATGAATATAAAGATTTTGCTTGAAGGACATCAAATGTTAATGTCCACCTTTCGTACTTGATGTCCATGAAAACAATACTTGATGTCCGTCAGATATGCCCACATGCTTACTAAAAGAACATATTTATATGATCAGTTTTACACGCACACACACCCACACACATATGTATAGGCGGGGGTTTATATATTATGTCAACAAATTGTGATCATGCACGGTTATGAATTATTTTACCTATACACTTACAAATGTATAGTAAAGTAAGGGTGTTATACTTAATAGTCATAGGCGGAGCTTCAAGTGGGAAGAATGAGATCCTGAGTTTAATCAATTTTTTCTGTGTATAACTAATTTTTTGTAAATATGGGTTTTTATAAAATATAAAGGCTGAGTCAAATTTTAGTATTACATTCCCATAAAGTATCAAACCTAATCTATGGCCCTGTTTGGCAACCAACTGGTGTCTGGTAACTGTTAATTGTTAGCTGGTAGCTGTTAGATATTAGCTTGTAGCTGTTAACTGATAGTTTTTTTGGATTAGTTGTTTGACTTTAGCTATTTGGGTTAGCTAATTGCAACAAAAGTGTTTGGTAAAGTAGCTTTTTTGTGAAAAATTACCTTAAAAAGCTTCATCAAGTAGCTTTTTGAAAACGAAAATGATAAACATCTTGACACAAGATGACTCTTAACCATCTTGCATTTATTTTAAATCACTAATAAAGTGAAATGTAAGTGTATTTTAATCATTTTAAAGGTACGTTTCATTATTTTTAGGGTTACTACAACTTATAAACAATTTAAAAATAATTATTTATTTATATTTATTTCATAAATAAAAAACTATGTATAAAATGTGGATTTTCTACTATGATTGATAAAATTAGGCTATAATTATATTTTTTCACCTAGCTAATAAGCATTATATTATTATAATTGATAAATATATATAATTATAAAAGAAAATATTAATAAAAGTTACAAAAGTGTGAAATATGAACAATTCAAGATGGTTAAGAACCATCTTAAGTCAAGATGGTTATCATGGGGGGTGTTTGGCAAACAAGCTTTTTGGGTAGCTTTTAGCTTTTTGAGTAGTTTTAAGCTTTTTGACCAAGGTTAAAAAGCTACTTGAAATGTTTGGTAAGTAGCTTTTTATATTAGCTTTTTGGACCCAATAAGCTAGTTTTCAAAAAGCTACTTGATGAAGCTTTTTGAGGTAAATTTTTACAAAAAACTACTTTACCAAACACTTTTCCTGCAATCAGCTAATCCAAACAGCTAAAGTCAAAAATTAATCCAAGCAATTACCAAACAGCTACTACCAAATTGACTAACAACTGCTGCCAAACAAATAATGGTCCTTTTGAAAACTAGCTTTTTGGGTCCAAAAAGCTAATATAACAAGCTATTTATCAAACACCTCAAGTAGCTTTTTAACCTTAATAAAAAAGCTAAAAGTTATCCAAAAAGCTAAAAGCTAACCAAAAAGCTGGGTAGTCAAACACCCCTATGTCTAAATTTTAAAATTATTGTTGTCTTTTCCCTTGACAAGGGTAATTAATAAAAATTATTGGACAAATGTAAGGGTCTAAAAAAAAAAAAACCAAAAGAGGGCATGTTCATTCTCCAATTCATTGACTCTGGTTCTTCTCTTCACTCCCCATGATTCCAAGTGGCCAAATCTCCATTCTTTGTCCTCCTTATTTAAAAAGGAAGGGCGAAAAAACCAAAGAGGGGCAGAGGCATATTGTATGGATAATTATTAAAATCCCGATCCTAATCTACGATCCTACGATTTTATAATTCAAAATCCTCGATACAGTTCTACTATTTACACACGATCCACGATCCTACATGGGTTAATTCTGATCATAACCACCCCTTGGATTCGAGTTAGGATCCAGATTTTAACAACCTTAATTGTATGTGAATTGTGATGAAAATATCCTAATTCAAATAATTGTTTTTCGTTTCCAATTGGAAATTCTAGTTTTTAAATTAACGATAATTTAGGTTAAATTCATATGGTTGTTTATGAGAAAAAAAGCTATCTTTCTATTGAACATGATATATGTTGAGATTATTACATATGTTATGCACTTATGCAGGCTAGCATTGAGATTTATATATACTAATACTACCATTTCCCCGAAGTTTTTGACCAATCAAACACACTCTAAGATTGTATAGGTTCAGTTGGTGCTTTTACTTACTATCTAGCTTTAATTGACAAGCTCTACTCGTATTTTTGGATAAAAAAAATTAATAAATTATCATAGTAATGTTTCTTAAATTTTATAGTATATATTTACTACATTGTAGTAATGAAATATTGTACCTAGCTTACTTTAATTTGTAAAGTTTCTGAATAAATATTTTTTAGTATTTATTGTATGGATCGACAATGTATTTGATATCTAGAATTATATTCTAGAAAAAATGATTTCTTGAGAAACTTCCCCTAGTCCCCTTTCATTGGAAAATTTTATTAGGTTTGAGAGTGCAACAATATGTCTTCCATGCATTAAGATTTTATTATCCACTAAATATAAACAATTAACATGAAGACTAATTCCAAACATATTCAATATTAATATTTCTTTTTGATAAAGAATTTAAAAAAGAAAAATAGTTGGAGTAGGTAAGGAATGAGGACCTTTTCCTTCTTGCTACACTATTATTTTTATACTTCCACTTTTTAAAATAGATTTCTAACAAAGTTACAAAATACATAATGACGTTCTCCCTGACGTCTACATGACATCTCTTTTTTTGTTGGGAATGTGTATATTATCGAGTGGAAAACGTAATATAATTGAACCACAATCTTAATTAGTATAATTATGTTATTATTATGATTATCATTATTATTATAAGGATAAATCCTATGAGTGTCAAACGTCAATTTATAACATATTGTTTGTTAGTAACACTATTTACTTGTTATTAAAAAAAATAAAACAATGCCTAATAAAGGATCTTCATTAGGGAGCGTTTGGTAGAAACCCCTGAGATAGAAAATTTTTCACGGGGAAAATTTTTCATGGGAAAGATTTTCCTAGGAAAAATTTCCCTTAGCCCCCTTAAGGAAAAATTAAAACCTATTGAGCTCAAATAGATTTCATATGTCAACTTGATCGTGAGTCCATATAAATGAATATTATTAGATGTTTATTAGATCACTTTGATTACAAAATTCTCAACCCGAATAAATTGATGAATTTTTGGATGACAATACACCAACTTTGAGGGTAATGGATTGTAATATACCAACATTTATTATTGGATAACAATATCTGTAATATTTATATCTAGGGGGACATTATTGTACCAACAGTAACATAGACGTTCGACTGCCAAATAAAGTTACATTGTCATCTAATATCCCTAAATTGATTATACCATCAATATCCAATTAAATACCCTCAAATGTCGCTATATTGTCATCATATCCTTAAATTGATTTCATAGAGGTCATGTCGACATCTGGCTGCCAAATAAAGTTTTCCAAATTAACATTACAATATTCTTACCAACATCAATCTGTAGGGTTTTTTTTAATCTTACCAACATTGATCAGTAGGGTTTCAAAAAATTTACAGTAGTATAACACTCATCCAATCCACATAATGTACAATCTCATTCTTTCCCCTACTTTGAGCAGAAGAAAAAGACCTCTCAATATGTTCATAAATTCTAAGTTTTAACTATATACCTTCAAAACCTCTATCTGAGCAAATTAAAAAAGACAACATTAACATGATTTTTAATTTGAAACCCGTTCGATATTCTTTTTTATGATGTATGTAAAGTAAGATAATTAAAGTAAGATAAAATTAAGTAAAGAAAAGAAAATAAAGTAGTAAAATACATGCATACAAAATAAATTTTATGATCTTTGCGAATATATAATAATAGAAGATAATAGTCAAAGTATGGTATATTGGTATATTATAAATCATGAACAAATAAAAGTAACAATTATTTGAACAAAGAGATTAACCTTTTTCAAATATTATCAATCATTCTCATTACCCTATTAAGAAATAGGATATGCTTAGAGTTAGAGAATTTCTAATTAGTACTCCCTCTATTTCACAATAATTGTCTCTTTAAATTTTATGCCATCCAAAATCTTAAAACTTTAATTGTTAACTCTTAAAATTTTACCGTATGAAAATATGAAATAACTATCATCATATCATATTTAATTATAACAGTAAATTCTACTATGAAGAACAATATAACTTTTGGCAAAATGTTAGTGAAAAGTTTCAATAAAAAAAAACCATCCAAGCCCTAAAAAGCTAGCAAATGACAATTATTTTAGAAGGGAGCTGGAAGTAATGTTGGATTACTAATAAAGAGTGTGATATTTATTCCCTCCGTTCCATATTAACTGTCGTCTTTGGAAATCGTGCAGTTAAATTTAAAAAATTTTGACCATAAAATTCTTAATATATACAATGAGTTGCTATATAAACTTACCACCACTAGATTCATAACGAAAAAATATACTATAATAAAAGTATAATATTGCAATTCTTAATAACATATTATGTAAGAAATTATCAATCAAATAATGATATTGGAGACCGTAAAAGTCAAAATTATGACAATTAATATGAAACGGAGGGAGTAATTGTTTAATTAGCACATGTATTCATGCTATGCTATGGTAGTAGATGGTACCATATGCAATTAATTCTATTCGTTTGGTGTTTAGTGAAGAAGAAGTGTGTGAAATGGACACTTTCTTCTTCATTTTACTCTGGAATTTCTAATTAAAAATACTAGTTAACGGCTACATTCCTGTTTTTTGTTTGTTGGCATCATAACCTTGGGTTGTTATGCAACGAATCTAACTTACTTCATTCCAAGCAATCAAGGACTTTTTATATTAAATTAATGCTATTGATAAATTTAAACTTTACGAAATTCAGAACAAAGCCAGGGAGTATATAAGTGACTTGTTCTTAAAATATATCCCTCATTGCTACTCCCAATATGTTTCACTTTTGATTTTTTGGTCAATCTTTGTCAAATTTGACTGATAATTGTCTAAATACATATAAAATAGTTATGTGGAATTATTTCTATTAGATTTATATATGGTCAGAATTGTTTTTTATTATAGCATAATCATATAAGTTTTGTAAATGTATACAACAGTAAGCTTTTAGGAGAAAATTAATTTGAATACCATTTTTACAAATATATGTAAGAAGGGGGAGTAATATTGTATTAATTCTATAATATCTCACTAAATATGTACAACAAAAATGATATTTGTATTAGGGTAAGACCTAACCAAAAAGGGTATCAAGCTTTTAGGAGAAAATTAATTTGAATACCATTTTTGGGTTTAGGGTTTCCAACATAGGAGGGAAAACCTAAAAACCCAACCCTAAAGACTTGGGTCATGCATGGTTTTGCTTATTCCACAAGCGAAGGCTTGCGAGTCATGAAAACACCTAATGAAAGGGATAGATTAGATTAAGATGTCATTTATAATTTTCTAATTTATAATCATATGCATAACGAATGGGGTAGATTCGATTAAAATGTCATTTATATTAGTTCACATAACCAATATATACATATACGTACATTTCTTATGATTGATACTTGGCCGTAGTTATATGTTAAATTCATAAAATATTTAAATTTAAATCGATTACTTCAAAAATTCTATTAAAAATCAACAGAATGTATAGGTTTAGATATTTTTGAGGCTCGCAACCATCCAACATATTCGTCTATTATTCCGTGCTATTATTTGCTTCCCCTAAAAATAAAAATAAAAAAGAAAATAGGTAAGAAAAATGTGTCCATATTGTAGGGATTACTTTCCTTAGCTAGTACGTGCTAGGGTTTCATCAACCACGCGAGTTCTTTGATTTTCATTTGAATCCGGTACTCTAATGTGACCTATGGTACGACAAATTAAACAAATGACCTAAATATAAATAAATGTTTGTTAGGCCCAAATTATATACCATTTTTAGTTCTATATATTGCAATTAATTAATTCTTCAAATAAGATTATGTAAAATTATGAATAGACAGATTGTACAAGATATATGGAGAAATTTGATAAAGACAAGGCAATAGTGAGCAAAATCACAAACATTGTAAGCATGTACATCAATGAGATATGTTGAAGTTTAATTGATCAACACGCAACATAACTTAACGTGCGTGATTGCTTCAATTTGTCTGTTGTGATTGTAAAGGACAGATATTTGTAAATGAAACACAATTGAAAGATCTAGAACGTACTAAGGTTATGACAAAATGAGATAGGATAATTAAGTAGCGTAATATATAGCCTAAGTTTTAGAAATGATTGCATAGGATCAAATGTCTCTATACTCAATAGACAACTACCATCTTTTGTGAAGGGGAAAGGAATTTATATTCGATGACCTATGATTATTTGAAGAGGAAAATATAACCGATCTCCTATATGTAAAAAGTAACCATGAAGTATATATATTAAGAAGATATTGATGACAAAAAATAATTATAGCTAGTGACTGATGTTTTTTTTTTTGTGTGTGAAGGATATTTTATTGTATTATAATTTTTAGCAGGTTTACTTTAACCATTTGTACTTTAATTTGTAGCAACAGTTTCCTGTATTGTTCTTTTGGTTAATTTTCTTTTATTAATTAGAAGATTCCCAAATTTCATTTATTATACTATAACATTCATGGCTTATTTATTTTGATTATTCATACATATTTTTAGCAACAATTTCTTATATTCGCCAATTGGTAATTTTCTTTGAATTTATCCCAGTAATAATTGGAGGAAAAAAGAGCAAAGTGGTGCTATTTGAAGTTAAATTGGACAGGTAAAACCTAGGTCCAAAGTCTTCATTCCACTCATAGATCTTGTGCCATGGGAGTTTTTTGAAAGACAGAAGTTAGTTCTACACTTCTACTATTCTAGTACTAATTTTATAGATATGGGGAGAAAAAAAAAATTAATACACAAACCTTTTTTTAACCAACAAATTTTAAGTTCTTTTTTTATTCAGTTAATAAATTTTAGGGTTTAAAAAATTAACAATGAAAGCTAAGGGTCCATAAAATTAATTATCTTATACTTCGGAGTTCAAAATGCAAAAAAACCCACATCACTAGTTGTAGAACATTTACTTTTGATACATAATTAACCAAATGAAAGTAAAAAAGATAACTCAAGATAATGTCCTAGCTTGGATTTGATTGAGAATCAGTTCATGTGTATAACTATTATCTGTATTTGACAGTTTTTAGGGAACTATATTTGGTGATATTGTTTCTTATGATAAACTACAAAGGCAAGCACAACATGAATTTAGAATTAAAGAATATTCAGAAGTCAGAATTTAGAAGTATTGACCAATTGGGTGCTTGGAATCTTATATTCTTATCAACATCACTATTTTTTATTTTTTATTTTTTTATGATAAAGCTCTTAACATACTTTTGTTACAAAAGGTTATTCTGCATTATAAACATAATTAAGAATGGTATTTACTATTTAGGACTTGGCACCAGAATATCCCTTCATAAGAGAAGGGGGTGTCCAGATCAAAAGAATGACCGAAAACCGGATTGGATCGAAACTGACCGAATATTTTCGATGTAATCCTCGATCATATTTATTTGGTCATGGGTCTATTCGGTCCAGTCTTAAGAGTTTGATCCTCCAAATTGATTTAAATATTGTCTATAAAGTTGTTTTCTTTAAAAGACAAAATTATAGAATCGAATAATAAATAATCAGACAATAATCCAAATTGAAACTAAAATCAAATTAAATCCCCTATTATAAATATGATCTAATCATACATTGTTTGAAAAATATTGTATTTATACTAAAAAAAGCTAATCAATATCAAAATTAGAACAAAAACTCTATCACTTTACAAGCTTCTTTTTAAGCTGAATTATCGGACAATTTTTTGACAACTTTAGGGTGAGTAAATGAATGAAAGATGGACATGATTGTTAAAACTCATATCAATATGGGTTAAAAAGTGAACATTTGAGCTGGCCCAGATAGAATATTGGTCTGGGCCGAACAAGTGGATCGCGGGCCAATTATTGCCTTAATTTTTGTTTCTTTTTTAGATCAATTTTTTGCGTTAATTTGGTCTATGTATGTAATATTATTAGCAAATGATAAATTACATTTGTTTGGTCTAGGGCTCAAATGGGCCAATCCTTCATGGAAAAAGAATCAATAAATAATAAATTTTTCATGTAAATGTACTTTTTATTTGAAGCCATTATATTCAATATTTATGAAAAATTAAGATGATTATTCAATTGAAAATTACAAGTGACATTCTAATGCACATAATAAAAATGAATGTCGATTACATCAATACATAATTTAAAATCTTGATGTTCATAATTTTCCTTGCTAAAGAAATATTTGATTAAATATATTGAAACTTACATGTTTATCTTTAATTTACTATTATTTATGTAACTATTTTCTTTCTTTTAAGAAACATAACTATCTATCTACATTCATAAAAGTCACACCCAACTTTACATTTTTATTTCAAGATTAATAACTATTACATCAATCATCTCTTCTTATAATTTATCTTACACATATTAAATTTCTTTCATTTTAAATGTATCGACCATAGGTCGATAACACAACTTAAATGTGGGTTGATGTAGTTTTCTTAAATCACATAAGCAATCTAAACTATGTTACACATTAAACTTTTACATAACTAAATTGTAAATATTTTCCAAGAAGGATGACTGATTTCTTCAAACCAAACCAATTCTCAGTATGGAACTGCAAGATGAGACTGATAGTCAACTCGAAGATTATCTTTTACATGAAATGTAAAGATATAACCTAAAATATGACATGATGTGATGTATTTGAACAATTTAATTCATTAATAGTTACTATCAAATATTTACTCTAAAATTTCACTATTTAAGGATCCTTGCATCCAAAAAAAGGGGCAAAGAAAAATGAGATGGGCCTGGTGGGAAATTTGGGCCGTTTTGATACAAATTGACTGACAATGAACTGATGTTTACCACCTCATAATTGAGGCCCATAATATATAATGAGCCCAAATAACACCATTTTCCGCACAAAATAAAATTTAATTCAATTGAAACTGATGAATCAAATGGGAACAATCGTTACATTTCGCCAGGTTTAGGGATTCATCACTGATCTGTAGATTTTGCTTAGATTACACTCCAAATCAAATCCAATCCCCAATTGAAATCCCTAATTTCAATCCGACAACATTTGGGGAATCGATTGATCCAGCTCGAGAGCATTTGTAGAATCATCATTCGTTGTTTGTTCAGCTGGTTGATTTCGGTCGGAGATAATCGGAATTCGTCGATCTCCGATTTGCAATGAGTACTTCTGGAGTACGAATCTCTTCTCTCCATGATTTTGTTGTAGCTGAATGTGTTCGTTATGAGGATGATCTGTTGATTGATGCTGTGCTAACTACTGAATTAGTGATTGATACTGTGTTCGTTAGGATGATTTTGGCATGTGAAATTTGTGCGAGTACTTGGATGTTGATTGATATTGTGTCAAGTACTGAATTAGTGATTGATTCTGTGTTCATTAGGATGATTTTGGTTGTGTGAAATCTGTGCAAGTACTTGGATGCTGATTGATACTGTGTTAACTGTTAACTGGTGAATTTGCACCTTTGTTTCTGTAGGGTGGGGGAGTGTTTACAGGGTTTACGAAGCTGTGCAAAGGGCTTGCAGTAGTGCTTGTTGGTGGGCACATTGTAGTTCAGCTTTTCCCTCCTGTTGTTACTTACCTTGCTCTTATTCCTGCCAGGTACATTGTTGATTTACCTTGATTTATTGTGTATTCTGTTAAAATATGATGTGAAAATGGTGGGTTTGTACTCGATTTGCTATTTTTCCCATTGGAATAGGGGGTGGGGTTGGCTAGTTGATTGGACTGGATGGATGATGAACAAAGCATTGCGTAACTGAATCATTATGATTAGATTAGTTCCGTTGGTCTATCACCATTGGACAAGTGTTAATTGCAAATTCGGAATCAAAAACCTGAATTTGCCATTGGTAGTGTTCTGGATGGTGTCACTTGATGACTTGAGTTAGAGATTCTGGCCAAGTATACATTTGGTTGGAATATCATCTGGGTTATGTCCCTCATTGTGCCAGTATAAATGCTATAATAGCAAAGTTTCTTGTGTTTCTGTTCACTTTGAGCTGAATCTAGGGATTTCATTGTTTCGTTCCTCAACCCCACCTGTTATACTGAAAGGACGTTTATTTACAATAAACATGATTAAAGGGATTCATACGTTCTACATATGAAGCACGTAGACTTGACTAACCTGTACACTGCATTGCAGAGCCTATATTGACTTAGTATTATATCCAGCACGCTAGCTATGAAAATTGCAAAATGAAGATAGTTTAGGAGGGAAGTTTTGGATTTTTTTTTTTCTGATAGGAAAAACAACTATATTATTAAAAATGGTTAAAAGAACTAATGCTCAACTAGCACCAAAGATTTGGAAAATTTGTTACTTTGAAATATTTCCAATTATAGTTAGCTTGGGCACAAGGATTAGAAATGGAATCTTTGTATTTACGGTTGTTTTTTTTCACAAAACAAGAAATGATGATTGTGCATAATCATGAGCGAGTAGAATCTTGAGTATCATACATAGAGTGTGGCCGAATAAGACTAATGCATTTTATTACCAGCCATGTTGGAATTAATATAAACTATGCTTTTCTGAAGAAGACAATGTTCTTGGCTGATGGAACATGAAATGGATTTTCTCTAGCCATTGAAGAAAAGGGTTCTCGGAGATCAAGATTTTCTTTCTTTTCCAATGAAAACAAAGAAGACCTCATACAACCTCTTAACATTACTCCACTGTTGTATAGCTGCTGTACCAATGTCCTTACTCATGTTCTGAGAAACCCTATTTGTGGCTATCTAGTTCAATCACGAGTAAAAGGTTAAGGTTTGCAATACGTGAGGTTGTTCATGCACATACTTTGTTTCTTATGAGGATGTGATCTTATCCATCAATGGGTCCATGGAATCGCTTTCAAAGTGGGTTCAGTCTTCCCCTTTGTTTTCCATCATATACTTGAGTGTAATGTTCCACCTGAAAAGTTCATGTTGGAAGCTATACCTTTTCGCATTCCGTTGATTACGTTGAATCTTCATGTCTGTTTTGATAAAAGTTCAACTGGTCTTGACATCACATGGCTGAAAGGCTTAGGTGCCTAGAGGACAAGTCTGTAATCATCCTAGTCACCCTTCCGAAGTCAAGAGAAGACAAAATTTTCATGAATAGGGATATGGCTCTGTACATAAATATAAAAAGCTCATAAACTTTCAAAAACTTGTCAGGTTAGGGCTGTTCTGTAATTTATCCTATTATTATGAAATGGCAAAATGAAATCCCAAATCTAGTTTTAAGCCAAAACCATACATATGAGATATATTGAAAGGTAAACAAGCGAACATTATATGCACTTGTAAGTAGTTATTCACGATCAATTATTAGTGTTCTGGTGAAACTTATTGTGGACCGTCTGGTTGGGTGAACAATCAGTCGAGTCTGCTCTTGAGAGTCCTGACAGCAATGATTGTAGAATGTGACCATGCACGAAAAATTTCAAAATTTTCCTATAGCCTTTTTGGTCATTCTGTGCCTAGGTTGGAGTGCAACCACCCCCCCCCCCCCCCCCAAAAAAAAAAAAACATAAAAAGAACTGTGTTGAGTGGAAAACAACTTTGGCCCTATTCGGCAAAATTAGTGTTTTAGATAGTTGATAGGGATTTATGTAGCGTATAGCAGTTTAAGCAGCAGATAGCGTTTTAAGTAGCGGATAGCGGATGACTGCTCAAATAAGAATTGTGTTCGGGAAATTTAGCAGTTCAATTAACAGATTAATGTGAATTGACATAAAAAGGTATCAATAATATCCAAAGATAAAATTTACAAAGGGTATTTTTTTGACCGAAAAATATGAAACGCTACTCCAAACGCTAAACGTTAACTTTATTAGCGTTTCACAAAACGCTCTTTAAAACGCTAAACGCTCCTCAAAACGCTAGCTACCGAACGCTAATATTTATGCAATTAGAGTTTTGACTTGGTTAAGACGTTAAACGCTACCCCAAACGCTATTGCCGAACACAACCTTTAACTCGAAAAGTGGCGGTTAACTTATAATTTTGTTTTTTATTGAGCTTTATTTTCGTGACTAACTTTATTTATGTTCTTTTTGCTGTAGAACAATCCCCTTTGGCTGGAACCTCTTAACTGCAGGATATATTGAGCAGACAGTGTATGGGGTACGTGGGGCTAATGTTTTCCGGCTAACACACTGCTATTGTATTGGAAGTCATGTTTTTAATGATATTCCATCATTATCTTTTTGTCTGCAGGCGGTAATTAGTACACTTGGATTGCTTTTTATCGGGAAGTTGCTTGAACCCATCTGGGGCTCCAAGGAATTTCTGAAGTTTATCATCGTTGTCAACTTTCTTACATCTGTCTGTGTCTTCATCACTGCTATTGCGCTGTATTATGCAACAATGCTGGAAAAGTATCTGTAAGTATTGCTGCAATTTTGTTCTATGGACAATGGATGCTTCATTGTAGTTGTACTATTTGATGCTATCATGGAACAGAGTGTCTGTGTCTTTATGAAAATGAAGAGTGAAAGGGAAATTTGGCTTACATTTGTGACATTAGTTTGAATAGTCAAGGTCAACTTGCAGATTTTCATAGGTGGTCATCCACTTGGAATAAGGATTTTCAGAGTTCCTGTTGCTCTGCTTAGGGAGGGATGTTTGTGAGAATTTGTGTTGATTTCCCTCTTTCCATCAATTTCCTTGCATATGAACAGATTGGCTTGTGAGAACAGGACAAGCCAAAATAGCATATGGAACCATCAAGTTAATACCCACAAAAAAAAAAAAAAAAAAAACCAGTTTATTATGTCACATTTCCTTTACACCTACTAGCCCTTGTACAATTTGCTTTTACAGATTTTTATTTTTATTTTTATCATGCAAATGTGGTTCTTTGTGAAGGTAGCATGTGTTGACTGTTGATTACAAATGCATTTTCTAAGTTGCCCATGTGGATTAGGTTTGTTTTTACATCTCGCAGAGCTTCATTTATGTTTTAAATTGCTGAAGCACAGTATGGACATGGCTAATAGATCTTTTGTATGAATTGTAACAGTTCATACTGAATTCAATGTCATACAATTTTTAAGTTGACAAATAAATAAACGTACACTTTGTGTAAAGTATAAACACAAAACTCCAGGATTAGGATCCAGTTGGTTTGTCGTTAGTCGATTTTATTTAACTTAAACAAAAAGCTTTTCAATGTGAGAATGATTTCAATACAGGATCTGGGATAAATTTAAGTCCCTTGTTGGCGATCGTTTATTGTCCCCCCCCCCCCCCCCCCAAAAAAAAGGACAAAAGGAAAACAAAGAAAACACTTATGCCTGTTTCTGTTGCAGAACGTTGGGCAAGCAGTGCATCTAACACTGGTTTCCTTCTCTCTTTCCTACAGTTACATGCCAGTCTCTGGTTTCCATGGAGTCCTTGCAGGATTGTTGGTTGGTGTCAAGCAAATTATGCCCGACCAAGAACTTTCTCTTTTTGGCATTATGAGAATAAAAGCAAAGGTGTGGAACCTTCAATCTTTTCTCCTCCTGTTTCGATTAATGTGTCCTAAGCATCTAGCCATCTCAGATCCAGATAGATTATCCTTTATTTTTGGGATAATGAGACATTTAGCTCCTGTTTAGCAAGTTGCTGATCTGGTGGATAGTCTGTACTTAGTACTTCGGTTAATGTTTTGTAGGATGCTATTTTAGCATCCATTTTTCCTATAAAAAACCAACTCTAGAATCCAGATATGCTGCCCACAATATTTGAATTTAACATTTCTGTTGTTGAAATGCAGTGGTTACCATCTCTCATGATTTTGTTCTCTGTCGTTGCAAGTTTTTTCACGGAGGAATCAGTAGCCTACCTTCCAGTGATAATCTTTGGTTCATATATGAGTTGGATTTACCTGAGATACATGCAGCGGAAACCAGAGACTAACTTCAAGGGTGATCCAAGTGATGAGTTTGCCTTTTCCACTTTCTTCCCAGAATTTTTAAGGTGAACTTGTGCTTTATTTATTCACCAGTCCAGAAGGCAAATATTATATATTTCCTCGTCTCTTATGCGATTCTCTTTCTGGAATGTCAACCTGCAGACCGTTGATTAACCCTATTGCAACTATTTTCCATCGGATGCTTTGTGGAAGATCAGAAGCTTCGAATGAGGCCAAGGGTTATGTCCTCGGAGGAACCCCACTTCCAGGCTCTGATCCAATAGAAGCTTCAAGACGAAGGTAATGTTATATACATGGTTCCTTTTTTTAAATATAGTGGCGCACATAGTCGTAAGTGATGACCTTCATTCTCGTACACATTCATGTTCTGCAACACCCCCCCCCCCCAACACACGCACACACACACACACACAAAAAAGTAATAATAATAACAGTGAGTTTGTGACTTGCATTCTGATTTCTGACCTACTATAGGATGGTCCTGAGATGCACGGCAAAATTAGAATGTTGTCTAGCTTCCTCCAGCCTCTTAATGGAGCTACACCAAAACAAAACATGCTGCACCTTTTATAATTTTTTTGATATTGTTTGTCCTTATCCAGTTTAGACATAGACGTGCCAAAAAAACTAACCCCAAAACCATACTTGAAGGACAACTGAAATTTGGCAGCAAACTTGAGTTCGACTTGGAACCTGAATTGACAAAACTGAAGCAAACCCTGTGAAAAATCTTCCTCCAACATCATTGCCCTTTGCAAGAGAAGTTTTTCATACCTAACATCAACAATATGCCACCTTTAAATGAATTGCTTGAGCCAGAACCAATAGTAAATTTTCCTGGCCGAACATCACCAGACCCAAGTTAACTTGAACTGAAAACCGGTGAAGGATGCTTGAACAATTTTAAACCAAACCATGTTATCCTATGATTTCAGGGAAAGAGGTGCTCGGGCACTGGAGGAAAGGTTGGCAGCAGAGAGATTGGCTGCGGCAAGGAATGCCGAAGAATCAAAAGACGATGCCTCCGAGAAAGTCTAACTCTTGTTCAATTGTGTCGTCCTTCCTACTGTTCAGGTGATGATTAATATCGTCGTGACCAGCTTCGATGATTGTGCAAGTTTGTGTATGGATTATGAAGATGTGTTCCCTTGTAGTTGGAGGGGATGCCGAGAATTTTGGGATTTATTCAGGCTGTTGATGAACACTTGCATAAATGCGAAATTTCCCTTCCCTCTTCTTGCTTGTATAATTTGTATTATGTTTCCTTTGACAGTTTTTGCGTTGTTCTCCAGTCACCAAGTCTGTAGGGGTTTGATGCTTGAACCCGAATACCCAGCAATTGGGTCATTGAGTTAGGGTCCGGGTGTGTCATACTCATTTCATTCGGTTAGGGTTGGAATTTGGTTATTTCAACACGGTTTGGTTTGGGTCATATTGTCCAGAAAACTTGTCTGTGAAAATGAATAATTTTTGTGAAAGATAGATTCATGACGGGTTTGAGCTCATTTCGGGTCATTAAGTTTGGCTTTTTTTGGGTCTAGGGTCGGATTTAGGTGGGTCATCTGGATTGGGATTGTTTCGCCATGTCCTTTCCCTACTTGCACTAATGAGTTCTTTTCAGGTCATCTTTGATTCCAACTCAATATTGGAATGAATAGTCAAGGTTCCACCATTAAAAAGTGGTTTAATGTTTTTGGAATGAGACACCTTCAAATCATTTCCTCCCATAAATAAAAGGGCTTGTATTGACTATTGGTAAGGTTGTATTTCACCAGCAAAAAAAAAATATCAAAAATCAAAAGGCAAGAAAATTGAAAAGTGATTATGAAGGAACACCCATTCAAGCAAACACTGATCTTTGAAACTCACTTTCAAGGTTAAAAAAGGGGAAAGTTTAAATTATCCATAGGTGCGCAAACAATAAACAACATGCGTACAAAAACTGCAAATAACGGTAAGGATAGGCGCGCAAATAGTAATAAACGATGGGCATGCAAATGATAAATAATAGGCACACGGAAGGTAACTAGGTCATCATCAGCGCAATAACAACGGAAGTAACAATATTGTGGACATCCAATTGACAATTATGAGTTTGTAAAACAATATGATTTTGTAAGAATGGGTTGACATTCGATGTATCTTAGGCTTGATATAATGTTAACACTTGACTTTGACCGAATTTTTTATTGGTCGTTTTCTCTTCTACTGTCTCATAAAAGTATGGTGACGCAATAAGGTTAATGTTTTGACTTTGTCAAAATATTAAATGCTACACAAGACATTATTGTTGAATACAACTTTAAAACTATAACTGGATAAATATTAGTGTTTTAATTTTATGTGGTTGTGTTGGGCAATGAAATTTGGTATAGAGTCAACATTGTAAGTAGTGTTTGTAGTTTGAAACAATGTTTCTATGACATTAGTAAAGTTTTATTTTATTATCAAGAGATATCATTTGAAATTTTCATTTTTGATAATTACCATTATTTTTAATGTCAATTTACATTAATTAACTAAATAATAAATATATTAATTTAACGAACACGTGTCCTTCAAACAATTATTTAACCAACTATCAATTAATCATTAAACTCAAATCATTATCCACCGTAAATAAAGCCATTTTTGTGTTAAATATGTCGTTACTTGTTACTCAATATTCCTGCCATTTATTTGGTGCTCTTGAAGTTTGTTCTACAAATAATGTGATTGTTTACTTGCAAATGACAAATTGTTTATTTTCAAGTTTCAACAGTACGACTATTTATTAACAAACCTCCGAAATATAAATTTCAGGAGCATGTTATATATGTTAAAATATTTCCTTCTCAAGCATGTATGCATTGGCGATCTAGTGGATGCAATAGAGTAACGCTGACAAAAGTTCGAGTCTAAGTTAATTCAAAGAATGTCAAAATTTAGATGAAAAAATTGATATACAAACCTTTTTTTTTGGGTCGGACAATTAGACGGATGTAAGATTAGATCAAAATCAAACTCGAACAATAAGAAAAAGAAAAATATAATGTCCAAATACTATTTGGTCAATGCAAGAATGGAGGTTCGGACTAAGCCCTAAGGCCCTGTTCGTATGTACGGTGCGGTGCGGTGCCACAACTCACCGTACTACTCAATAATTTTCACATTTTACCACACCACATCACACTTTACCACAATCAATGCTGACACATCTTCTCACTTTTTTTCTTTACTTTTCTTTTTTTTTTTCTTCTGTTCACTTACCATATTAATTATGTCTTCCACAAATTTTACCATATTATTTCACATCATTAATGCGTTTTTCAAAATTTCACCATACCGCACAGTTTTCACACCACACCAACCATATAAAATAACAGACCCTAAACCATTTTTTTTTTGTTTGGATCGGATAAAGTTCGAATATTCCAATCAAATAAAAGTTTGCCTATGGAGACATATTCTTTTATACAGTTGGCTGGCTGAGGCGCCACAACACACCGCACTTTGTTAGAACCCACAACATATCAATCTACCACAATTTACTACAATGCACCTCAATAAACTTTTTCACATTTATCAATACAATTTACATTTATAAAAAAACGAAACCACCACAACTTACTAATAACCCACCACAATTCACGACAATTCAACCACACCGCACCGCGCCATACTGTAACCAGCCGTATAAAAGAACAGGGCCTCTGGAGTACCATAGTTAACTTTTTCTTTCAACTATGGCAATTGAAACTATTAATCTGATTAAGATAAATCTGATCCATTATAAACAATTATTTATCAATAGATACGATTAACTATTGCAAAGAGTTGTTTCAATTAGAATATATTAATTTCAATATTTTACGGCATAATACCAGAATCAATAGTACATTCTACCTTTTAACTAGGATTTTTTGACGCTAATATATTGAACTTTTGGGGTATTAGACAATAACGCATTGGACTTTGAACTTGGACAATAATACACTAAATTTTGAGGGGTGTTGAACAATAATGCACCCGAAACAATTTAAACGGTGGTTCGGTGGCGATCTTACGTGGCATACAGAGAAGATGAATAAGTTAAATAATATATAAATTTATGACATGTCAACTAATTTACACAAGCAAACGTGTTTTTATACAATTATAACAACAATATCTCAGCTAAACACGTTTAAACAAATGCGATTTTATGTTTTGTTTTACTCTTTTCAAAGTTGATTATCTTTTTTATGTGTGGGTTAGCTGACATGTTACACATTTAAATATTTTTGGATCAATTCATCTCCTCCACGTGCTACGTAGGATTGTCACCAAGTCAATCACTGCCAAAATAGTTACGAGTGCATTATTGTTCAACACCCCCAAAATTTAGTGTATTATTGTCCAATGTTAAAATTTAGTGCATTATTATCCAATACCCCAAAAGTTCAGTATATTACCATTCAAAAACTCTTTTAACAATAATGGCTAAAAATTTTCAATTACAGTATAATATCATTAAAGTTATTAAATTTTGGAAAAAAATATCTAACGAGTGAATAGTATAGTAACTCCGAAGTCGAAATAGACAGAGAGGGCGCCAACGAATTTCCCTTCAATTCCAAACAACAAAAAACGAAAAATAAAACCAAAAAAAAAAAGTCTTTGGCGCTCTAATTAAACACTACTACTTACTAAAATCGAACCCCCCCTCTTTCTCTCTCTTCACTTTCTCTCTCCTCTTTCTCTCACCTCAACCCCCGACCACCCCACCGCCCCCCCACCGCCTCCGATGGACCACCGCCCCACCACCTCTTCCTCCGCCACCTTCTCCTCCACCGCCTCCAACGGCGGTCCTCCTGCTCCTCCTCCTCCCCTTCCTCCGCCGCCGCCGCCGCACTCGCAGCAGGTCCGCTGCGCCGGATGCCGCCTGATCCTCGCCGTCCCTCCCGGCGTCACCGAGTTCGTCTGCCCTTCCTGCCGCCTCCCTCAGATGCTCCCGCCGGAGCTCCTCAAACCCCTCCACCGACCTCCGCCGCAACTTCCGCCTCCTCAATTTCCGACCCCCAACCCTAACCCTAACCCTAACCCTAACCCTAGCGCGAGTGGCAGTCCTGGCTTGAGCTCCAACGCGGCGCAGAGTCTGCTGCCTGGGGCTCTTCCTCCGGCGCATGGGATCGATAAGAGTAAGATGCAAGTGCCATGCGCGAATTGTAAGGCGATACTCAATGTTCCGCACGGGCTTACGAGGTTCAAGTGTCCTCAGTGTGGTGTAGACCTTGCTCTTCCTTCGTCGGTTGATGAAGTCAACGAGGTTTGCTCTCATTTCGTGGTGGACTCCATTGATGGATTCAAAATTGGAAGCTTTGGTGTCATTCTGAGGTCATGATTGGGCTTGTTTTGAGTCGAGTGTTAGTTTGTACATGTGTTTCTGTAGGGTTTGGTATAATGTCGGGAAATTCCGCTTGATTGAGGTTTTTTTTTGAGGGTTTACTGGGTTTTAAATTTTTCTTTTTTTTAAACTGGGATTTGTCTGAATGAAGTGTGAGAGGTGGACCAACATTTTGAATTTTTACTTAGGATGCTTAATTGTTTTTCTACTGGGAAATGTGGCTGGTGAGTTATGAGGAATTGTGGTTGAAATGAAGTGAGCGTTTAGGTTTAGTATAAGGGAAGCTGTTTTAAGTATGTTGAATTGCCTTTTGACTTCCTGGAGTATGTCGTGTTCTTGATATTTGAGTGGCATGGTCTTCATTGGAAATATCAACTGTTATTTGGATTTAGGAATCACATCCAAGCTTTCCGTTTAATTGAACACGAGTTGGTTTGAATGTCTATGTTGAACTAAAGACGTGCGCAAACAAGCTCATGCACACCCATATGTTATTTTCCCCTGTTTGGGTCAATCAAGCGAGTTGAAACTGTTTTACTTGTCAATGTTTTGAACATGACTTTTGTGAAGTTGGAACATTTTTTTGCTCATTTATTATTTTCTCATTTTTTTTTTGTGGTAGGGGGTTTACGATGGTGGTATAAAATATGTTTGCTACATTTAGTTTGATCAATTTGTTGGGCAGTGAGTGGAAATGTTGTTTCTGTGTGCTGTGTCAGGTAGCCATTGAAGTTGAGCAGGACGAAGGTGAAGGTAATGTAGGCGAGACCTTTACTGATTATGTGAGTATCTTTTTTGCACCCTTATATATGTACCACATTCATCTATGAATCTTGTTTTCCCTTGACATCATGGGGGCTTTTCTTTTGCCTCCCCTGGTTGTTTAACTTGAGCATCTGCAATATGCAGCGTCCTCCTAAAATATCCATTGGTGCTCCTCACCCAGACCCAATTGTGGAGACATCGTCTTTGTCTGCTGTTGAACCGCCTGAACCTACGTATGACCTGTTAATTAAGGATGAAATTGAGGAGACAAATGCTTTGTCTTGCTTACAGCTGGAGACATTGGTCTATGCTTCTCAGGTTGCTCTTGTGACTTACTGGTGTTATGTCCAATATGCTTTATTTAGATGCTTTTTTGACCAGCTGATTCTGGTTTTACAACAGAGGCACTTGCAACATCTCCCAGATGGAACAAGAGCAGGGTTTTTTATTGGAGATGGCGCTGGTGTGGGTAAAGGTCGAACTATTGCTGGATTGATATGGGAGAATTGGCAGCGTGGAAGAAGAAAAGCACTGTAAGTTGTAGGTTTAACTGTCAAAATACAAGTGTTGGTTAATATTGTGCATGTTATTGGTTGATCAACAGGTGCAGAGTTTTGCATTTGTTGCAAGGAATCGTTATGTTTTGCCTTATGCCCTGAAAATTTGATTTCCTGTCAATTGATCATCTGTAGGTGGATATCTGTTGGTTCAGACTTGAAGTTCGATGCACGAAGAGATCTGGATGATGTAGGCGCAACATGTGTTGAAGGTAGAGTGCTAGTTGTATCTGATTGCCAATTTTAGTCAATGGTGGAAGACTTGATGATTTTTGTATGGAAAGGAATGACAGTTTTCTATTGTAGTTTATACGTGGAACATGCATTGTTTTTATGTTTGAAAATGACTGGCAAAGTGATTCTGAAGCATGCTACTGCACACACTTCTGAAACTCTATATGGATTGACCTACTCTGGATGAAATGGTCAGGTCTGTTGAATGATTTATTGACAGTTATATCTAGGAATACTGCGATGCTTAAGCTGTAGATTCCTACTTTTCATGCATCAGATAGAACTTCTAATTTTAAATGGAACTACTGGAGATGGATGAGTGCTGTTGTGCTGGTTCTCAATGCATCAGTTTTATTTGAATATGAGCTATCTTTGTGTATTTTTCTTTTTTGATAGGAAACACACACACACACACACACACACACACACGCACACACACACACACATATATATATATATATCTATCTCTCTCTCTCTCTCTCTCTCTCTCTCTCTATATATATATATATATATATATATATATATATATATATAATAGAAGTTAGTGAATAAAGTTACTGAAAACACAATACAAGCGTACACACATGCCAAGCCAACAGCGAAGAACACAGTTTTTCTTGTAACTCTGTTATAATTTGCTTACGGTGTAGTTTGTGGAAGCCGGTTACCTTTGAGTGATGTGATTCAGATTAAGCCCACCAATTATTCAGTTTGAGGGACAATAACTTACTTTTGGGGGAAGCGATGCTATGCAACGTTGGTATGGATAAATATCAATTTTATATGCATCATTTTAAATTGAAAAAGAATCTAAATTGGACATTGTTCATTTCGAATACCCCCTCCATATTTGCTTTACTGACAAAAGTGTCGTCTTTTTTTTTTTTGTTTGTAAATGATCATGGTTCTCTGTGACCTAACTCTTTTGTCGCCCATTTGTTGTGCAGTGCACGCCTTGAATAAGCTGCCATATTCAAAACTTGATTCAAAATCAATGGGGATTAGGGAGGGTGTTGTGTTTCTGACTTACAGCAGTCTCATTGCATCTTCTGAAAGAGGGCAAACTCGCCTGAAACAACTTGTTACCTGGTTTGGAAAAATGTATGATGGTCTTATCGTATTTGATGAGGTATTGTATAGCATATTTATCCTAGTATAATATGACCCAAATATTGCAATTTTCAAAAGTTTCTCTTCATAAGGTATTCCTTTGTATCAGTGTCACAAGGCTAAAAATTTGGTACCAGAAGCTGGAAGCCAGCCAACACGAACAGGTGAAGCAGTTCTTGAACTTCAGGTACATTATTCAAGTTGGATTGCGTGTATTTCTTAATTGCCAATTTTTTTCTGCTGGTCACATAGTGGTAATGTTGAGATTTTTGTTGGTTCCTCATATGATCTTTGTGTCCATGCTTAATTGTCAGTTCGATGGAACAATACAATATATAGATGTTCTACTACCATTCCAGCAATATATGTGTTGAGTTGTGTTATGCTGCTTGTTATTTCTATTATCTGATGTTGTGCTATATTCAAATCCATAAGTACTCCATATTACTCTCTTTGGACTGGGGGTTTTACCCTTGTTTCTCCCGGATTGCTTCTAGTATTTTGCTGAGTTCCTCTCTGTTTTTTGATAGTTGGGTCTAACCTGAGAATATTTCTCTATTGTTTACCATAAGCTGAGAATATTAGAGACGTGCTAGTGAGTTGGAGAATATGCTGAAGAACTTCCAAATAGGTGAAGATGATTGCATTGACTATATGGTGGAGTTCTTAGAGGAGAAGAATGGCCAGATTTTTGAGGGCAAGGGTAGATCCTATCTAGGTTTCAAATTTTACCTTTTCAGAATTTTGTGTAGTTGGAGCCTAGTTCTCCATCAGGGTACGAAATTGCCTTTTTTCCCGATGTTATTGATAAGATTATTATAGAAAGCATGGGGGATGAAGAATGATATGTTGTTTTGTGGGTTTCATTCTTATGCATGGTGACATCACCTTGACCTCTTATAAATACAAACTTTTGATTATCCTCAAAGATTGGTCATGAATGGCTCACTGAAGTGATTTAGCGAGCGGGGTTGGGGCCTTTTTTTTTTGGAGGGGGAGGTGAGGGGTGGGTTCATGTACTGCATGTCAATTTCACTTTTCCTTTTGGAAAAACTAAGAATCAATGACACAGAGAGAGGGTGGAACCAATTCAGCAACCGTCACTTTTTTTTGGAAAAACAAAGCAACACCTAGTGGATATGAACAGAACATTCCTTATTTTTGAATAAAACTAAGCATAGGCAAAAGAGAGAACCATTTCTGCAATCCTCTTTTTTTGGAGAAACTAAGCATCGTCAAATGCTTTGCTGATTGGAGTACAAGAAACAATAGTAAAGTGGGAGTTACTTGCTAAACCTCTAGTTGGACTGATTTTTTTGTCTGTTCTTTTTTAAATTATGAGTTGCATCCTAGTTTAACCCTCAGAGCATTGTTTTGAATTGGCATGCGATTCTTGACTTCTAGATGGAAATTAAATGGCGGGAAACTATAATTTATATTGCAAAATTATTTTCAATCAGAAGAAGACAGTAAAGCTAATATCCTAATCCTAATTTTTGTAAATTGCCATGGAAATTAAATGGCGGGAGTTACTTGCTGTCTGATTGAAAGCTCCATATTTAAAATCTTTCAATTAGGGATGGATCCACTTGTGAAAGAACAATCATTCTGTAAATGAATGACCTGGAATAGATTTAAGTCTTTCACCGAAAGTTCTTTTAATCATTTTACAATGTGTCTGATTCTTTGAACTGTTGCTTTCTCCAATTGAAATAACAGACAGAACTTCCTGAAGCACGTGTTGTTTATTGCTCAGCTACTGGTGCATCAGAGCCTCGCAATATGGGCTACATGGTTCGTCTCGGTCTTTGGGGTGCTGGTACATCATTTGAAAATTTCAAGGAATTTTTAGGTCGGTGTTTCCTTTATTCTCCACATTTATAAATGTATGCTTGGAGCTTGATGCTAATTTTCATGGACGTTTGATACTGTTCTCTTCCTGCAATTGCTTGTGCAAAATAACTTCAGGCTTTGCTGAAATGTCACTTGCATAGTTGCATGTGCTATTGGTACTCAGTAGGAAGCCGGTTCTGTTTTTTTTTTTTTAAATTAAAAATCCCAAGAATTCTGTTTTGTTAGGGGGAAAGTATTGACAAATAGACATGGTGGATGGGGCCCCTATTCCCTGCCAAAATGTCGTGGATAGTTACCAGGATCGTTAACCCCTGGCATTCAGCGATTTGGTTTCTCATCAGAAAACACTGGTCGTCATCTTTCTGTGATGGTGGGGGTCGCATTCCTTTAGATGTGGGCATGCCCTTTCTTCTAGGAGGACAAACAGATATGGGATTTGAGAGAGTGACTTTGCAATTCTGATCTCAGTGGGAGATTGCCTGTGGAAAACAAAAAGGAAAGAGACTCCAGTAACAACTGATTCTGACCAACCAAGGATGCTTTCTTGAATTTGAAGAGCGTGGTGCACATCCCACACGACTAACTTGAAGAAGCTTATGCATCCACAGTCCATGACATCATCTCTATCATCTTTGAAACCCTTTGGGATGAGATTTCAATCTCTCTGCCTGTGTGTCTATTAAATTCTCTCTCTGAAGCGGTGCTGCAAATGTAATTATGGTCTTGTTCACGACCTGATTCAGTGATTTGTTGATGTGATATGGGGTGGTTTTCTTCCTTTCTTAAATATTTTTCCCCAAATTTGAGAGGATTGCATCTCAGCTTTTATTCAGTGAAAAACTGTACATGATTTGGTTGGGCCACACTCCATGTCTGTTTTATTGACAAGTAATCAAAAAATATATCAGTGAACACCAGGGTCCAGGGGGATGTCAACCCTTTACAAAAGGGGGCAAACTCAAAAACTGACAGAGCCTCAAACCCCTAGGCTATCTATAGTCAACTTGTCAACAAAATCCTAGAGGATGGCCTTTGTACCATAATCAACAACTTCACACCAACTAAACAAAGTTTTCAAAATACGAAGCTTAAAATGATTTAAAGGTTTAGTCTTGCCCCCCAAATCCTAGAATTTCTTTCCTTCAAAGTGCTCTACCAAATTGTTATAGTTATCAAATTCCACACCCTAGGAATCCAATTCTTCTTCAATCTCCTTGTCAGAGTATAAAACCAAACATAAGATTAAACTTTTGGTTGAGATGGTTCCATTCTTCCATTTGGTATCAAAGCTAGACTTATAATGGAAAGGTCTCAGCTTCGAATCGTAGTAGCCCCCATGTTTATTTGCACAAGGTAAGGGGGGCTTTGTAGCATCCATGCTTCAAACCCAAAAGACATTTGCGTGAGGGTGTGTGTCGGGATATAAAAACCATCATTGGGACATCAAACATAAGCTTAAGCTTTTGGTTGAGATGGTTCCACTTCCTTCCAAGCCATTAGAATATCAACTGTTGAGGTCGCTTGCATCTAAGCCCCAACAATGAAAAACCATGTTCCATAAAGCGGTTACCTATAGGCAATGAATAAGGTGGTTGATAGTCTGTTCCTTTTCAAAGCACATAGAAAATCTGCTAGCCAACTTAAAGTTTCTCCTTTTAAGTAAGTCTTTGGGAGGAATCTTTCCTTTGACGGCAACTACGTCTTTTTAACAGGCATGTGCTAAAAGGTCCATATCTGAGACAACTTAGTTTAATTCTATATTGCGAAACTGGTCATTAAGAAAAAAAAATAATCCCAGATTGCAACATTGGTCCACTATGTTTCTTTTACTCAAATATTGAAATAAACAAAGGTGGTGTTGGAGCTTTTACAGTTGTGACTGAATTTAGAAGCTGATCTGGTGTGTATACTGCCTACATGTAGGTGCACTTGACAAAGGTGGTGTTGGAGCTTTGGAACTTGTTGCCATGGATATGAAAGCAAGGTTGACGCTGCTTCTATTTGTGTATTGTGTCAGTATTGCTATTGGTGTCCTGATTTGTCGCTTTTCCCTTCTTCTAGGGGGATGTTTCTTTGTCGGACACTTAGCTATAAGGGTGCTGAGTTTGATGTGGTTGAGGCTCCTCTGGATGCAAAGATGACGGTACATGAGAACACTTTTGTATTTGGTGTTGGTGATGAGATATGTTAAAAATTTGTCATTTATTTTTCTATTGGACGCCAAAATGAAGACATGGTTAAGTTTGGTTATGTGATGCGCTAGCAGGATACTTTTTCTCCATACTTTTTTTTTTTTGTAAAAATGTTTAATTCATTTTTAGCTTTTTTCACCAGTAATTTTCTTTTGATACATTTTATTTGCTTTTCGTTACATTATTTGCTCATATAGAAATCATTTTACAGGAAGTGTATAAGAAAGCAGCTGAGTTTTGGGCTGAATTGCGTGTAGAACTAATACGAGTGGAAGACAAACCATCTTCCAGTCAGTTGTGGCGATTATATTGGGCAAGCCATCAGGTATTTTTGGTCATTCACCTTCTGTGGTGGTTTGATGTTTAGACAAAGGATTTCTAGAGTAATTCATCTCGCAAATTGTGCTTATTTGATCTTGTATTTTGGCTGTTGTAGCGTTTCTTTAGACACCTATGCATGTCAGCTAAGGTTCCTACAGTTGTAGCACTTTCCAAGCAGGCGCTGAGGGAGAACAAATGTGTGGTCATTGGTCTTCAGAGTACTGGAGAGGCACGAACCGAAGAGGCCGTGACAAAATATGTGAGACATCTTATGAGGCTCTCTCTGCTTTGTGAACGAGATGCTATTCTCCTTCAATGCTGTTTGTCTATCGTTCTCTTCAATTTTTCTATGGGATATTGTTGAACAGGGCCTTGAATTAGATGACTTTGTTTCTGGGCCTCGGGAGCTGTTACTCAAGTTTGTCGAAGAAAACTATCCTTTGCCTGATGAGCCTGAGCCACTTGCAGGTGTTCAATATTTGCTGTTTTTGTTATTCAGTTTCATGGGATGTGTTCGATATGAGTTTTGCGTTATGGTTTTCATCTTCACAGGACAGGCAGGGTTTATATTATTTTACTGTCTGTTTTCCACAGATGAAGGGGAGAAAGAACTTCCCCAAAAGAGACGGTCAACTACTTCTGAGGTATCTTGTAGGGGGAGAGTGAGAAAAGTTACAAAATGGACGCCTGAAAGCGATGAAGAGGATTTTGGAGAGTCCGAATGTGAGTTTTTTTTGATAAGTAACTGAATGTGGGCCTTTTGAAAAATGTGTTTACTTCACTATTTTCAGGATGGGATTCTGAATTTTCCCTGTACTTTCCCCTGATGTTCTGACATGCTACCCCATCTTTTTGCCCTAATCGTCATGAGAATTTTGCTCTGTATGCATTTGCATAGTGCAGCTGGTAAGTGGATGGAATGTTGAGGGATAACTTCTCTGTTTAAGCTGTTAGTGGCAGCAGAGCTCCTTATTGTTGGCGCTTTGGCAGGTGCTCTGGCTGATAGACTACATTACTGTATAATGTCTTCTGAGGCCTTGTTTGCATCCCCAAGTGAAATATGTGATGACTTAATTTTCTAACTGGTTTATGGAGCAATGATAGAGAAGTATGGAGCTTAGAGAAAGTATTTTCTATCTGCATTGTGGCCAGATGTGAGTTTTAGCTAATAAGATTCTCAGCTTACTGCTGATAGGTCTTTCCCATGTTGGATTGTATTTTGTGGTCTTTTTCTTATATGTATAAAAGTATAATTTAAAATAGCTTCATTATTGTGCAAATGTTGCTTCTCAATCTCAATTATTGAAGCAGGTTAGGAAATGAATTTTCTTGAGTACCCTGTTCCATATGCAACTCCTAAGGAAAGCATTCTGCTACGGCACGACGTCTCTGGATGCTGACACAAAAAGATGGCTACTTTCTTTCGTTAGGCCTTTGTGCGAGTTTAATCAAATTATGCCTTCTTGCTAGCCTTTTACCTTAAGGAAATCCTCGTCTCACTTTATTCTATGCCCACACTGCAGCCTGTTCTAAAGGGTTACAATCTATTGCCACTGCCCAATATGTAATTTATTGTCCACCCACCTAACCACTTAGGGATATTTCTGAAGATTAGGGTCTGAAGTAGGGAGATGTGACATTATCATCGGAAGATCTCCTATGCTTCTAGAGCACCAGCCAGAGAAGGGAAATCTCGGAAGATGATAAAGGACATTGGTTTATGCTCAACATAATTTTTATATAAGTTAAGGCTTTTTATTGTATTTCTCTATTCTCGAGTAGCTGCATATGTGCTCAATCGTCTATGAAAATATTGGGTGTTCATCAGCATGTGCTGCTTCCGTTTCTTGATACCATATATATGGCACACAAATTTAATTCCTTTGGTTAGTGAATGGGTGTGATTTTATGACCTATGTCAATTGTTGTGCTAGTCTCAAAATAGAAATATACTCAATAAATGTTAATGCTTAAAAGAATTTATAGTTATGTCCATAATCTGGATAGTTGAAAAAGAATATTTTTTCAACTTAGATTGTAATAGAATAAAGTAAAATGCTTCATTAAAGTTCCTCTGCTTCTTTTCCATGGAGTAGTAGGTAGCGAAGGATTTGTAAATCTTGGGTCAATTGGAAGCAGTCTCTCTAAATTGCAAAATTTAGGGGTAAAACAGCTACATCTGACCTCTCCATACCTTGCCCTGGGGCAGGATTTCGGAGTGTTGGTTGTTTGGTGGTTCTTAAAAGAATCTATAGTGGTGGTTCTAGTAGTTTCTATATGTGTTTTGAGGCGAAAGAATTTGTGGATCTCTTCACTTTAGCACCTAGCTCTATCTTTGACAGGGGTTAGTTGGGTCGATCCGTCTGTTGTGAAAGACTTTTTTGGCGGCTTGAAGCAGAAGGATGAAGAAATGTCGGGTCTGTGGAGTTTTGGAAATCGATCCCTTTGGCTATTTGGTGGGCTTGTTGGAAGGAGACAAATTGGTGGATCTCTGAAGACAAAGCTTTGTCTCTTCATGATTTTAAGCTCTAGTTTTTGAGTATAGTATATAGTTTGGGCCGTTGGGCTTCTGCTTTCGACAAGTAATTCAAATATTGCATTAGAGAGAGACGAGAGAGTGGCACCCATGACAAAAGGGGCAACAACAATTATCATCCCCCAAGCTCTCATCTCATGCATGATGTTGTCTACCAAATTAAAAAAATCGTGCTACTTTCACTGTGAAGCGCTATTCTCCGACAGTTCAACTATACAAAATTCTCAAAAGGTAGAGCTTGAAATTTTGAAGTGACAAGGCTTTGTCTTCAAAAGATTCCATGATTCCTTTCTTTGCAAGCATAGCACCATATTTGTTAGGAAAACTGAAGATATATTAATAATAGAAACGATCAGATGCTTAGGAAGCATCTACCTAATTTGGTTGAATGATGGGCTTATGGGAAATGGCGACATGAAGTTTTTGGATTTTGTGGACAATATCATGGATGAGAGCATCGGGCATAATGTTTTTGCATTTTCTGCCTATGTGTTATTTCCTTGGTGTCCTTCCAGCACGTCCTTTGATTGCTTATGCCAGAAAAAAGAAAATTCCCAAGTAACCTCTTAGATTGACCTTTTTATAACATGCTAGAGGTTAAACCCCAATGGCTGCTGTTGGATGGAGCTGTTATACATCTGAAACAAGGTGGAAACTATCTAATAAGGAAGCCTTTCTGAGGAACCAAAAGAATGGCCTGGAATATATCTCATAGAAGTTCTTTATGCACATTTTGTGGGGCATGTTTGTTGATCAGACTTGACCACTGCTGTCAATGTTAATTGCTTTCTTATCCTTGTCCATAGATGGTTATTGCGTGCTTTTATGAATGCAGCCGATGTTGATAATGAGTCCGATGACGAGTTTCAGATTTGTGATGTATGCAGCGGTGAAGAGGTAACTTCCTTGATTTCTTCAAATATATGAAAGCTTGTGTTTTTGTTTATTTATTTTGTTTGAAACAGGATAGGAAAAAGTTGCTCAGATGTATCTCTTGTGGCAAGCTCGTACATCCTTCCTGTGTAGACCCGCCATTAGATGGTGTTTCTGAGGAATGGACGTGCAATTTATGCAAGCAAAAGTCTGAAGAGTGTTTGCAAGAAAGACGTGCTCGTTTTGAAGAAGACAAAAGGAGGTGCCCACATTATTGCCTCCTTCCCCTCTCCGTGGTTGTTACATATTGATGAATTCACAAACATTATGCCTGATAGGAGTTGTTTTAACTTGTTTTATTTGATAAACATATTTTTCTCTCTCATCTCCTGGGGAGAGGGGATGGGGAAGGGGTAGGTTGGGTACTTGGTCTATATCATTTGATGTTGCTATTATCTTTTGTGAAGATATGATTATTCTGAAAGGTGTATGGGTGGCATCCCCTTGGTGTTAGGAAAAAGAAAAAGGAAATCCTGAAATGTAATGTGTCTCTTTGTGTGGATAAATGCTCTTAGGTATGAAGCAGCTGTTGAGCAGAAGATGAAAATTCTGGAGACTGTTCGGTCTCTTGAT
The DNA here is from genome assembly GCA_029582165.1 of Portulaca oleracea. Classification (NCBI taxonomy): domain Eukaryota; kingdom Viridiplantae; phylum Streptophyta; class Magnoliopsida; order Caryophyllales; family Portulacaceae; genus Portulaca; species Portulaca oleracea. The sequence continues at coordinate 47,073,758 of CM055873.1, forward strand.
CTTCCTAACAATCCATTAGATGACATTATAGACCAGGTATCTTTACTGTTCTCTTTGTTTTTGTTTTCATTTGTCTTTTTAGGCAAGAAAATTGCAAGTGTCTGCACCTAGTGGGTTAAAGTATGTCTTGTTGCTTACAATGTAGATTTTTTTTTTTTTTTTTTTTTGGTGATAGGTTACGTGATTTCTTTGTTTTGTCTTACATAATCTGTTTACAACTCATTTGTGGAATGCAAGTCATGATGAACTTAAGGATTTCAAGTTCACATAAATATAGAAGTGACTTGAGCAGTCTCATCGTTGCAAGTCTACTTATCTATTTGGGTGATTTGGCAAAGCGGCAATTTATCCCATAATCCTCAAATACATGTAATGAGTAATATGATTAGATCACGTATAATAGGCATTGCGTGGAGATGGTCTAAAGTGGTTACTGAAGGGAAACAAATTGTGGAAGAACCACAGTTTGTTACATTTGCATGTAATCTACTTGTGCTTGATAAGTTCACTATTTTCCTCATAAAGATTTAAGTGGTTAATAGTGTTATCCAGGGCAAGCCTTGTGCACTATATTGAGAGGCAGGTTTTTGTGGCTTTGTGCTAACCAAAACTTAATTTTGGTTATGTTGAAGCATTCAGCATAGTTTATATGCAATTAGTGTTCAAATTTAAGTTTGATGGTAGTTTCCTGACATTTGTAGAGACAATAGGACTATTTGATAGTATTATCTCAGGAAGAGATGAAAGTGAAGAACTGTTTATGACTTTGCAGAGTCCCTGAAAATGCTCTAGGATGGTGCATACATGCTCAAATTTGGAAGTGGGATTAGCCAAATAGGAAAAGTGACTCTTGTTAGTTCAAGTAGTTTTTGATAATTTATGAATGCTTGTGCAGCTTGGTGGTCCGGATAATGTCGCGGAAATAACGGGAAGACGAGGTATGCTGGTTCGGGCTTCATGTGGGAAAGGTGTAACCTACCAGGCGAGGAACACGTGAGTATAAGAGTGAATTTCTTTTGCGTAGAATGGCCCTTGAATTGTTTCAAACTGAGGAACATTCCTGCTCTGTAAGCGAAATATATAGTTATCATCTCTGGGTCTGGGGGACAGGGACATGGAATGATATTGGTTTTGAGTAATGAGTCTGTTTCAATCATGTTAAGAGGGGCTGTAATCAGGTGTCTCATACTATAGCTCATCTTCTCTTGTCTCTCAGGGTAAGAGAATATGGTTGGATAGGTTGCCAGAGACTGTCTACAATCTGGCATCAAAAGACGTGTATGTTTTTTGGAAAATGCTTTAATTTAATTTGCCCCCTTTTTCGCCGTCAAAATAAAAAAAAAAATTTTGCGTTGCTTGGGTCCTTGAAGAAAAATTATGAAGGGCGGTTTTGGGTTAGTGGTTTTCTTGAGGTATTATGCCATTCATTCTGTAGCATGCTTGCTGTTTATTCTTCTCTTAAAAAGTATAGGGCCTCTGTGTGTATGCTATTGTCTTCATTTGGTGTGACAAGGATGCTTGACATAGTGTCTAAAGTTGATATAGGGAAGGACACAGACATTTTCTGCAACAATTGTGTGGAGATTTGACATTTTTAGATAACTGGCAATATTTGGGAACTGTACTCTGCAATTGAGGTCCACTTCATGGTTGATCTCACTTTCATTTTCCTCCAGTAAAGAAGTAACAATGGAGATGGTCAATATGCATGAGAAGCAACTTTTCATGGATGGTAAAAAGTTCGTTGCTATCATCTCTGAAGCTGGATCTGCCGGTGTTTCCCTGCAAGCCGATAGAAGGGCTATAAATCAGGTAAAGTGTTAACTAAAGATATCTGAAAGCTTTCTTTGAAATTCAAGCAACGCAATAGGTTGAAAGGAATGCTTATTTCATTTGACTTACACTCTAGTGCATGTTGACATCTACTGGCATATTGTTTTTATGTCGATTTTCTTAGGATAGGCCACCTATGGGCTATGCTCTCTCATCTACATGTTGCATGACATTTTTCCCCCAAAAAATGATTGAATTTTAATTTCTATATGACATCCGTGACTAGCACTTCGTATTTGAGTGTTTTTTTGTTTTTTTTATGGTTCTCTCAGAGGAGGAGGGTTCACTTAACTTTGGAACTCCCATGGAGTGCAGACAGAGCAATCCAGCAATTTGGTAGGACTCATCGGTCAAACCAAGCTTCTGCTCCTGAATATAGGTCCTTTTCTTCTTTTTTATGCTTTTGCTTTTCGGTTCTACTTTTATTCCTTCCATGTTGGTTTGCAGTGGCAGGTCAATATATATTCATATACACTTTACTTGCATACACACACACACTCAGTCACATACTCATATTTTTCCTCCGGGTTCCCTCAGTAGAGTACCTTCATATGTAAGCACTTGTTAATTAAACAAGACAAAAAAGAAAATAAAGTACAAAAGACAAAATGTGGACTTATTTTGCATTATAAAATATGCCTAATTCAATGTTTCGTTAAGAATAAGGCATTATTAATCCATAAAATACATAAATTATTTCAGTAACTTCACAATTTTTTGAGGGGGTTGTTATAAAGGAAATTGAAGATTTTACTACACTATCAGATCACAGGTACTTAATAAGACCCTGTCATAACTTGTGCTAATAAACACAATAAAATGAAATAAGTACAAATGCAGCAGGGCTGAGAGCAATGACAACTGTTATCTCTCTGTTATGTTTGTAGAAGGCAATTTTTGAATTTCTTTGCTGAATTTCCTATTTAATTACATGCATGTTATCACGAACATGAAATACTTTGCTTTTGGAATCATAGATAGATGTCCCATTTTCCATACTAAAGTGAATTGTCCTGCCTTGGGGATTTATTATTTTGCAGACTTCTTTTCACAAATCTAGGTGGTGAGCGCCGATTTGCTTCTATTGTGGCGAAGAGGCTAGAATCTCTTGGGGCATTAACACAAGGAGATCGGAGGTATATCAGTCTATGTGGTTCCTTACGTACATTCTTAGTGAAATGCATACTCTAATACATTTTCATAATCTGGCAGGGCAGGACCTTCTTTAAGTGGCTATAACTATGATAGTGCCTATGGGAAAAGGGCCCTGATGGTAATGTACCGAGGAATCTTGGAGCTGGTAATCCTTGCTATCTTCTTTAATTTGTCATATTTAACTCTCCTATTAAGATTCATCTTGCTCTGCGCTAAATGCCTGATTCCTCACCTTGCCTCTGGCATGCAGGATTCCTTGCCAGCTTTGCCACCTGGGTGTTCTTCTGAAGATCCACAATCAATTCAAGATTTTCTGTCCGAGGCAAAGGCTGCTTTGGTGGCTGTTGGCATTGTTAGGGACAATAATGCAGGTAGGTTTTCCATCTTACTTCAGTAAAGATAAATTTTGTATTATCCAAAGATTAGATGTTGCAGTACGATAACGCATGCATACATGAGTTCTTTGTTTGTGTCTGATAGAGTCAAAGTGTGTTGGGTTAATGTTTTGTTGACAACACTAACTCCTGTATCTCTTATGGTGAGCTGAGTGAAAGGGATGACTCTCTTTTTTTATTTTTATAGTTATCTGCTGCGTATAATTATTGAATTCTGAATTTATTGGAAAGGGCATAATCCAGATTCCTAGCATACCAAATGAAATTAATTGTACTCAAGTTCAATCAGACTCTTAGAATTCTGGTTTCTTCCTACAGTCATTTAGGTTCCCAGTAATGGAAACTGTTCTATTTGTCAACTTTAGCCAGTCTTTGAGATACTCGTTCTGATCTATACAGGATAGCTGTGTTGCCATGTTGTTTGGCAATTTTGATTTTCAGTACCATTTGGCATACAGAGTTGAAAAGGAAAATGTAAAAGAGGAAATGAAAAATTTGTTTACGGGCTTTTGTTTTAACTCTGGACTCTGGTATGTTCCCTGATACAGGTAACGGGACTGGAAAGGGTTCAGGCCGGATAATTGACTCTGACATGAATGATGTTGGTCGCTTTTTGAATCGGTTGTTGGGATTGCCTCCTGATATCCAGAACAGGTACTTTATGTCTAATAGATCGTTGTATGCTTTCACATTTTATTTTCATATAATCACATCTTGACAAAATATCCAAGCAGGTTGTTTGAGTTATTCATCAGCATTCTGGATGTAATAATTAAAAAGGAACGAATTGAAGGGAATTTTGATTCTGGGATTGTTGACATGAAAGCAAATATTATTGAGCTTCAAGGAAAGCCAAAGGTTCATGTCCCTATCCTGGAAAACCCCTCTTTCTCTGTGTTTTATTTTATTATCAATAACTTTACCTCTTTTTCTTGTAGACTGTGCATGTGGATCATATGTCTGGTGCTCCAACAATGTTGTTCACATTCACTTTAGATCGTGGGACGACTTGGGAGGTAACTTTCAGTGCTTGTGTGGATTCAAATTCTGTCCATTTGAAAATTACCGTTGCTCCCTCCCAACTTTTTTATTTAATGTTTGCCTGCAGTCAGCTTCTGATTTGCTGAGTGAGAAGCAAAAGGGAGGACTTGGCTCTTCAAATGATGGGTTTTATGAATCCAAGAGAGAATGGTTGGGGAGACGGCATTTTCTTTTGGCTTTTGAGGGGTATGTGGCTCTCTGTGGTAGAATTTTGTTGAGTAAGATGACCTAACTTATAGCTGTTAATAGTACATCTTATGATGTGAAAGACTGCTTGGTTGGAAACTTGAGTCGGCAAAAACTTAATGTCCCAAAATTTACTCTACAACACCCCTGCAAAAAGTTACCGGACAGGAACCTGTCCGAAATTTTAAAGGTTCTAGACAAGATTTTGGGACCTGAATACATCCGGGTCTAAACTGTTTGGGTTAGGGTTGATTGCTTTTGCTTATGAAGATTTTCCTTACCACACCCTTGTGAAGCTTTTGGGTGTACATAATTTTGTAGGATGGTTGCTGAGCATCTCATCTTTTGTTTTTTTTTTTTTTATAGAAAAAATGTAAATATATATTAATGATAGGATCAAGAGAACAAATGCTCAGCAAGCATCCTACAAAGTTATGTGCACCCAAAATGTAGACTATCTGCAAAATCCACCACATCCAAAGAGGAGAAGCTAATCTTCTTTTTAAACCAAAAGTAAAGAGACTTGATGAAATTGTCTTTCAAGCACAGAAGAAGGGTTTCAATTCCCTCAAAAACTTTTTGGTTCCTTTCTGTCCATCATTCATTCTATCTTTCTATCCATCTATCTATATACATGTGTGCCTGTGTGCGCACGTGAATGTGCACAGGCATGTTCGTGTCCACGTATATATTTCCTATAAGAAAAAGGAATCCAAGTTGACTTGTTCTGCTTTCTCATTTCTTTTCTTATGTATTGCAGCTCCACCTCTGGCATGTATAAGATAGTTCGTCCTGCGGTTGGGGAGGCAATCAGGTGACTATGTAATCTGATCAAGCTTTCCAGGTTTAGAGCTCTTTTTGTTTTGTAATAATTAAAATTGGTCTTCTCTCATTCAGGGAAATGCCTTTAAGTGAACTTAGAAGCAAGTACAGAAAGGTGTCATCTCTGGAGAAGGCTCGTAATGGGTGGGAAGACGAATACGAAGTTTCATCTAAACAGGTAAACTGGAAGTTCGCAGAATTTACTTTGCTCTTGATCCACACAATTCTTTGACGTAGTCCCTGATGTAGGACTGTTGGTGAGAAATTCCTTGTAGGACGCTCTGGGAGCAATTCCTACAGAAAAGGGGGATTCTCATGCAGAGAAATTCAATAGATAATCAACAATATTATCTTTTCTTCATAATGTGCTTTTTCTATTACATAAAGGGCTTTTTATAATGAAGAGACTCCCTAACATTGGTAAACCTAAATAATAGTATAATCTAATAATAAGATATAATCTAGAAAACTAGATAAGGATTGAAATATATAACCTAATATTTTCCTAATAAACTAGGAAACAAAATCTTGATAATATGCTCCTAAATATCTTTATTTGACCTCTCTAAAATATGCCCAAGTATGAAAGATGAAAATAATTGAAATATAACAAAATACTGCACTTTCTAAAAGTCAGAACTCATGCTAGTAATTTATATCTCTGTTTTCTTTCTTTATCTTGCATTAGACTCCTCCCCAAGCCCCCTCGCCGGTCATAATTTGAATAATTGAGTTCGGGTTCAAATAATAGTATTAAGTCCCAGGGTCTAGACTTTCCAGCCGCATGCTCATTGTTCTGTCAATTCTCCTTCTCTTACCTCTCTCTCTCTCTCTCTCTCTCTCTCTCTCTCTCTCTCTCTCCCTCTCTCTCTCTCTCTCCAGTCTCTCTACCCTAGTGTCTCCACATTTTTCTGTTTTAATATGGGAAGGTTGAACCGGGCCGGTCGGGTCGGTTTTTACAACATAGTGAACAGGGAGAAATGCATAAAGTGTAGAGAATGAATGCCCATCTTCCCTTCATCCCTTGTTATTGCATGAAAAGTCAAGGATGTGAGAGCACTGGGAAACACATAAAGTGTGAAATGGGAGAGTGAAGAATAAAATTACACAAAATATATAAAAGTGAAATTCAGTGCATTTGATTTTCTATCCGCTTGGTGATGTTCTTTGCTGGGTTTGTGTGCATTCTTAATTATTCTTTTTCATGTGCAGTGTATGCATGGCCCTAATTGCAAGATTGGTAGCTACTGTACTGTGGGCAGAAGAGTGCAGGATGTAAATGTTCTGGGTGGTTTAATCCTTCCTATTTGGAAAACGATTGAGAAAGCGCTATCCAAACAGGTATCTGACATCAAATCTGCTCTTTGTACCTAACTTTGCAGTTAGTTACTTTGTTCTTAAAGTTAAGCCTTGAAGTAAGTCCAACAAAGAAGGTCAATGACTAACATTTGTGACAACTCTATTCTTATTAGAATTTGTCGGGGAAATTTCTCAGGTCCTTTATGAGCATTTTACTCTTAGTTAGACATCTGTAGTTTCATAAATGCATTACCTGACTTGTTTTGTCCCCAAGTGACAAAACTTATACTGCTCTGTTTTACTGACCACCTTTTAGTTTTGTTTTTCATTTCTGGGTCCTCTTTTGTGCATCAACCTAATTTAGGAGTACTTACATATATATATATTTTTTTTGCTTTTAGCTTCCTAGCGGTCACTGTTTGCATTAGATATTAGCTTTTTTTGGGTAGCTATTGTGCTATAAATGTTTGGTAAATCAAATTTTTCTACAGCCCATTATTCTGCCTTATTATTTAATATATTGTGAATTTTAATTGAGGGTTATTAAATTTTTCTTTTGAATATGAACTTCAATCTATGTGACATCCAATTTAAATCATGTGAGGGTGCTGGCTATGTCCATGTGGGTTGATATTCCTGGTTGGTGGAGCAAAAGAGCTGATACACTCATGTATACATTGTGGGAAGCCTATGGTGTTATGTTTGGAAGATTTCAATCCTAGAGTATTGTGAGGTGAAGGGTCTATGGTTTTGCAAGGGTGGCTTTTCAACAGAGGATCCTGACCAAGGATGTGCTTAAAAGGAGTTTTGGTGGTCTTAGTTGGTGTTTTATGTGTCTTGAAGAAAAGGGAAACAACCAACCATCTCGTTATCTATGGTTGGTTGATTTTGGCTCTTTGGCATTTATACCTCTCCTTGAGGGGTGTTAGTTGGGTTCAGCCTTTTTCAGCAAACATTTGGTGGCTGCCTGGAGGTGAAGACTTAAGAACGGTTGGGTTTCTGGAAGATGATTCCTTCGAGTCTTTGACCACATGGTGGTGTAAGGAATCATTGGATTTTTGAGGAGGAAGCTATGTCTTCGACCACATGTTAACAGCCATTAGGGCTAGAGGGAAGGAGTGAAGGACTTTGATAAAGTCAGATGTATCAAGGGATGTTTGTAGAAGATGACAAGATAATAGAGATAGAAGAGGTTCTATAAGCTCCGCTAAGAGCTGAGCGAGGCAAGGTCATGATTCTTGGGAAAACTTGACTATGCTAGACTGCAGCTTCAGGATGACTGGGCACACAAGGAGGGGTTAGCATAACTGGAAAAATGAAGTTTGAAAGTATGGTAATTCACTAATTTTGATATATAATATGGGACTCTCAAAATAAATATTTCTTTTAAAAGACCAAAGATGCTAGATGGGCCCACCACCTACTTGTCACTGTATAGGAACAAATGAGGCATGGGAGACTTACATTTAGTGGTATTGGGTCTGGAACGTAATGAAATTCGTTCGTTCTCCCTGATAATTGAGGAGCTAGTCAATGCTTCTGAGGGATGTGTCCAAGCTTCATTATAAAGTGGCTGAAAGGCTATCTAATTTGTAACGAGGTGGATTTTTGTTCCAGTTTCAGATGGTAGGTGATTCTGTGTTGTCTTTTAGGGGTGTAAATGTAAGTAACTTATGTAGGGTTTTCTCTGATCCTTGTGAAAATGTATGCCCTTGTTTTTATGATAAAAAGTATATATAAAGCGATGTAGCACATTTGCTTCCTGAGCAGAAAAAAGGGAAGATTTCACTTCCACCAGTGGTTTCCCTCTGAAATATGAGTTATACGAAGCTTTAAGCATGCTTAAATTGGGTTTTGATATGTTCATTAACTTGTGGCGGCTGTCCTGCTGACATTTAAAGTTGAGGTAGTTGTCGGCATTATGGTTTTCTGCAAGAGTTCTTAGCCTCTTTCTCAACTTCATCTCCAGGCCCGCATGAGCCATCGGCGGATTCGTGTTGTACGTATAGAGACCACCACCGATAGTCAGCGAATTGTGGGGCTACTGATTCCAAATGCTGCAGTCGAAGATGTGCTTGAAGGTGCACTTCTTGCTTGCTCTCTTTCCTCCTCTCCCATCCCCCATCACCGCACCAAAAAAAAAATAAACAGTAAAAACACGCTAGACAGATATAATCATGGTTTTACACTCATTTTGACCAAACTTAATTGCTTGCCAAGGCTAAGATCACTTCCAGGAGGGGAATGGGGAGATTTTTTTAGGTTGAGATTACCATTACAAGGGTCTTATTTTTATACTGCTTGACCTCCTTGGATAACCTGAAATTTGTTTTTGTCAAGTGATTTTGTGGCGAGACGTACTATTTGAATATGGGGTTGACACTAGATAGACATAATCACAGTACAAAGTACAAACTATATTGATCAAGCTAGTTTCTATATGGAGTAGCAGTATCATGGTTTTGCATTTCTGATGCCAGATTTGGCTTGGGTTCAAGAAATCGACGACTGATGATGGTGCACCCTATGTTTTGGGAAAGCCATTTTGCTCCAACCGATATGCCTTAAACCTGCAGCGTTCCGTTCTCCCACTGGTGAAAAAACATGCCCAGATCTGCAAAAAGGTTGCCAGAGTGTGCGATGGAGCTGTATATATAGCGGAGCCCCCTATTTATCGAGAGCTGATGACCAGAACTGTATCATCATTTTTTGTGCGGTTGATGTCATTCTTGTAAAACACCTGTGTAATTATAGGGAAATAGAACACAGGCAAGCAGCCTCCCTGATGAATCGGTTACTTAAACCTCATTGATTCCAGCCCCCTTGATTATTGTCAAATGTTATAGCACAAATATTTAAGGAATCTGGGTTTCCGTCTGTGCCTTAATGTTGTGACACCAAAACGAGCTTAATTGAGAGATTAATGTTGCTTAAGCGGCATCTGTGTACTCATTGGGGCTTTCTGCGGCTGGTTTTTCATCTGATCTCCACTGTGTTACGGTTTTGTTTGTTTTGAAATTGAGAAGAGTCGGTATGATTGTAAATTGAGAATTAAAATTTGGAGATTGGAACTGAGGGAACTTTTTGCGAGCCCGACGTGTTTTTAGCGAAAATTGTAACATACTCCCGCGGGAGTACACAACTAACCCCTACTCCCTACTCCCGCTATACGTGACTGGCAAGCGCGCGTTTTATTTTCTTTTTCTGCGTTTCAATCATAGAATAATAACATGTTTTGCAGGTTACATAACCAAATTCATTGTAGCCCATTGGCCATTGCAGCATAGCAGCAAACATGAGGTCGAGTGGTCGACGTTTGCTAGAATAGGAATTTTTTAGGAACTTTTATTTTTTCTCCTGTTGTTTGACACTATTTTTTTCCTTCCAAATTATTTTAGCATTTCTTTTATTTTTATTTTATCTTTTGCATTTTTTTTGTATTTTCCCTTTATGTTTTATTTATTCATTTTGCTATTTGCACGCTATAACAATTACTTTGTTTTGTAATTTTTGATTTTTCCTCTCATTATTTGACATCCACTTTTTCCTAATTAGTTGTCCATTTCGGCCTTCCTTTTATTTTTCTACATTTCTTCATTTTGCATCATTATTTTTTTTCCCTTAATATTTTATTTATTCATTTAGCATTTTGAATACTAAAAGCAATATTTTTTCACATGCTATTATGTATTCAATCGCACACTAATATATATTTCTTTGCGCACTACTACAAACTCATTTATACATCACTATGAATTTTTCGCACACTAGCACTGACTCATTTGTGCACTACCACAGACTTCGTTGCGCACTAACATAGATTCCTTTGCACACCAGCACAGACTCGTTTACGTACTAACATAGACGCATTTACAAACTAGCATAGATTCCTTTGCATGCTAATAGAGACTCGCTTACACACTAGTACAGACTCCACTACCACATACTCCTTTGTACACTAATGTAAATTCATTTGCACGCTAACGTACACTCCTTTGCACACTAATACAAACGCACTTACACACTACCATGTACTCCTTTGCACACTAATACAAACGCATTTACACACTAGCATGAACTCATTTGCACACTAGCATTGATTCTTTTGTACACTAATACAAACGCATTTACACACTACCATGTACTCCTTTGCACACTAATACAAACGCATTTACACACTACCATGGACTCATTTGCACACTAGCATTGATTCTTTTGTACACTAACATAGACTCTTCGCACACTAGCATACACTCATTTGCACACTAACACCGACACAATTATATTCTAGTATAGACTTATTTGCACACCAGTACAAACGCATTTACACACTACCATGGACTCCTTTGCACACTAGCATTGACTCTTTTGACACTGACATAGACTCTTCGCACACTAGCATACACTCATTTGCACACTAACACAGACACAATTATACTGTAGCATAGACTTCTTTGTATACTAGTACGAACTCCTTGCACACCAACACAAACTCCTTTGCATACTAGTACGAACTCCTTGCGCATCAACACAAACTTTTTTGTACACTAACATAGACGCATTTACACGGTAAACAGACCGCTTTGCACATTAACAAATACTTCTGTGTACATTAATTTTTTGTGAGATAAACGTTTTTGCATACTAATACATACTCATTTATAAACTAAAATAATATTTATAAATACCATATATTGATATGGATCAGCTACACATATTTTTAGAATATTATACAAATATAAATTATGTCAAAAAATAAAAGAAAGGAGAGAGATAAACAAAGCAAATAAAAAAAGGATATATTAAAAATTAAAATTATACTAAGATGAAATATAAAGGAGAGGAGAGAGAGAGCAACAAAAGCAAAAAAAAAGGTAAATATTAAATGAAAAAATTATACCCCAGTGAAAGTTTAAAAAAGACATAAAATAAATCGTAAAAAGAAATCTCATAATAAAAAGGATAAAAAAACAGAAGCAAAGCTGTTACTGGAATTGAGAATCAAACCTATAACTAATTATACATAAACGCGCCAAACAACCACTTGGGCTGGAGCAAATCTTGTAACTTTATACCAATTACTTAATTTATCACAAAACCACGTTTTCACAAATGGACCGGGCCTTATGCATTGAGCTGGACACGGGAGTAGGATTGAGAGCTGTACTCCCGCGGGAGTACAGTCTAAGGTTGTTTTTAGAGTCTTGAAACAGGGTCTGGCTGTGGATGTTGCAGTTGCACTGGAATTGGAAGCATTTGATTTCTTAAGGTTGCTTACAATTGTAAGAACATGTACTCGATCTGCACTTTTTGGTACTTGGTAATGTATATCAGTATGATTAGTTACTAACTAGTTCACTTTATCAATAACTATTTCTCAGTTTTTTTTTTTTGGGTCCAATGTAATGGGTTATTTTGGGATTTTCTTTTTCCCCGAAGGTAATGTTGACTCCCTTAAACTTAGAATTTGGAATAAATTTTCTTTAATTTGGCATTATTTCATAAAGAAATATTTGTGAAAATGTTATTTAATCTGAGGCCCAAAAAATAATAAGAGAAGCTGTTATCAAAGAAAAAGCTGTTATAATTAATGAGTTACAATATGAAATTATTTGAGTACAACAAAAATAATGTCACTTTACAATTATTTATCAAAATACAGGGTTCTTAAAATAATTATATCAAAATATGAGGATTCTTTAGTCGTTTTTTGAAATTTTAAGTATGCATTCACACTCAAAGGGTTAGCCCGGCCCGGCCAGAGGATCTGATTTACACGTATGTGCTAGATTGTGGGGTTGGCTTCTTGGGCTTGATTGGGATGTCTGCAAGAGGGCGAGTGCTCAGGTTGAACCTTCTTGTGGTAAGCTTGAACGCGCAAAAAATTGAAGAGATGCGAGGAAGGCGCCTCTGGGTAGCAAGAAATGGCGGTTTGGGGTGGCAATAGGTGGCGGTTGGTCTTGGCAAGTTGAGATGACAACTAAGGGTGGGTGGTCTCAACGGCTCGAGTGATTGCTTTTGGCAACTTCCTATGACTCGAGGCGACTCTTTCCTGCAAAAAAGGTTCCCTTGGCAAACTAAGGGGAGCCCCTCTAGTGGTCAAATCAGTCAATGGACTCTTAGTTTAAGATGGTTCGACAAGCATGCCATAATTCGAAAGTTGTAGGTCTTGTCTCATCAAGTGAATGATGAAATCCCATGAAACGTAAGAACAAGAGATATTTATAGAATTGTTTTTGAGTTTTTATTCCAAGGATTGCATGCCAAGAGTGAAACTAAACTCCAATAAAAACGTTTATAATAAGGGAAATTGGATTCTAATAATACGAACTTTTGGCAGACTTAATAATACGAACTTTGACCCCCTGTTGCCCCCAATAACACGCCACAGAGTTGCCCTTTTCTTGACTCGGCGGCGGTCTGACGTGGCGATGGAGGCACACACCTTGTTGTTTTGACTTTGCCACGTCATCCACGTTGACTTAAAAAAATAATACGAACTTTTAACTATGTTACTCTAAATAATACGAACTTTTTTTTCAATCTAAAAATCTCAAATCTAATTTTTACTTCTTTCATCTTCTTCAATCCTCCTCCACTCTCTCCTCTTCCATCAGAATCAAACCCAGAAAAAAAATGGGATTTGGGTTTTCTGGTTTCCCATGCTTTCTTCCCTCCAATCTCTCTCCTCTCCTCCGCTTCTCCACTCTTAGACCCAAAGACCTATTTTTTTGACATATTTTCCAGACTTCCATTGAAAACCCTTTGTCAATTACGCTGTCTATGTTTAGGGTAAACCGCCATTTCTTGCATACACAGCGTAATTGACAAAGGGTTTTCAATGGAAGTCTGGAAAATATGTCAAAAAAATAGGTCTTTAGTCTAAGAAATGAGAAGAGAGAGAGATGGAGGAAGAAAGCATGAAACCGAAACCCAAATCATTTTTGCGGGTTTGATTCGATGGAAGAGGAAGAGGAGGAAGATTGAAGATGAAAAAGTAAAAATTAGATTTGAATTTTAGATTGAAAAAAAGTTCAGTTATTAAAGTAACATAGTAAAAAGTTCGAATTATTTTTTAAAGTAAACGTGTATTACGTGACAAAGTCAAAACAACAATGCGTGCCTCCACCGCCACGAAACGAAAAAAGAAAAACTTCGATGGCGTGTTCTGAAACAGGGGGTCAAAGTTCATATTATTCAGAACTTAATCGAAAATTCGTATTATTAAGTCTTATATGACCAAAAGTTCGTATTATTAGAATCCAATTTCCCTTATAATTATGACACATTTTACTTAAAGAATAAAACAACATATAACTTTTATGTATGATCATTACAATACAAAAAGAAAATTAAATACTCATAGGGTCATACCCATGTATCATGGGGTATACTAAAAAGTTAGTTTAAATACAAGGTACTAACAAGTCAAAATTACCCATACATTGTACATGTTATTTTGTACTACTCCCTTATTATTTTAACTAACTTTATTTATTTTATAATAATTCTTTACCGATAACTACTTTACCCATTTACTATTAATAAATAATTCTATCGAACTCATTAGTTAACATTTTTAACGTGCCTAATAATTTAACTGCTTTATTTTTTAGGGTAGAGTTGTCCTTGGCAATTTCCCCACCATGTTTCTTAGGAACATATCTCACATATGAAAGGTTCAAACACAACCTCATCACTACAATAGAGCCCAGGTTGTTGTGTAAAACCCTCCTTTTTCAACATAGACCTTGCTCCGACGACGACGTCGAAATTACTGACCTCGTCGTACTCGTCGAGCATTGTCTGAATCGCGTTGCTGAATGCCTCGAACGCCTCCTCGGGGTCACCAGTTGGGCGGACGTCTGGTTCGTCTGACAACCGCTAAGAAGGGTTCCGTTCTTCGGCTTCTTCTTCCTCTTGGTGCCCGCGTACGCCTCGTGCTTGTGTCCAACCTTAGTGGCCAACGCTGGCCTCGCGTAGTCTTCGTCGTGTTCCTCCAGCCTGGCTTGGAGGTACATCATGGCGACGTTTCCGACCAACCCTAATGAGCCGCCGCGCGCCTCCTGTTGCTTCAGTTTTTCGTAGAGCACATTCGTGAACTTCTTCACCTTGAGGCCCGCATCGTCCCTATAGATGTCGAAAAGGGTTGACCTTATTTTGCCCACCTCGATGTCGTGGTTGCCTGTTTTTTTTTTGTTCGAAGTTAATAAAAGGTTGATTAGTACACAAACGGAGCGTTGAAGATAACAAATAGGATTTTTGGAATGGAAATGAGTTTCACTCCTTTCACCATACCCATCATTTTTTTTTCTTAATGCTATTTCTTAAATTTACCCTAGTCCATTACTCGTATCCATGTTCATATCAGACACCTATACCGCTACATACCCGAGTCCAAGTAACAAAGAATGAAACATCTAGCAAACAACAAAAACCACAACTCAGGAACAAAACATATTGCCTAAGGTTGGCGAAAATTGGAGTCCAAGTAAATTTGGGTTGGTAAAATTCGGTTAATGTCAAAAGTCGGACCACAAATTGAAGTCCAGACCTGATTTTTCCCCAGTCGGACAATTCAGACGAAGCTGAACTTGGTTTGGTCAAAATTGGGTTTAGACAATAGAAAAAAGAGAAACACTGCGTCCAAGTATTCGATCATCAAACTCGATCAATCGCAAAATTAGGTTCGAACCAAGCCAAATTTTCGTGATTAGGCAACTTCAGATATTCGAGTTGGACAAAATTCTACCAGCACTAGTATCATCGAACATGTAAGGTGTGTTTTACTTGCCTGTTCTTTGCTTCATGAGATTGATGAGGCGGGAAAGAGGGAGAGATCGACTCTTGACAAAGCAATAATCCTCCTGGTCGTATCCCTCATCAAATATTTAGTACTCTTCCTCGTAGGCATCATAGTCTATCTCTCTTGACTCGTCCTCCTCCTCGTCCTCATCCTCATCCTCATCCTCGTCTTCTTCCTCTTCCTCTTCGTCTTCCTCTTCCTCTTCTTCTTCTTCTTCCTCGTCCTCTTCTTCTTTCTCTTGTTCCTCGTCATCTTCATCTTCTTCTTCTTCTTCCTCCTCCTCTTCTTCGTCGTAGTCGTCGTTACGACCACGACGGGAAGAAATCCCACGGCCCTGGGAACTCCCACGACCTTGGGAAGAAACCCCACGACTCTGAGAAGTTCCACGGCCGTGGGAAGAAGTCCCACGGCTTTGAGAAGAAATTCCACGGCTCTGCATTTTGGCCTTGAATTTTTCTTTAACATGGTCTATCGCCACCTTTGTCACGTTGAACTGGCGGACAAGTGTGCTGTCCCCGATTTGCTCCTCGGCGTCGCTTATTAGGCCACCGCTGTGGCACGAGTCCGACACCATTGTCAGCTTGCAACCATCCGGAACTCGACACACCAACTCTTTGAATTCGTCATCTGTTTCATATATATGGATGTCGCATTGGTTATACTCAATCGATTGGGTAGTGGAAATGGGAATAGAATAGAATAAGGCAAATTCTGGGGCGAGACAATTTCACATAAAATTATGATGAGACAAAATCCTTTTAGATAATATTTTGGAATGTTTTATTATAATTAATAAATTATATTAGATGTTGGCTGAATATAATAAACAGTAGGAAAAAAGAGAAGGTTGAGACTCAAATTACTTTTGATTGCTCTGTAATTACTGCACAATGAAAGACTACAGCAGACCCCTTAAATACTCAACTAAAAGACCAAAACAAAAAACCAGAACATGGTCCATGACTTGCTAAAAAATCTGACTCCACACCTCCTAATCTTAACTGAATGTAAATGCAATACCTATATTTAGAAAACAGAAAAACAGTAGACTCCTAAAATTAAGGAATTGATTTGGAATCATATTCAACACTGCCCCTTGATTCAAAATCACATACTCCCAACTTCAACCTGAAAAAGTCATGCTTTGCTCGAGGGAGAGACTTCGTAAGTATATCAGCTTCTTGCTCACTCGTGCCACAGAATTTCAATGAAATCCTTTCATCACCAATAAGTTTCCTGATGAAATGATGTTGCACATCAATATTCTTGGTTCTTCCATGAAAAGCTGGATTTTTTGCCATTGCAATTGCAGACCTACTGTCACAGTACAGGTCTGTGGCTTCCTTTTGCTTGAAGTTGAAATCTACAAGCAATTTTCGGAGCCATAAAGCTTGTCTTGCTGCCGCAGTGGCTGCTATGTACTCGGCTTCACATGATGACAAAGCTACTGTTTCTTGCTTCTTAGAACTCCAAGTCACAACTCCAGAACCAAAGCTAAAAACACTGCCTGAGGTGCTTGTTCGATCATCTAAGCACCCTGCCCAATCACTGTCGGTGAAACCAACCAATCTGAAATTCGGAATGCTTCTGTACCAAATTCCAAAATTAATAGTTCCAGCCACATATTTGAGTATTCTCCTTGCTGCACCAAAATGTTGCTTTGTTGGATTGTGAAAAAATCTAGACACAACACTGACAGGAAAAGAAATGTCAGGTCTAGTGTGTGTTAGGTAGTTCAATCCTCCCACCAGACTTCTGTATAACTTTCCATCTGCTTGCTCAATTCCATCCTCGCGCTGCAACTTCTCATTGATATTCATTGGTGTGGCTGCTACTTCACAATTAGTCATATTAAACCTTTTCAAAAGGTTTACTGCATACTTCATTTGGCAGACAAAAATTCCATCATCCTCCTGTTTCACCTCAAGTCCCAAAAAATGTTGCAGGAGGCTTAAATCTGTCATCTCAAATTTTCTCATCATGCAAGACTTGAAATCATCAATCAAGGTTTTTGAAGATCCAAAATAAATTATATCATCCACATAAAGGCATATTGCCAGAAAGTCTCCATTACCTTGGGTCTTCAAGTATAGAGTAGGCTCGCTTTCACTTCTCTTGAAGCCGTTGTCTCGGAAAAACATGTCAATTTTGCTGTACCAAGCACGTGGTGCTTGATTTAAGCCATAAAGAGTCTTTTTCAACTTGTAAACTTTTTCTTCCTTCCCTTTCACAACAAAACCTTCAGGTTGAGAAACATAAACCTCCTCTTCCAGCTCCCCATTCAAGAAAGCCGACTTCACATCAAATTGATAAACTGGAAGATGCAATTGGGCAGCTATTGCAAGAGCTACTCGTACCGTTTCAAATCGAGCAACAGGAGAGAAAGTTTCATCAAAATCCACACCGTGTTGTTGTGAGTATCCTTTAGCTATGAGCCGACCCTTGTGCTTTTGAATGCTCCCGTCAGCATTGAATTTTGTCCGAAACACCCACTTGAGCCCCAAGACATTTTTTTCCCTCCGGGGCATCAACTAACTCCCAAGTTGAATTTTTCTCGATGGCTCGCATCTCTTCCAACATAGCATCCTGCCATTCTTTATATCCCTTTGCTTCTTCGAAAAAATCTGGATCAGAGGCTAATAAAGCAAAGTTATTGCACTCATAAAGTTCCCTTAAAGAACGAAACCTGTTTGGTGGAGTTTCACTCGAGCTGCTGTTGTTGTTGCTATGGTTGGAAGAAGTGGATGATGGTGACCCAGTACTTGTTGAACTCCCTGAGCCAGTACTGTTAAGAGTCGAAGGGGCTGAACCTGCAACTGAACTCCCTGAATTGCTACTGTTAAGAGTTGAAGAGTCTGAACCTACAGTGCTGTTGTCTTCAGGAGCTGCTGTAGGTACAGGATCATAAAATGTCACGGCAATCGGATCAAATTTACCATCCATCTGGGCACTCCATTTGTACTTAGTTTCTTCATCAAACTCGACATCCCTACTAATCACCACCTTGCCACTAATTGGATTATATAAACGATATGCTTTGGATTTCGAACAATAACCAATAAAGATGCACTTTACAGATTTTTTATCAAGCTTACTACGAGAATGAACCAAAGCATACGCTACACATCCAAAAATTCTCAAGTGGCTTACCCCGGGTCTCCTGCCCAACCATGCTTGATACGGTGTCTGATTGAGAACGACCTTCATTGGAGAGATATTCAGGATGTATACTGTCGTTGCTACGGCTTCTCCCCAAAACTGATTTGGTAAATCTTTTTCCTCTAGCATGCTTATAGCCATCTCCACCACCGTTCGATTCTTCCTTTCGGCAACACCATTCTGTTGTGGTGTGTAAGGTGCTGTAAGTTGCCTGTGAATGCCATTCTCATCACAAAAAACATTAAATTCGGTGGGTAAAAATTCACCACCACGATCTGTACAAAGTGTCTTGATGCTCCTCCCACTTTCTTTCTCAACCATGGCCTTAAATTTCTTGAAACACTCAAAGGTTTCAGATTTTAATTTCAAGAAATAAACCCAGCTAAAACGACTGTAATCATCAGTGAATAATAGAAAGTACCGACTTCCGCCAAGAGACTCAGTCTTCATAGGACCACATAAATCAGCATGAATAAGTTCGAGACAAGTTGTAGCCCTCCATGACTGCCTAACAGGAAATGACTTTCTACTTTGTTTTCCATAAACACATCCCTCACAAAATCCAAGTTCCCCAATTTTCGGCAAACCCATTACCATATCCTTCCGACTTAATAACTTCAGCCCATTCACATTCAGATGCCCATATCTTAAGTGCCATAAGTTAGCCTTATCATCCCCTTTAGAAACAAATGCATTGTTTATCATACTTGTAAAATTAAGGGGAAACATCCTATTTCGGGTCATATGTACCGATGCTAGAACTTGACCAGTAGTTTTGTCACGAATGGTACATGCATCATCATCAAACAAAACAGAACACCCGGCACTCATCAATTGTCCAACACTTATCAAATTATGGGCTAGCCTAGGCACAAATTGCACATCACGAACTACTTTTGTCCCTTGTAAAGTTTTAAGAGCAACAATACCTTTTCCTTCTACTTGAACTTCTTTGCTATCTCCGAGCCGAACTTGACTTTTCTTCTTCTCATCAAGATCTCGAAACAAAGACCTTGAACTAGACATATGGTTGGAACAACCACTGTCGATATACAAAATATCACTGGGCACATCATCACCAAAGGATTGAGCCATAAACAAATAGCTTTCATCCTCTACCTTCTCGGTAAAATGAGCGTTCTGCTCATTTCTCTGTTTGCTCCAGCACTCCGCCTCTTTGTGCCCATATTTGTTGCAATATCTGCATTGAATTGAGCTTTTGTACCGACTGTATTCACCAAAGTTTCCTCTACCTCTTCCACGGCCACGGCCTCGTCCACGAAAGCCACTTCGACCTCGTCCACGTCCTGAGCGGTCATTTATTCCTTTAGAGAATGAATCATTCTTCACCTGAAAGGCCCTTTCTTCAACCTTTTCATCGAACCTGGTTAGCCTATCCTCATGAGCTAACAAAGATCCCATCAGTTCATCAAATGAATAAGTAGATAGATCCTTTGACTCTTCGATTGCAGCAACCACATGATTAAATTTTGAAGTTAACGACCTCAAAATTTTGGCAACTACAGTTGCACTAGTCAGATTTTCTCCATAGGATTTCATGTGGTTGACAATGGTAGATACTCTAGACATATATTCTTGCACTGTTTCATTGTTCTTCATGCACAAAGTCCCAAAATCACGGCCTTGAGTTTGTAGTTTGACAGTGATTACCTTTTGATCTCCCATAAACTCTTGCTTTAAGATTTCCCATGCTTCTTGAGAGGTCTCTGCCGCTGAAACCCTTGGAAATATTTCATCGTCAAGAGCTTGTTGTATAAAGAACAGCGCTTTAGCGTCCTTTTTGCGATTTTCCGGCCGTTGTGCTGGCACAGTGCAGGTGCGGATACCCATGCTCCACCAAGTCCCAAAGTTCTTGAGACTTAAAAAGAGTCT
Source organism: Portulaca oleracea (assembly GCA_029582165.1). Classification (NCBI taxonomy): domain Eukaryota; kingdom Viridiplantae; phylum Streptophyta; class Magnoliopsida; order Caryophyllales; family Portulacaceae; genus Portulaca; species Portulaca oleracea. Next base: position 47,094,347 of record CM055873.1, read on the forward strand.
TCATCTTGAGACTCCAAAAATGGTAATTCACTCCTTTAAAGATTGGGATCGAAGGTTGTGACTGAGTTGATCCATTGCCCGCCATAGCACTCACTGTGTTTATCCTTACTGTGTGTCACTCACTGAAACTTTGTGTTTCTTTTTCTGACTCTAACCTTTCTCTCTCTCGTTGTCTTGTTTTCCTTGCGATAGGAAAAACTGAATCGAACCTGGTTAAGGCTCTGATACCACAAATGTTGGCTGAATATAATAAACATTAGGAAAAGGGAGAAGGTTGAGACTCAAATTGCTTTTGATTGCTCTGTAATTACTGCACAATGAAAGACTACAGCAGACCCCTTAAATACTCAACTAAAAGACCAAAACAGAAAACCAGAACATGGTCCATGACTTGCTAAAAAATCTGACTCCACACCTCCTAATCTTAATTGAATGTAAATGCAATACCTATATTTAGAAAACAGAAAAACAGTAGACTCCTAAAATTAAGGAATTGATTTGGAATCATATTCAACATTAGAGTGATTTTCTAATACCATTGACTATTGGGTTATGAAGGATATGTTTTACCTTCAAAATGAATTTCACCTCTATGATAAGAAGTCACTAAAAAACTGTGGAAATGGGAATAGAAGAATGCAGAGTGAGTGAGTCTCACGTAAAATTATGATAAGATAGAGTCTTTTTAGGATTACATTTTAAAAGTTCGTGACTTAAACTTTCACCATATTTTCAAAATTTTCCATTCTAGTGTTACTTGCAGTCCGTAGGAAAAATTAACTAGCAAATTTTTGTATACTAAAATATTTCAAAATACTTTAAAATTTAAAATTCTAGGTTGTTACATGAGTGGAAACTTAGGAACAGAAAACTGTTTGAAGGTTTTCTAAATATTCAATATGTATTAAGTTGTTCACTTTGATTATTATGATTGTTCACTCTGATTCATATGATGTTCATTTACAAGTATCTGGAGCACGTGCTCTGAATGCATGTAATATTGTATTGGTTCAAAATAATAAAACCAGTGATAGTTTGGAAAAAAAAAGTGATAATTTATGCCCAAAATGATTTTCTAATAAAACTTTACTAATAATCTAAAAAGGATAACTTTTTTTTAGTTTCCTCCAAATAAATTCCACCTTTATGATAAGAAATCACCCAAAAATTATACATTTCACGATAAATTCATAATAACGGTAAAAATGCAAGGACAAGAATTTCACCTGTGATGAGATTCATGTCAGAAGGGACAATGCATTCATCATAGCCAGTATCATCTTCCTCGCCGGTCTCAGCAGGAAGACGGGTCCCGTGTCCGCTATAATGAACAAAAAGAATGTGACCGGGTCTCGCCCCTCGGACCAGATTATCGAGGGCTTGTCGAATGTTCTTCCCGGTGGGCTCCAGGAAACTCGGGTCGGTGTCGAGGAGGACGTAAATGTCTTGTTGTTTGAACCCGAAACGATCGATCAAGGACTGGTACATCCGGTTGACATCGTTTACGCACCCATCTAGCTCGGCGTCGGTTCCTGGGTAATTCAGGCCTATCAAGACTGCCTTCTTCTTCCCCATTTTGTTCTTTTTAATTTGTTTTTGTTTATCCATTCTCTATTGAATGATCAATGTGATCAATGTTTAATGTGTGGGTTTGTTTTGTGGTTGTTTTTGTTGTTGATATATATGCCCTTTTATAGAGGGCTTTTTGAATGGTTTTCTAGGAGGGAAGGTGGAGCATTGAATTGGGGATGTATATATTTCAATGTTTGAGAGGAATTTCCAATGATTGGAGGTGAATTGAAAAGAACTTGTATTTTTTTAGTATTTTTAACTGTGAAAATGATAACAATATCGGGGTAATACACATTTTAAATGCAGTTTATTACATGCTTCAAAAACACGTGCTTTAAATATGGTCATTGTTCACTCTCAATAGCATAATTGTTCACTCATATATATATATATACTCGTTGTTCACTCTCAATAGCGTAACTGTTCACTCATATCTACCCGGAGCATATGCTCCAAGTGCATGTATATGTATTGTTAAATATAAGTGTCTTACCTTTTAAGTGTCTTGCTATATTATTAAAATTATATTATTATATATTAAATTGAAATAAAATTATATGATTGAATTCTCTAACAATAATATTACATTATAAATTACATAAAATTATATATACTTTCATCCATTATTTTTTATATTTTAAAAAAATGCCTCAAATATCTAATGCATGATGTTGATTCGATTATGTTATTATTTTTGTTCACTGGCGTAGCTAATGCATTCAAATATTCTTGTAATTGATAATTAATACTTACTATGAAAAAAAAAATTGATGTCAAAAATCATTAAAAAATGCTAGTTTGATAAAGGGTAAGACATTTAACTCCTATCATCACTTAACCGTGGTTATTGGAGGCTAGAAGCCCAAATGGACCCGTAAATTATAGCAATATACCATACATTATGGAGGATCTACCTAGGTCCATTATATATATATATATATATATATATATATATATATATATATATATATATATATATATATATTACCTCTGTTCTTTTTTATCTGCCGCTGAGATTTTCGCATGAAGAACTTTGACCGTAAACATCTGAATTTGTATAATGATTTATCATATAAAATTGATGTCATTAGATTCGTAATAAAAGATACCATTAGAACAGTATAATAATTATAATTTTTCTTGAAAAAAATTATGTGAGAAATTGATTAAAAATTGACATTGAAAAGCATAAATGACAAATAAAAAAGAACGAATTACGCGATGGACTGTGTAAACTATTGATAAATTAAAAATATTGATGCCTTTTGCAATAATATTAATAAATTTACAATGAAATTTATAAAAAATATTCTTTTTTGTAAAATTCGACACCTTGGAGGACATAGGTAAGTACTCCGAGGTGTACCATATAACAATTGCTGAAGGGTTTAATTAGTAGTACCATCACAAGTTGGGGTTTGGACTTGGGTATTTGGGGTCCGTGTGAATTGGATATTGGTCGAAAATTTGATGTCTCATATCCACTTTTTTTTCAAATATTTTTCCTAGTTGGAAAATTCGATGAAGCCTAAATTCGGGTTAAAATTAAGTTTAAACAACATAAATATGAAATTTTTATGTCTGAATTTCCAGGCAACTCATTCATGAAATTCAAACGAAAATCTATGACAATATTCATATTTTTTTAGATTGGACTGAACAGGACACCACGATTCCCATACAACATGAGGCTAACGGTTGCAGGTACGAAAGAGAAACTGGTGTCCTGAAGGTGTGTAGGAGTTCCATGGTTCTGATGAAGGGAATCAGGAAGGGCAGTCTATACATCCTGCAGGGGTCTATAGTGATAGGTAGGGGTGGAAGAAAAATCCGGAACCGGCACACCGAACCGGAAACCGGATAAAAAAACCGGGAACGGGCAACACCGAACCGGTTTAAAAATCCGGTGCACTGCACCGGAAAAACCGGATACTAAACGGGGCGGTTCCGGTTTGTGATATTAACACCGACGGGGAACCGGCACCGCACCGTTAATATAATTAAATACATATATATATAAATTTTGGTTAAAAAAAATTCTACCCAAAAATTAATACAAAAATAATATAAATTAACTAGTTAAAAAAAAACATTAGGTGTTAATGTGTTCTTGGGTTGGGCTTTTTTTTTTTATTAAATAGAGATTTTTTTTTTTATTAAATAGAGATTTTTTTGATGTTTGATAGAAATTTATGCGGTTCCGGTTCACCAGTGAAACCGCACCATTAAAGCCGGTGCACCGGTTTTTAAAAACCGAGTGATTCGGTTCCGGTTCCGGTTTATGGTTTTCGCGCTCCGTTTCATCCGGTGCACCGCTTCGGCGCACCGAAACCGCACCGCACCGCACCGTTTCCACCCCTAGTGATAGGAACTACAACAACAGTTTCTACTTCATGAGGTCGACAACACAAAATTGTGGCATATGAGATTGGACCACTTGGGAGAGAAGAAAATGTCAATACTAAGCAAGAAATGTTATCTCGGGGGACACATATATTGGCAAGCTGGAGTTTTGTGACCACCGTGTCTATGGGAAGCAGAAAATGGTCAATTTCTCCAATGATATGCATACAATTGTAGGGATCCTTCACTACATTCACTCAGATTTGTGGGGTCCGGTTAGGGTGTCATCTTTAGGTGGCAAGTGCTACATGTTAACATTCGTGGATAACTTCTTGAGGAAGACCTGGGTTTACTTCCTACGGCACAAGAATGAGACATTTCATACTTTAAGAAGTTCAAAAATTTGTTGGAGAATTAGACAAGCAAGAAGATAAAGAAGCTCATGAAATATAATGCGTTGGAGTTTGTTGATTCTGAGTTTCCCGAGTTCTGCGAGGAGCATGAGATTGCTAGACATCGAACCTTGGTGGGTAAACCTCAACAAAATGGTGTAGCTGAGAGGATCAACAAGACACTCCCTAGAGAAAGCTCGCTGCATGTTTTCTAATGTAGGGATTTGGAAAAGAAGATCATTTTGGGCAGAGGCCATTCCCACTGCTTGTTGTCTGCTGAATAGATCACCTCATGCCTCCATTGAGTTCCAGATTCCAGAGGAAGTATGGTCAGGTAATCTAGTAAATTATTATAATTTGAGAATTTTTGGATGTCATGTTTATACCTATGTGAATAAGGGGAAGTTGTTCCCCATGGCTGTTAAATGCATATTTATAGGGTATGGATTTGAGTCTAAGGAATACCGAATGTGGTGTCCAGACTTAAGAAAGTTATACAGTCTAGAGATGTAACTTTTAATAAAACTGCTATGTTATCTAGAGTAGAATCTACTATTAGTTCTGATGATGCAGGTAATTAGAAGGAAGATGATGGGAGAGTTGAGTTCGAGGTGGAGCAAGTTAGGGCTCAAGGTGGAGCTACTAAAACTTGCAATCAGGAGCAGGCGGCTGATATTGCTCTTGAGACAACTCAGGTCGATGAGCCTGAGGCTGAGACTAACGTTCCTCAGATGGAGGAAGAGCATAATATAGCAAGAGATCGTCCCAGGAGGGAGATCAGGAGACCATCTCGATATGCTGAGGAAGATAAGGTTATGATTGCATATGCTTTGAGTGTTGCATAGAAAACTAAAGGTACTGAGCCTTCTACCTATCGGGAGGTCATCTCTTGTCTAAGTGCCTCAAAATGGATAGGATCTATGCAAGAAGAGATGGAGAGTCTGCAAAAGAACTAAACATGGGAGCTATGTGAGCTGCCTAAGGGATGACGAACCCTTATAACAAAATGGGAGTACAAGAGGAAAGAAGCGGAAAGCCAGATTGGTGGTTAGAGGTTGCAACCAAAGAAAGTGAATTAACTACATTAAGGTATTCTCTCCAATTGTGAGGCATACGTCAATTCGCACCTTGCTTGCCTGCATTGCTATGTTTGATCTCGATTTAGAGCAACTTGATATGAAGACTGCATTCCTCCATGGCGAGTTGGAGGAAAAGATATACATTAAGGCAACTAGAGGGTTTTGTTGTTCCTGATAAAGAGGAACATGCGTGCAGATTGAGGAAGTCCTTGTATTGACTTAAATAGGCACCCAAACATTGGTATAAAAGGTTTGACATGTTTATGGTTGGGCAAGGGTACACAAAGAGTCACTGTGAGAATTGTGTGTACTTCAGGTAGTTTGAGAATGGGTCTTTTATACTTACTTTTATATGTCGATGACATGTTGATTAGTGCCTAGGGACATGTCACTGGTCAGGAAATTGAAGTCTCAACTCAGCTAGGAGTTTGAGATGAAAGACCTTGGTGGGACAAAGAAAATCCTTGGGATGGAGATATAGAGGGATAGAAAAGCAGGGAAGTTGTTCCTATCTTAAAAGAGGTATCTTGAGAAGGCGTTGAACAGGTTCAACATGCGAGACTGTAAAACAATCTCAACCCTTTTAGCTGCTCATTTCAAGTTGTGTTGTGAGTGTTCCCCTAAATCTGATTTGGAGATTAGGAAGATGTTTAATGTTCCCTATGATAGTGTAGTTAGTAGTTTGATGTATGCTATCGTGTACATTAGACCTGACCTGTCCCATGTAGTCAGTGTGGCGAGTAGATATGCAGAATCCAGGAAATGAGCATTAGGAAGGAGTTCAATGGATCTTTCATGTGAAGGACATCTTATATGATAGAGGCTGAGAATAGGAAAGGAGTTGTTTTTAAAATAGAAAAGTTAAGCAGATTTAAGTAGAAAATGCAAAACTGGATAAGAGACCGAGAGTCGGGTAGAAAATTGCAAAGACAAGGGGATTGTTTTTAGCTTTGGTTTGGTGATCTTGGTTTATGAATGACTTGACCCCCCCCCCCCCCCACCCACAGCAAGTTAAGATAAACATGCTCAGATAGTTGACAATGCTAAGTTGACATCATTAATAGAAGCTTCTATTTGGTTACATCCAAACAGCCAAAGCTTTAACTTGCAAATTGACATGATCAGCCAAACAAACTGTTCTTCGAGCATTACATCCGAAAGATTCAAGTTTCGACTTACAACACGACAAACTCAATGTTTCCAGTTCAATGTAGTTCCCCTCCCATCCCAAATCAGGGGAAAAAGAATCAGATGAGCAACATTCAGCATATAAAAGGAGCATCAACATACTTATCACTGCAATACAACCCAGGTCTCTGAGTAAACCCCTGCCTCTTCAGCAGCTTCCTTGCTCTCGTCACAACTTCCTCATTCGAAACCTCCCCATCTTTCTCCGCAATGATGGCCTGTATGGCATTGCTGAATGCCCCGTATGCTTCACGCGCATTCCCACCAGGGCTAGCATCTGCTGAGGTCTGGTCAGTCTGACAACCACTCAGAAGCGTCCCATTCTTAGGCAGCTTACCTTTCTTTGCACCAGCAAACACTTCGTCTTTGCTACGAACCCTGGTTTCTAACGCGGGCTTTGCATAGTCCTCGTCGTTGTCTTCGAGCTTGTGTTTCATGAACTCGAGGGCGAGGGCCCCCACTGCCCCCATCAGCCCGCCTTGGCCACCTTTGTGATCCTTGAGCTTTTCTAGGAGGACTTTCATGAATTTCTTCACCTTGGGGCTGGCGTCATCCCCAAAGACATCGAAGAGGGTTGGTCGGATTTTGCCCACATCAATGTCTTCCTTGCCCGTTTGCTGCTTCAGCATGTCGATGAGGGTGGATAGAGGGAGGGACCGGCTCTTGACATAGCCACGGTCCTCGTGATCATCCTCAACCACCTTGTAGTCTTCGTCGTCTTCATTGTCATTCTGGGAGAAGTGGTGAGGGACATGAAGGCCACGGGACTCCAATGTGTCTCTGACTTTGTCCTTGACACGGCCCTTTATAAACCCTGACAAACTGAAGTGAGAACCGCTGCTTTCTTCCTCCTGGTTCGCCTTTGTGCTCTCCCCGATTTGCTCCTTGGCATCGCTAATCAGGCCACCACTGTGGCAGGAGTCTGACACGATAGTCAGCCTGCAGCCATCAGGGACTTTACACACCAGTTCTTTGAAGTCGTCGTCTGTTTGAATATCACATTCAATCAGTTAGAATTTCGGTTTTAAGAACTAAGAAACTTCGGGTTGTAAGAATGTACATATGGGACACTAATCAGAGCATAAACATAGGTCAGAAACCAATGAGAACCATGAAGCCACTCAAACTAAGACCACTACTTTCAAGTTTCAAACTTTCAATGCTGCCAACCGGAATATAACAACGAAACGGAGTTGAAGATAAATCAGTCTCAGGAAGTATGCATTGGTAGCTTCATATTAGCAACCTTCAATATAATCCAATTCTAATATCCTGAAAGTCTCATTGCAAAACAGATTTATTTATCATGGCAGCCTGCAATGTCATCAGATTTCTGGGTTTGCTTTAGATCATCAAATTCATCATAGGAAGTTAAAACAATGTTCTTTCAGGAGCATGTTTGAATCTTGTCAGACATTATCATCCCTATAGAATATACTGATTGCATAAATTCTACCAGTGTCATCAAAGTTGGAAGATATTCCCCAACTTTGGGATCACAAAAAGCCATCTAATAAAGAAATAATCACAAATCAAAACATACCCATCACAATTCAGCAAAACCCCACCATAATTCAACAAAATGCCAACCGATCAATCAAATCAAATCCCCAAAATTCAATCATCGCAATTCACAACCCTTTCACACACACACACACACACTCAATCACAACCAAAATTCACCAAAATTTCACAAATCCAAACAACACCCATCAAAATTCAACCAAAGCCCACCACAATTCCATCAACACCATCCCAATTCAACAAAATTTCACAAATCTAACCAAAACCCACCACAATTCCATCAAAAATTCAAACACAAAAAGGGGAAATCGAAATCGAAATCGAATTTTACCTGTGATAAGATTCATGTCACAAGGCACGATGCATTCATCATACCCAGTATCATCCTCCTCACCAGTCTCAGCAGGAAGGCGAGTCCCATGTCCACTGTAATGAACAAACAGAACATCGCCAGGATTCGCAGATCGGACGAGATTTTCTAGGGCACGTCGAATGTTCTTCCCAGTGGGCTTTGTGTAGGAAGGATCGGTGTCAATGAGGATTGTGACGTCCTCCTTCGCAAACCCGTAACGCTCGATCAAGCATTGATACATGCGTCGGACATCGTTGATGCAACCTTTGAGCTCGGCTTTTGTTCCTGGGTAGTTTATGCCTATCAACACTGCCTTCTTCTCCCCCATTTTTTCTGGGTTTTGTTTCTTTGTTTTGTGGATCAATGTGATTGATCAATCTTTGTTTGTCTGTGGCTTTTTTTTGGTGGCTTTTTGATTGGTTTTCTAGGAGGGAAGGGGATTGGAGGGGGCGCAAGTTGTGTTTTAAAATGAGTATTTTTGGAGTGGTTGCAGCCCCCAAATTGGAGCATTCAACTATTCAAGGGTCTAATAATGAAATTTGCATCAATCATTCAATATCATGATTAAAAACGTGAAGAACTAGTAATTAAAAAAAATTAGGAGAACCATTCACACTTATCAGCAAGGCTGTCAGATAGGAGAGATTCTCATTGCTTTGAATGTTTATTAGCGGTTGGTTGTTAGTTGTTTGAATAGTTCTTTCAGCTATGTATTTGGGCTAGCAATTTGTCGATTTTTTTTTTTCTAAAATGAGTTATTTGTAAGAGATTATTCTAAAAAATATAGTAGAGAAGACAGACATCTAGTAGTTAAAGCGCTCCGACTTTCTCTCTAAGACTTGTGGGATGTGAGGAGAGTGGAGAAGTAGGGTAAAAAAATTGGTTTGTTGAATTGTATTGGCGTAAGTAGAAGGGAAGATCATGAGGGTCTAACTGTCTTTTGGATGGAGGAAGTGATGCTTTCTCTATGTGTCATATTTAGATAGCCAGATCTGCGGTGACAATTATGGAGGAAGGGAAGATCATGAGGTTTGTAGGCTTGTAGGTTTGTAGGCTTGTATGGTTAGGCGGATTCATAGGAGAAATGGAGGACTTGGGAGCTTTTGATGTCGCTGGCTTATGATCCCTCTTAACCTCTTGCGGTAGGAGGGGGTTACAATGAGATTCTATTTAATGGAAGTAGAGGGAGAGGCTCTTAGGTGAAGGCCCATGGACTAATTTAGAGTTAGAGATGCCCCTCCAAGTGTAACTTGCATGATCTAGGGTGTCATGGTCAGAGGAGTAACCAGGAAGCGACCGAATTGCTACACGACCAACGAAATATGGTGCACAAAGTTTGTTCAAGCATCAGTTTGAAACCTTTCGAGGTTCAAATTTGATAATTATCTTATCCTTCTTGAGACTAGCCCAACTAGCCAAGACTGAGGCAGGAGGAAAAGAGTTCATTTTGAAAAATTATGGGTAGATGATGCTGAATGTGAAGATGTGTTAGAAAGCTCTTGGCATGTGGGAGAGTAATCGTCAAAAAGATTTGGAGATGTGGATGCAAAAGCTTGAGAGCATCGTGGGTCTAAGTTTGGAGGGATGTTTAAGGAAATGGGCCCACTAAAGATATAGTTGGGCCGACTGCGAGAGGGTCCAATTGATTGGACAACGTTGGAGAATATGTGTAAAATTTCAGCAAGGCTAGAGACTTTGATGAGATCCAATTCAAAATTTTCCTCCCCTCATTTTACAAATAAACACGGAAAAATTTGGTCAATTTTTCCCAGCAAATAGCTATAACCAAACACTGCCTAACTTCATACCAAACCTTAGAAACATAAATCCAAACTCATGAAAAAGGTGTCTAGTTGGATCATCACATTGAAAAACTATGGTTCACTTCAATGTTTTTATACATAACTATTACCAAAACTTCTTCAGGGTATTCGAAACTAAAATTTTAGATCTTATCCTCCCAAAACAACATAGTGGAAAAAAAGTCAAGCTCAGAGCACCCAATGTTTCGTCCGAATGATCAGACAAATATGGCGGACCCATTGCCATGTTGAGGCGCAAATTCATCACAGCTTGAATTTAAATGCACCAGCCGGGAATCGAACCCGGGTCTGTACCGTGGCAGGGTACTATTCTACCACTAGACCACTGGTGCTTGTTGCTGATAGTTTATTATTTTCTTCTTTAATCAGTTGCTCTCATCTGTGACTATGTCCAAATTTTGGGATGTTGTATATATTATTATATTTCTTCCATTGTTTAGTTTTAGTTGTGTTTTATTGTTCATTGTTGATTCACCGTCACCCCCCCCGGGGTTTGTTTTATGTTTAATTAAATTTCAATTTGATCATACTCCAATCAGATAAATTTTATTTGATATAATATTGAATAGCAATAGACTCGCCTTTTATACAATTTGTATATTTACAAGGGTTGAAATGGGCGTTTGTTTAAGGAAATTTAAAAAATAAGCAACAAATGTAAATCGATGTGTTTTGATTATTATTGATATAACATTGTTTTTTCATAAGATTTGCCTTGCCTATTGATGATAAGAAGACCTAAATTCGACTTCACACCCGTGAACTCGACCTTAGAAAAAGGGCTTGAGTGAAGAAATTTTGTAAAAAGTAGGTACAAATCGGATGATATTAAAATAAGTGCAAGTAAGGGTTGTATATAGGTATGGGTTTACCTGTCCCGTGCTCGTACCCATACCCAACAGGCCAACACCAATAGATAAAAGAAAACCAACTTATTATTGTTGTTGTTGTTGATGATGACGGTTTTCGTTTACACAAAAATGAAGATTACTATTATAATTTTTAAATGGCATATCTTGTATTTACTGGATTTCCACTTGACAAGTTGAAGCCCGCAGTAAAGACAATGATTCAAACACATTACTAACAACTACCGGAAAAAACATAAATTTACACATACGAGTATACAACGGGTTGCATAATATATTCTTTAATTATTCTTGAATAGTGCCCATTCATATACCCGTAATATCTGATGGGCATGAGTATGAATACTCATATTTAGTAGCCTCCAAATCTAAGTAAGCAAAAGGGCGGTGATTTCGAACATGAGCATGAATGAGGGTACTACAACCCACACTGATCTCGAGTTCTCGACCCATGATCATCCCTTATCTAGACCCTGTGAGCGAGCAATTTTACCAACTTTTTGAGTGTATTTGAATTCATGTACTAGTACCCATTGGTTTTATACATACAAAATCAACTAATTGACAAAACTTTTTGAGTAAATTTGAAACAAAAACTTTAGACCCAATATCCTCCCAAAACAACAGAGGAGGAAAAAAGTTGAGCTCAGAATCACCCTATGATTCGTCCAGATGATCAGACAAACATGGCGGACCCAATTCTGCCATCTTGGGGCGTAAATTCATCACAGCTTGAAATCAAAGCCGGGAATCGAAACCGGGTCTGTATCGTGGCAGGGTACTATTCTACCACTTGACCACTTGTGCTTGTTGATGATTATTTAATATTTGTTTACTTAATACAATATTCATGTATGTGACTGTGATATTTAAGGTTCGTCCCATCAATTTGTGAGTTTTTGAGCTCGTTTTATGTTAAGTTTCAATTGATATAAGTCCCATAAGATAAATTTTATCGGTTTTGCTAAATGTCGCCCTAGAGGCGATGGATAAGAAATATCTAAATTTATTTTATAATTTATTTTGGACGTGAATCTAAATCATTTCTTTTATGTCACTACATTTATTGTATACTTCTTTCCTAATTGGACAAATAAAATCTTGTCATATTAAAAAACACTTTGTGATCAAAGATGTGAAGATTTATTTGTCCAACATGACAAATAAATCATGTTGAGTAGGCAAATGTAATACACCAAAATCTTGTCATGGTGAAGAAATCGTTTCTTTTATTTTCATAAGAGTATGTAGGCGAATGTGCGGTTACTATTTGACAAATAAATCATGTTGAGTAGGCTAATGGACAACTAGCTTAGACAAATAAATCATTTTCTTGATTTTCATTTTTTTCAAATCCAATACATACCAAACCTAATTTTCATCCAAAAAACCTCACCATGAATACAGCTACTCAACTAGAATGGGCAATTATTGTATTTTGCTTCCAAATTTTTTTTTAAAAAAAAAAACTAGGAGAGGAAATTGTGATTTTCATGTGGAAGAGATCATGTTGGAAAATAAAATCTTGACTGAATTAAAAAATGATGAGAATCACAATATAAAAAGCTTAACTAGGGAATATTTTATTTGTCTAAATAGGAAATTAAAGTAGTATATTAATATAAAATAAATTTAGATTCACATCCAAAATAAACATTAAAACAAATTCATATACATTTAGCGAAACCGAAATTTTATTTGGTAATATTGAATAGGAAATAGATTCACCTTTTATATAATTTGTCTATTGACAAGAGTTGAACTCGGTGTTTGTTTAAGGAAATTAAAAAATAAGTAACAAACGCTAATTGATGTGTTTTAATTATTATTGATATAGATATTTTTTTTTTCATATGGTTTGCCTAAAGATGATAGTCAGATTTGAACTCAATTTCATCTACCTAAACTTGACCTGAAAAAAGTGGGTTCAGATGAAATTTTGTAAAAAGTGGGTAAGGCATGAGTGATATTAAAACGAGTGTTGCTAATGTCGGGTATGGGTAACAGTTGGGGAAGTTGTCAGGAGGAAGTTGGATAGGGTTTGCTGTTATTGACAGTTGAACTCAATCCTATCCTCTCCACACAGAACATTAAGGGGAGGGATTAATAATTATTTAATAAGTCAATCAGAAAGCTTTATTGTATCATAGAGACACGATTTTGTAGGAGGGGAAAATCTTGTCTTATAAAGATAAACATATGATCATCAGATCATGCATCAAATTCCATTTTCAATCCCAAAATATCTAATATCTAACAATATAATCTTCAATTATTCCCGAATAATGCCCAATACACTTGCAATATCCATTGGGTATAATTATGGGTACTTATATTTAGTACCCTCTAAATCTGAGTAAGGGTAAGTTGCTGTGATTTAAAAAATGAGTATTAATAAGAGTACTACACCACTCGCTCCATACCCGACTCATTGTTATCTCAGATATACCAGGTGGCGAAGTGGACAATTAATGAATGATCAACTTTACCAATTTTAAGAAAAAAGGGGTCAAACTCCCAATGTGATAAGGACTCCATACCACAAAGCATTACCACTTTCACTCCAACTTGGCCAAAGAATAGAATCATTATATTGTGCAACTCCACATCTTGTCAACTGACACAATTTTAGAACCCAAAGAGAAGAAATGCAAATCTGGAAGACACAACATGACCCAGAAAAGAAAGCATCAACAAATCCAACTATAGCTAGCTCATGTCATGACTTCTTTGATATGATGCTTTTGGTCTCCTTCATGTTTAAGTAATTAACAATGGGTGTTAATTGGGCCAGGTATGATAACTTTCAGCACTTAAGTAGGCCATGTTGTAGGATTGGATAAGTAGTGATTTTGCATTAAGTAATTAAGATGCTGTTTGGGTGGGTTAGGGTTTACATGAGCTGGTTTTTGTGTCCAATCTCATCCCAAATGACAAATTGACAATATATGTTGATTGGCATCTATTGGAACACCAATGTTTCCAGACCATAACTACATGCATGTTGGATTTGATGAGAAATTGGATGTTAACGGTAACACATGCATTTAACACTTCAAAAATGGACTAGTATACACACGACAACAACAACAACAATCCTAATATGATCCCAATAATACAAGGTATGGGTTTTCAGTCGTTGGCAGTCTTCCCCCTCATATAGTGTAGTGTATGAAGAGGCCGATTTTGATGTATAAGAAAAAAACTTTCTCAAAACAAAAACGAAAAATTTCAAAATTTGTTCATTTTATATTGATTTTCTTCTTAAGACCGTTTTTCTCCATGTCTTTTTTTTAGGGGGGGGGGGGAGTGGGGTTAGCTGAGGATGTAATTAGCATACTCTTAAGTAAAAATAGCACCTAACATTATTGGTGTTTCCATTGCCTTTGTAATTTGTTAAATTACATTACAACAAATGAGATGTTCAGTAAATAGTATATTAAATGGGCGCCTATTGTGAAAAATAGTTTATCAGAAGATTTAATCAAGTCAAATAGGTGACTTAATTGCTTGCTTGGGTCCAAAATTACATACATTCCACCATAAAAATAATTGACTGATAAATATTAATTGGTTTTCAGTAAACTAAAAGGAACCAATTATTTTCAGTAAACTAAAACTATTGAAATTGTTTTTTTTTATTTTATTTAGAAATGACCATCTAATTCAAAATTTGCCCAAAATTACATACATTCCACCAGGCCATAAAAATAGTTGACAAATTATGGTAAAATTAGTGACAGGGTATAAATGAATAATTTTACCATAATTTGTCAATACACCATCTAACATGTTTATATTCAGATAAATATATATCGCTTCTCAATTTTTATGTGGTCAATTAAATCGGAAAATTTTCGAAATCATATAAAATTTTGACAATGCTATTCCAGTGCCATGTACAAATAACAAGACACAAGAAATCAAAAGAATAAAAGAACACAAAATAGGAGTTTTTTGCTTTTTGGACCCCGAACTTTTGGAGTATTTATTTTCTGGACCCCCAAATTTCAAAGTTTATATTTTGAACCCTATACTTTGTCTCCGACAACAATATGGACCCTATACTTTGTCTCCGTCAACAATATGGACCCCCATATTTCAAAGCCCATATCGATTTTTTTTTCTTTTGAAAATTTTCCAGTCGCAACTTCTTCTTCCTTTTCTTGCACGATTTCCAACCCCATATGAGGATAAATTTGCCAAAAAAGTTACCAAAATTTAACAAAGGTTACCGAAATTTAACTTTTACCCAACTGTATTTTTAACCATGAGTTTTACACACTTTTAGCTGTCAAAGTCTGGTCAATTTCAAAACAACAGTCAAAAGAAGGAAAAAATGATAAAAGGTCGTATCGGGAAGTTTAGGCAACAATTAGGTCATCGCCGGAGTCAAACATAACTTTGGGCCACACTTTTTGGGTCCACAAAGTATAGTATCCAAAATATAAACTTTGAAATATGGGGGTCCAGATAATAAATCCCCCGGGGTCCAAAAAGCAAAAACCCCCTACAAAACAGCATAGAATCCCATGGACAAATTAAGAAAAGTGGTTGATTGCAAATATTGGCTAGGGCATATACAAACACATATGATTAGGAATAGGATAATGGAATACTAGTCTGTAATACACATGGCTTGTTTCACTTTAATTAGTTCAAGTTTTGATTTGATATGGTAGGAAACTTCATAATTATTTCATCACTTTAAACAAAATAAATAAAGATAATATATGTGGGCAACCTCTTCTTCTTTTGTTTTGCATTTCATTAGTATGTACCACCCTAGCTAGCTCTCACATATTCTCTTACCAACTAGTTGATATTTGCTTTATCTTCAAATTGTATGCATATATGTGTCATTATAATCTCAATATTTTGTCCCATGTATGTGTCTAGTACAATATCTCTAGTTGATATTTGTGTCATATGGCATGAATCTTTTGTTATCTTTGCCAATGATGATCAAAGTTTGTTGAAATCTGATTCTAGTGCAATATTGTCTTTAATTAACAATTAACATGTAGGCTAGGAAAGATAGACCTGACCCAAGTGATTTAAATTTAAATTCGAGCTAAACCCTAAACTCTAAATTTAAATTAATAATCTTACTTGTCTTGATTATGTTAGTTAGGCGATCTCTTGATACTTAAATACGTAAAAGTATCAAATTTTCATTGCAAATAATATAGATTGGCACCAATCATATAAATCATGATTGATGAACCATCTTAAGAATCAAGACTTAATAAAACTTGTATAAAACAAACAATACAAGATATACAATTAGTTATCTTAATAGAATTGCCTCTTTTCTTTGAGCTGACATAAATTTGATCTTGAATTTCATATTTCAGAATTTATTCTTTCAAATTGTTAATTTTACGATCGAAGGTGTGGTTCTTGACTTGATCAATATTAATATAATAACTCTACATATTGGCTCAAAATATCTCAAAGATAATCAAATAAGTTTCTGACTTTCTGCAAGTATAAATATCCTTGAAGTCTACATTATTTTATCATATTTTTAAAGTTTAGATTATTGAGACTTTTTCGGCTAAAAGTTTAAATTATTTAAATTCAAAAACTCTTACACCTATATTGTCCTAGTTTTATAGGGTTTTTTTGCATTTTGGACCTTGAACTTTAGGGGTATTTATATTCTGAACCCTTGGTTTTCAACATTAACTTTTTAGACCCTAAAGATTGTAGGCTGAATAAAAAAGGACCTTAAAGTTTGTGGGCTGAAGAAAAAGGCCCATGTCTCATTCTTTATTTTCCTCCCATTTATCTCCCGATTGACGTCAAACTTCAGGACTATGGTTAAAACTAATATAAACAATAATACACCTCTCTTATTCATGTCGGGGCTACTTAGACCTTGAGTTCATCGTTTTAAGTAACTCCAACATGAATAAAAGAGTTTTATTATAACTTTAATATCAATTTTAACCTTAGTCTTGAAGTTTGATGCCAATCGGGAGAGAAATTCAAACATGGAAAGAAAAAGAAAAACGGGAAACAAGTTTTTTCTTCACCTCACAAACTTTAGGGTCCTTTTTTTCGGCCTACAAACTTTAGGGTTCAAAAAGTTAAAGTTGAAAACCAAGGGTTCAGAATATAAATACCCCTAAAATTCGGGGTCCAAAATACAAAAAACCTTACCAAAACTAATATCTAATTGGATAAAATATATTTTGACTTCAAGTAAGTTTGAAAACTTACAAAACACTCCAAGGTGTGTTTTTTACATGGCTTGTAACACACTACTTGTAATCATAATCTTATTACTAGCCGTTATCGTTCATTAATTAATTGTTTTACCTTAAACAAAATCAAGCAAACATTTTATTTTGAAGACACCTCCATAAAATAAAAAGACAAAAACAAAATATTAGATGATAATTGTTTCGAGGTTTCGTACAAAACTACTCCTACCTAACTAAATATGTATTATTTCATTGTAGTACCATTTCAATCATATTATAGCAGACAATATAATAAAAATAAAGAAAGGAAAAAAGAACAGGTAAGGGTGCAATGTAGACAACCACGAAGATACAATTACATGAGGGAGGGTTCAGGGTTGGCCAACGGTCATGTGAGGGGGGGTCATGATTGTAAGTGATAGAAGGCACGGGGAAATGGAAACCCAACATGGCATAAACAACTCGTGTGTGGAATGGAATGACTTCATCTTCATCCATGTTCCTGCATATTCTCCCTACCTTCCATACTCCCTTTTTTATTTTCATTCATTAGCATTTTAATTTGCTAACCCAATAATTTATCTTTTGTATATGTTTATAGTTGGCAAAATTTTGACCGACCGGAAATACCTGAATTGTCCGTACCTGGAAAAAACTGAGTTTGGACATAAATTTTTCGTTCGAATTTTGATACTGACTAAATTGATTGAATCTTCGGACATAAAATTTCTCTTTTTTAATTGTCTCAACCCAATTTCGACCTGAATTTAGTTTCGTTCGAATTGTCCAATCCAATCCCACTCAAAATAAAACCGGGTCCGGACATGAATTTCTTGTCCGCATTTGTTCGACCCAAATTTACCTGGTTCTGAGTTTTTACTAGGGCTAAATATGCTATAATAATAACGACAAACTTTGGCGTAACACAATTTTGTGGAGTGCTGCGAAAGAAATACCACTCAAATTTCCCAAAATATCAAATTTGCCATTAATATTTCTGAATTGTCAAAAATGCCATTAAAATTTCTAAAATTGTCAAATTTGTCACTCTTCCCAAATGTCACCTGCTGTTGTCGGTTACCTTTGACAAATTATTTTGAAATTTTTTGAAATTAAAAAATGAAAAGGGTAGTGACAGTTCGTTGCTCTTGCTTTGCTTTTTTCTCTCCATATTGCTCCTTCTTTCTTCCTCAAACCACTACCCAGAAACCCTAACCCTAAAACATGGAGGAGGTGACTTAGGTAGCGGTTGAAGAAAGTGAAAGAGGTGTGGCGGTCACAACGAAGTGGCGAGCAAGAGGAAGCTGTTGAAGTTGGCTATCAAGTGATGTGATCAAACAGTGAAGAAACGAAAAAGAAATTGCAGGAACTCAAGTCCAGATGAACGAAAAAGAACAAAATCGAAGAATAAGAAGCTCGAAGAAAAAGAAAAAATTGGGTGAAAAGCGTCGAAAATGGCAAACAAGAAGAAGAAAAGTGAAGAAGATTGATGAAGAGTGAAGAAGGAAGGAAGACGATGGAGATTGAGAGTGATGAAGAGTGATTACAGAGGAGGGATGGGAATCGCCATTTTGGTGGGCAGAAATGGGGGGATGGAGGATGTTAATCAAGTTAAGGAAACAACCCTGGCATTAGGGTATAAATAATGGGTGGGATTTTTCCTTTTTTTTTGGTTTGTCAAAGATAACCGGCAACAGCAGGTGATATTTGGGAAGACTGGAAAATTTGACAATCTTAGAAATTGTAATGACATTTTTGACAATTCGAAAATATTAATGGCGAATTTGACATTTTGAGAAATTTGAGTGACATTTTTTTGCAGCACTCCAATTTTGTGCTATTGCCCATTGATGAATCGAATGAAATGGCTCATGAGCCGCTAATTACTTAAAGAAAAAATAATAACAATAAATTTCAATATAGTTTTGTTATTGTGAGATTTGAGAGGATCCAGATATGTCTTTTCCCCTCATGCATAGAAGTGTACGAAGAGATTGATTTAAGCGAATCCAAAAAGTTTTTGGAAACTTTAAAAAAATCATTTTGAAAGCCAAATTGAAAAACCACTTAGAATACAAAGGAACAAGAGAAGCTTGAGAGAAAGAAACTTTATATATACTTGTATGCTTCAAGCTACAAGTATATGTATATACCTTTTGAATATACTTGTTATAAAATTTGTAAACTTGATTACGCTCCCAAAAAGTCTAGTTAGGCAAGATTAACATATGGTTACATGGGTAGAAATTTGACGAATATTAGATTTTGATAAACTGTAGATAATAGTTTATATAATAGATAGTGGTTTATACAACGAATAATAGTCCTAGTTTAGGATTAGTACGTAGATAATAATTTAGATGAGTCTCCGAAGAAAATGCGTTCGTAAATTTGGCCATTAAGGTGATTAAATATTAATATAAATTGACATAAAGGATACACATAATTTTCAAATATAAATTTGTAAATTGCCAAATATAAATTGGCATAAATGAGTTAGTAAAATTACCATTCGCTACTTAAACCATTATTGACTACCTAAATTTCTATCTACTATTTAATTAAAACACTAATTTTGCAAAATAAACCCTTAATAATAACCCTCCTTAAATATGTACCCAAATTCTGTTGTTGTCACAGTTTCAACCTAATAATATTACCTTTGAATATGATCCTTACCTAACTTGTACTAAGACTTATCTGTTCTATGTATTGTTTTGCCATGATCTCTTATTATATTGAAGAAATCACTATGTTATGATTGTTGAACGATTGTTTATTGGGATTTTTTTTTTCTTCAAAGGAAAACATCAAGTTTAATTTAATTGGTGAATACAAATTATAAAATGGTAATTAGGAGACTCGTCAAGTTCAAGTTGGTGGTTTTGGGAATACTTGAAGAACAAGTATTCATTTACTCAACGTAGCCTTGCAAGAATGTGTAACTCCAGTTTTTATACTACTTTCTTTGATTCAAAGCACTTACTACTACTACCGAAAGTTAATAAAAATAACCTCAACTCACCCTACTTTTCATTAATATAATTAAAAGCACTTATTAAATAGAAATTAAAATGGTATAAATTTGCCCTAATAAAATTTAGATTTGGGTTAAATCTGGATCGGTCAAAGTATTAATGTACAATTTTAAATTTGGATTAAAATTATGTAATGATAACCAAAATGCAAAAACATGCACATACAATTTTAAATTTTGGATGAAAAATCTATGAACATATCCTACATATTTTTTTTCACTTAGACATGGCTTTGCTTGCACCAGCATCAATTAAAAAAAAATGGACAATGTTTAGTAGAAGAGTATAATACTCGGATCAGAATAATTATCGTATTAACTGACTGTTTCTTTTTTATAATATTGACACTTTTATTCTTATAAATTACATCGATTTATTTATATAAAGATATTCTTCGGAATAAATTTATTTATATTATTTTTATATTTTAAATAATTATATGTATTTTATTGTTGACTGCACACATTGACAGATATTAGGAACTAGAGGAAGGGGTTAGGAGTTGTCTTCTCACATATGCATTAAACTTAATTGATATTTACAAATTCTAAAAAAAATTTTAAGTTGGATAATTTTACAACAAAAGTTTCACAAATTCTTGACATTAATTACTTTCATAAAAAAAAAGCCAAAAATGTTGACATTACAGCCAATTGTTTGCTTCATCAATCTGCTTTTCCCTTCATTAAATGAAAGGGTTAAGCATGTGATCCTTGTCTCAATGTCTAACTGTCCAAATAAAAGGCCTAATCCAGAGTAAACCCCAACTGTAAACTGGAGTAATTTATAATAACATCAAAAAACCCATTTTAATTAAAAATAAATTGGTACGTTTAAATTAATCTTGCTTTATCTTATATTCTTATCTTAATAATTTTACATTCTCCAGGGAGCGTGGTTGCCATTTCATTCTCTGCAAAAGACCACAAGCTTTGCTGCAGGTCCTCATACCCTGAGAACTCATTGCAGTGGACCCCCTACATCAACATTATTATTATTATTATTATTATTATTATTATTATTATTATTATTATTAATTGTTGTCTTTTTTTTTGAAAAGTTACGGGCAGCAGCCCATTATTAATTGTTGTTTTTAGAGGTTAACGTGTCAAAACTAAAAATTTTTACTATAAATTTTTCAATATATACAATGATTTTTGGTAAGATTAATAGGTAAAATGGTTCTTGGGTAAAAGTTTAATTTTAGTAATTTTTGATAAATTTTAGTAAATTTTGGCAAATTTACGTTAATATACAACATTATTTTTTTTATTCTTTAACTTTGGTCAATTTTGGTAAATTTTGGCTAAAACTGATACATTTTGATAAACTCAAGTTACCCATAAATTTGATAGGTCTTAAAATTATAATGTTGCAATTATTCATGAAATATTATATGAGAAATTATCAATTATATAAAATGACATAAAAGACCGACAATCAATAAAATGACAATTAATAGATTAGATGGAGCATTATTTATTGTTATATTTATTTTATCTTATTGTGAAAGACCGCCCTTTTCTGTATCCTAGAAAAAAGGACACCCATCCCTTTCTATATATACCCCCCACCCCCTCCCCATCCCCAAATTCCCTGCTCTTCACTTCTCCCTATAATCAACCATCCCTCATTCATCATTATATCCCAATTCCTCTTCCTATATACATTACATACACCCACATGCAACACACCTAACCAAACATATATCCATAACATTAAACCAAACCAACCCCCCAAGAAAAAAGGGATGTGCACCCTAGAACCCACCACCCCCTCCCCCTCCAACCCTAGCCCGACCCGACCCGTCCTCCAACCCACTTGCAATCGGGTCCCGACCCTGGAACGTCGGGCCTCCCTCAAAAAGATCAGCCCAAAAACTCCCCCGCCTCCACCTCCGCTACCAGCACTAGGGTCAGCACCAAAGGCGACCAAGGTCAAGCCCGGGTCGCCCCCTTCCCCGAGGCTGCGGTCCCCACGACCTCCAGCAATCAAGAGGCCAGGGACCGAGAACCCCAACCTGAACTCAAGTTCTGAGAAGGTGAGCATCCCCAAGGCCAGCGTGCTGACCAGGTCAGTCACGCTGACCCTGGAGAGAAAGAAGTCAAAGAAATGGACCAGTAATAATAATAACAGCAACAATAACAACGGTAATAATGTGAACAATGGTCATGTTATGACGAACATGACCATCGAGACGCCGGGGAGCATAGCGGCGGGGCGAAGGGAGCAAATTGCGCTGCAGAGTGCCCAAAGAAAGATGAGGATCGCGCATTACGGGAGGTCGAAATCGGCTAACTTCGAAGCTAAGGTTGTTCCTGTCGCTCCTGAAGAACAACCTCCTGTGCTTGAGAGAAGATGCGCCTCCATTACTCCCAACTCAGGTAATTAATCTTTAATTAACTTAATTAATTAATTACTTCATTTTTCTTTATGATGTTTTTTCACATTTCCAAATTAGACCATGAAATCGTACGTTCAATTTTACTGTGTGTAGCGATTAGAGATGGTTTAGAAAGATATTCACTGAATTTCTGCTCATTGAAATCACATTCCATAATTAATTATGACGCATAACATTGTTAATAAAGTGTACACTTTTATCATACATGTCAAAGTTCTCTTAAATTAGTTCGAATTTATGTAGTTTTCTATATATGTCTTTATTCATATTGCATTGATGATCAATTATACCCCACATCATAATAATAATAATAATAATAATAATAATAATAATAATAATAATAATAATAATAAGGGTGATGATAGAAAAGTTAATTAAATGAACATGTTGCTTTTTTCAACTTAATTATTTGTTTTTGAGAATTGATTTTGATGATCTTTTGTTGGCTCATGTGCAGATCCTCTTTACGTTGCTTATCATGATGAGGAATGGGGAGTTCCAGTCCATGATGACAAGTAATTTATTTAATTAATCTTCTTTCTTTTTCTCTCCTTTTCTTTAATTTAATTAATTCCTCTCTAATATCCCAAAAATACAATAATTATACGATTTTTGTATATTACGGAATATTAATTAATTGCATTAACTTTTTTTTTGGTCCATGCATGCAGAATGTTGTTCGAATTATTGGTATTAAGCGGAGCTCAAGTTGGATCAGATTGGACTTCAATATTGAGAAAACGCGAGGATTTTAGGTGAGTCCTCTTTCATTTCATTTATTTCCCTATAAATTTATTTTTGGACCATCAAAATTTCTAGCTCATATAAATCATGCATGCTCTATTTTATTTTTCTTTTGTTAATTCTATTACTATTATTTTTATTGAATAAATAATTTTATTTAAAATAAACAATTCAAAGGGAAATTAATTAATCACATTAGTTAAACCTAAGCAATAATTAATCAGTTGCATGTTGATTCAGTATCTTATAGTTAAATTCATGCATAATTAAATAAGTCAACTTTTTGGTTAAACCTTATTCATAGGAGTTAACTTTATTGTATAATATAAGGATGCTGGTGATCAATTGCTATCATATTCAACTAAGTTGACATTTTTTTCATAATATTGAAATGGGAAAAAGTTGTTGACAAAAAAGTTAACCAATGATACCAATCTTCAATTGGCCGTCCAAATTTTTAACTTAATTGATCACTTTCTAGTAAAGTGTTTATTATTTTATACCACCTCCATCTCTAAAGGAGTGTTAATTTGACTAATCTTTTATCGTTGATTATTTACAAATTATAATGAGTTAGAATATGAAATTACCACTATTAGAAATAATAATGTAGTAAAAATTACAATGATATTAATTTTATATTGTGACTCATTATAATTTGTGAGTAATTAACGATCAAAATTTAATCAAACTAACACTTATTTAGTGATGAAGGGAGTAATATATGAACTTATCTTGCGTGAAGTGTTAGAAGATAATATGATGGCACAAAAAATCTATTTACAAGTTTAAAGAATAAACTGAAAAATTGGAGAAAAAAAGAAAACATCTTATTATATTAGCTGTTTAATTTTTTTAAAATCAATCAAAAATATATATGTACTAATTTTTTTTAAAATCAATCAAAAATACAAATGTTTCCTATCCAAATAAAAAGTGCATAAATATTTAATTGTTTTCCAAGTTAAGAATATATGGGGATGCCTTAGATTATAAGGAGTGAACCTTAAGAAATGATTGATGACTTTTAAATTTTGCAGGGAGGCTTTTTCAGGATTTGATGCAGAAATAGTTGCTAACTTCACTGAAAAGCAGATTATTTCAATTAGTACACACTACTCCATTGATATCAGTAGAGTTCGAGCTGTTGTTGATAATGCTAAGGGTATTCTTCAGGTAACATATATTTCTATCATATCTCAATGTTAATATTTTTTTAAATAACTTGAAAATATTTAAGTAAATAATATCAACTAATTCAATTAATTAACATTTAAATTGATCCATTAAATACATCTTATAAAAGGTTCATGAGATCATTTTAATTTATGTAAATTGTTGCATTTAATTAAGTATGTTGGATCCTCTAAATTTTTGAAAGCAAAATTATGGATTATGAATGTTCAACATCATGTCATTTAATTTGTTTTGAGTATATTATATAGGGAAATTGGATTCTAATAATCCCTACTATTGCAAATTGGATGGCAATAATCCTTACTTTCAATTTGTATTCTGGTGGTCCAAAAAAAAAAATTGTATTATAGTGGGACAAAATCGAGAGTATACCCTAAATATCATAGATTTTGTGTTGCATTTGATTCAAAACTTTGTATAACACTTTACCACGATTTTTAATGAATTTACTGCATTTCTCCCAATTTTTTTCAATTTTTTTTCAATTTTTTTATGATTTTTTCAATTTTATTCCTTTTAAAAAATCATAATAATTGCTCAGAATCTCAAAAAAAATAATTAAAAAAATTTTTTAGTAACCACACTTCGTTACCTATCTAGGGGTAGGAACCAAAAAACAAAAATAATATGGGGTAGGCATGGAAAAAATAAAAAGAATATGGTGATGGATTTGGTACCACTACAATACAATTTTTTTTTTTGAGCCACCAAAATACAAATTAAAAGTAGAGATTATTGTCATCCAATTTGTAGGGATTATTAGAATCCAATTTTCCTAATATATACGTATGGTCTGCCTTAATGACAACATTCCATCTTTTTCATCCCATTGTCATGGATTTCCTTTTTTAAAAATAGGTTTGGATTAGTTGTTGCATGATGTGCTAACTAATTAATGGCACGATATGTAAAGAAAGTAGTTGTGCTATGTCCAATTCTGACAAAAAGTTTGATAGTTACATTTCGAAATAAAATAAGACATAATTTCAATTCTATTCTTTTAGATATTCAATAAAAAAAAAGAGGGTAAAGTCTTGATTAAAAAAAATGCAAACGTGAAACTAATAGTACAATTTTTCATTACAAATGACAAAGAAAAAAAAATCCTATTATAAGTAATATTTCTTTTATAGCTATTTATATTATTGAATTCTTATTACTTAAAAATGTTCACTAAGGTTTGAAAGTCCAAAGAAGAGAAATCATAAAACTTAATTTATGACCTTTTCGATGAGAAGTAGCATCATATTCAATTGTATTAGTTTCATTTAGTCAAATAATAAATTAAATTACCAAATAATTGGGAAAGTGTTTAATTTAAGTTAAATTTTATACAATGAGACCTTGCTAACTAACTTGGTCCCTCATGCTCCCTTTGAACTAGTGTTGTACATCGCGAATGAATAACTTTTTTATTTTGACATAAATAAATGCCTTTTGTAGGTGAAAAAAGAGTTTGTGTCATTCGACAAGTATATAAATTATATTATAAGATGATTGGGACAGTGTTTAACCTAGGTTAAATTTTATTTCCTGAGACTTTGATAACTAACATAGTCCCATATTTTTCCCTTTGGTAGTGTTGTACATAGTGAATGAATTTTTTAAATTTTTTATTTTGACATAAATGAATGCACTATGTAGGTGAAAAAAGAGTTCGGGTCATTCAACAAGTACATGTGGGGTTTTGTGAATGGGAAGCCCATTTCACCACAGTACAAATTTACCCACAAAATCCCAGTCAAGACCTCCAAATCCGAGAGTATCAGCAAGGACCTAGTCCGACGTGGATTCCGAGCAGTGGGCCCCACCACAGTCCACTCATTCATGCAAGCGGCCGGCCTCACCAACGACCATCTCATCACTTGTTTCCGTCAGCTTGAGTGCACAGCCCTGGCCTCCTACCAAAAATAATCAGTTAACAGTCTGTCCATCTCATATGATAAGCCTGATTCATTTAAAATATCCATAACATAAAGCTCGTAAAATATAACACTCGTCAGATTGTACAACCTAATAAGTAGAAAACCGATCCCATGAGAAGAGCTCAATGGGATCAATCATCCAAGAAATTAACCTTTCTTTAACACTAATTAACTACATCAAGAGGTTGCATTTACAAGGGGGATGCAACCTTAACTCATTTTACACCAATGTAACATAAAAGAGGTTTGAATGACCCAATAGTGAGTTGTATTTTTTTTTTTGGGGAATGACAACTAGTGTGTGATTAGAATGGGGTTCTAAGTAATGAGTTGTAAAATACCAAGAATATTTTTATTTTTTTATTTTATTTTTTACTTTTTAGAAGAATTGAATGACATCAAGTGTGTAAGTGTGTGAGATATTAGAATAGAAGTTGTAAGATTCTAAGATTGGAAAAAGTGTTGTAAGGGCAAAGGCATGTGCCAAAGGGAGGCAAGGCATGTGTAGTGGTGCCAGAATGCTTTATTTAAGTTTGGGAATTTTCAAAGAAAACCATGTGACCATCAACACTTTGCATTATCTTTGTGCTACTCTTTTTTCTTTTATGTTATTTTTTTCTTTTTTTGTGGAGAGCATGATATGTAGTAGGACCATATATACACCTTTGCATGTGTTATAAATTGGTAGTTTTATTTATTGATGGGGTCTCATTGTCATATGACTTGTCCTTTGATTTGGTTTGGAATGATATTAGCTAGGGAGATTTATTGTTGATTATGAGTTGGTTTTCTACTTTTTTTTTATTTTATATTAATTGTGATTTTGTTGACTATTAAGTCTTTAATATCACTTTTTAATTAATATTTTTTTATATATTATTTTATTATCAATTACAGTATTATATTTTTATAATAATAATTTTTGTTACGAATATAGTGATAGTAATTTTATATAATAAGTCATTATATATTTTGAGAAATTTATGGACAAAATTTTCAATATTTGACTGCAAAAATTAAAACTTCCTAAAACGATAATTAATATGGAACGGAAATAGTATGTTTTTTTGGCACCTTTTTGGGTGAGGGATCACCGAGGCAATAGTTCATGCCATGTAGTGGTTTGCTTTTGTTATGGTTAACACTATTTCCTCTATCTAGGGATGACAATGGCGGAATCTCGAATCCGTCGCCTGCCCGCTCTGAGAAAAATCACTTATTGGGGATGGGGCGAGGGCGACGGGACGAGGGGGACGATTTTCTAAAATCCGCTCGGGGACGGGGCGGGGATGGGGACAAAATTTTCCCCATCCCCGTCCTCATTTTCCCCGCCAGGGTGAATTCCCCGTCCCCATCCCCGAATCCCCATCCCCGGAAATGTTAAAATTATACTTTATTCTAATTTAATATATATATTAATGGGAAGGACAAAGTAGTAATTTTCCAATTTATTCTCACTTGTTGATGTATTATTGTTTGATTTCGATGTATTATTACTTGAGCAAGTTAATACGTTGTATTTTGAACATGTTAAAAACCGGGTTCGATTAAAAACCGAATCCGATTAAGATTTAGTTAAATTTAGGATAGTTTTAAAAAATCCTCATTTGGATCCGATGGGGATGGGAATCATGAGGATGGGAATGGGGATGGGGATGAGTTTTGGGAGCGGGGATGGGGACGGGGAGTATATACCCCCCATCCCCGATCCGCCCCGTTGCCATCCCTACCTCTATCTCAAAATAGATATAGATATAGACGGTGTATCTTTCTGTATTAAAATAAGGTTAAGTATATATTTATTATGTACATTTTACCAATTTCATCATATCATTTGCTATCACCTTATCTAGCTTACATATAATATATATTTAAAAATTTATATTTAATAAGTGATATGAATACCTTATTAAAAATATTTTTCCACCTTTATCTACCTATTTACGTTTTACCAAACGTATTCACCTTTATCCACATTATCCACACTTTACTAATTTATCAACATCATTACTTAACCAACCACAAAAGCCAACATGGTTGTCCAAAAATAAAGTAATAAATTTTATTCAAATATATAAATTACCTTTATTTTGATTTTATGTCCCATTATCAACGTTAGAGTATAAAATTATTTTTAAACTATAAACTATTGGCTTCAACTTTTGATTGAGATAGCTTTTGCAAATAGTAAGAGATTTTCTATACTAAAGTAAAGATGTTATCTTTAAATTTCGACAGCCTGGTTAGATGGTGCCTATATAGCATTCATACTTCAATATGATCTCATAGACATTTGTTTGAGAGGACATGTTAGACTATAAAAATTATTTGATGAATATTAATTAATAATTTAAATTTTTAGTTTAAATGACTCTTATGCGGTCCTTTGTTACTAATTTAGGGGTGGATAATAAGATTTGTACAACTGACTCATCAATGAAGCTCAATTCTTTTATGCGGTAGGTTGCGGTGCGGTACCACATCACACCGCACTCTTTAATTTTCCACCACACTTCACCATAACTCACCATAATCATTACTAATATATCGTTCCATTTTTCTCTCTTATCACTTTTCTCCTCTACTTTTCACATTATTTCTCTTAACATACCCCACATACCACAACCTTCACCACAACTCACCACACTTGTTCAAATTCCACCGCACAACACCATTACCACACCGCAATCAACCATATAAAAGAATGGAGCCTGAGTAAGTCAGGTTATGTCTTTGTTGGCCCATTAATATAGCAAGTCGGGCCTGTCTTTATAAACAAAATGAGTGTTTATGCTCATAAAAAGTTTTATGTTAATTATTAGTGTTATATAGCAAGTCGGGCCTGTCTTGATTGTTTATAGAACAATCCGACCCAGCCCGACTCTTTTAACAACCAATTGATAGGGTTATTGATCATGAAAGATAGCCCATAATGCCAATTGATCACAGAGGGCATGAGGACCATCAGATCCTAATTTATGAGAGAGAAAGGGTCCTAGTAGTGCTGACGTGATATTTCAAGTGGACAGTCAATTTTTTTTCAATTGCTCTCTTCGATTCACACATAGGATATTTGCAGAGACGAACCATAATTCGTCTTTGAAAACATTCGAAAAATACACCCATATGTCTATTCTTTCTCTCTTCAAACCTCGGCCCCCCGTGCACCCTCACTCTCTTTCTCTCACTTTCCAAACCACCACTAGCACCAACATCAAGAAAACATAATAAAGAGACGAGTCATATAATCTAACATCATTTTTTTTCAACAATCTTAAGAACTATACTGTACAAGATTGGAAGAGTCTAAAGAATTGAACATTCAAATTTAAGAGATGACAAACTCAAGCTTATTTTACACAAGTTCCTCCATATCAAGTATTATAAAAGTTTATTCAGTTTTATTAAATAAGTTTGATAATTAAAAGCTTATTAGTCATTTATTTATATGTGCTTGGCATAGATATAAATAATAAATAAAAATAAATTGATAGAGATTGTTGCTCCCATAATAGATGATTTTACCGGTTGAAAAACATACATAGATTGTTTGTGACCCATTTAAAGCTTGGATAAAAAGGAAAATGCACACACATGGGAGTGGAAGAGTTAAGGGGAACTTATGTGTTTGGCGATCTAGTAGTTTTTTGTGGCGTTATTTTCATTTTGAGCTGAGCTGTTGATGAACATGTTATGTTCGTTTTTCCTGCCCGTTTTGGGCTTTGAATTAATAAAAAGAAAATAATCAATTAACTAATCCTCTTCCATATCATCACCATATCTATGTTCACCCTAGTTTATCGCAAACATCTCTAAAATAGTCAATACCTTAAACAGAGAAAAGCAATTAAACAACAACAAATCAAATTAACCGCTTACATTTCATTTTCCTCCATTTCTATTTTGAATACTCACCCTATTCATTCTCTACCCATCAATTTTTATATATCCACCCACACTTTTCGGAATCTTCTTCCCTTTCTTTTGTTGGAAATCCCTTAATCCTTCCTTGAGCACCCTCTTTGGATTGAGAAAAAAAAAAAAAGAAAAAAGAGGGGAAAGCTCAAATTAATTAAGCCATGTTGATTGGTTTGCTTTCCATTGGAAAAGCCAGAACATGATAACTAATTCCTTAACCAATTCCTTATTCCCTCTTTCATTTGTTCATCATCCTTTCTAGTTTTCCCCCCTTTTTTTCGTCACGCTTTCAATTCAAATTCTTTTCTCAAATTCGGCATCACAACAAATTAAATAATACATCATAATGTTGCCCTTGCAAAGAAGGCCGCTGATTTCTATCATCTCGTTGTATATATGTGTCTTGGTTTTCATTACAAACACTCTGGCCTCGGGAACCCCTAGGCGGTTCACCGAGGCCATAAGACATGACCTTGCACGATACCAACGTATTGTTCAACGGGTTCAATGGAGCGTCACCCAATCACCCCCAAAGAAGCGATTGGTTTTGGAAGAACCAGTAATGCAGGTACTACTCCAATTTCTTTTACATTTTTGAAAAAGTACGTTTAATTTCAAGTCATATACATATCAATATCTTGAATTGTCTATAATTCATATTTTTTTAGCTTTTAATAACATTTTCTCTAACAAATATGCATATTTATTAAATATAAAAGCACTAACACTTATTAGCTAAGTCAACAAATATAAATAATAGCTAAATTTTATGAATCATAGTAGAGAACACACATTTTATGCATGGTTCTATTTTTATAAAAAGATATAAATAATTATTTTTATATATTTATAAGTCGTAATAACCCTCAAAGTAATGAAGCATACATTTATAATAATTTAAAGGAAAATTGGATTCTAATATTCCCTACTTTGAACTTTTATATGTCAATAATCTCACCTAATTTGTTTTTGTATTCTGGTGGTCCAAAAAAAAAAATTGTATTCCGCTGGGACACCACCTAGTGTTTACCCTGAATATCAAAGATTTTGACTTTCATTTGATTTAAAACTTAGCACAACACTTCCTCAATTTTTAATGATTTACAACGTTTGTCCCAAAAAATTTCAATTTTTTTTTCAGTTTTATTACTTTGAAGGAATAATCATAATAATTGCTTAGATTCTCAAAAAAAATAATTTAAAAATTCTTTTAGTAACTACACTTCATAACCTTTTTGGACGAAGGAATGAAAAAAATAAAAATAATATGGGGCATGAATGAAAAAAATTTCAAAAAATATGGAGCTGAATTTGGTACCATTAGAATACAATTTTTTTTGGATCACCAGAATATAAAAACAAAGTAACAATCATTGGCATACAAGAGTTGAAATTAGGGATTATTAGAATGCAACTTTCCTAATTTAATATTTAAATTTTAAGTGATTTAGGTGAAATTCACAATGATTATTAACCTTCTTGAATCAAGATGCTTATCATTTTGCTTCTGGAGAACAACACATCGTTCTCTTTGAAAAAAAAAATAAAAGATCCACTAATAATATGTGAATTTTGATGACCCAAAAAGCTAATTTCATTGAGATTGACAACGATATTGGGGTGCGAGTCCTTGATGACCCAACAAGCTAATTTCATTGAGATTGCTTTTTCTTTTTTTTTTGCGTTGTTTTGGTTTTGTTTGATTGTGGACTTGTGGTGCATGCATGATAGTGTCTTTGTTGTGTTATTTTTCTAGCAGTTTGGTTGTAATCATTTATTCTTTTGGTGGTGACTGTTTACCGTTCTGTATGGGGGTTGCTGTATTTTATGAACTTTTAGCCTTTTGACTATTAATAATCGAAAAAAATATGCGAATTTTGATGAGGTGCAGGAAACACAGGACGAGGACGACCCACCCATTGGAGAACGTGAGCCGTTGAAAAGCATCATAAACGGGTCGGTCAAATTGCCCTTGTATGCAGCCGCAGACTACGGCATGGGGATCTACGCTGTGGACCTTGAGCTCGGCGACCCACCAAAGAAGTTAAGGCTGTTGGTTGACACCGGGAGTGAACTTACATGGGTCAAGTGTACCAGGGACCCAAACAAGCCCCTTAGGGATGGCCGAGGGTTCAACGCAGTTGAATCTGCCTCATTTGAACCCATTGGATGTGACACAAATTATTGTAGAGATGAATTCCAGCCTTTTTCACGCCTTAAGATTTGCCCTGCTCCTGATGCACCTTGCATGTACAATTACAGGTACTTGCAAAATCTCCCTGCTTTTGTCCTCAAAATATATTGCATGCACCTGAAGAATATATTATATGCACATGGAGTATGTACTCCAAGATATATTTTTGATAAATGTTGGTCGAAGCCAAGGCCAAAAGGACAAAAGAGCCACAACACCCAAACACAAAAGCCACACCCCTAGCAACACCCAACACAACAGCAAAATGGGAAAAGAACAGGGTAAACTGAAAACACCAAAACCCAAGAAAACATCAAAAAACATAACAAGATTAAAACACCAACGTATAAAGAAAGGCTAAAACACCCCCTCCCAAAAAAAAAAAAACAAACCAACCCAATCATTCCTTGGGATTGGTTAACCGTAGGGCTGACAAAAAAGTGTCTGACCCGGAAACCCGATTCAGTCCGACCAGGGAAAAATCGGGTCCAGACATCAAAATTACGTCGGAATTTTAAATCCGGACAAACGAACATGTCTGAATTTAATTCGAACCGGGTTCGGGGTTGCAGAACCGGGTCCGGGTTTGTCCGAATTTTAGAAGGAAAGTAGTTTTCAGTGTTTGCTGGGCCTGGGCGGGAAGTGAAAATTTGGGTCCAAACTCAAAATTTTCAACTTTAGAGCCTAAATGAAAAAACCCTAGAAGAGTTGTCTTTTATATGCTGATGATTTCACTGTGTTGTTTGATATCCTTGGGAATTCATATAAACTTTAAGATCATCAAAAGACATTTTGTGTTTGTTTGGATCTTTTATATTTGGATTGTGAACTTGTAACTTTGGAGTTTGGAGTTTGGACTTGTATTGTAAGTATGAATATGGTATGCTAGGGAAAAAGTGTTATTTATTTAGTCAAACAGGTCACAGACTCACAGTGTCAAGCATGGTTAAACCGGACATCGGACATCCGGGTCCGGGTTAGGGTTGGGAAAAAGTGTCTGAATGTTAATTCGAACAGGGTCAAGGTTTGATGTTTTTTGTCCGATGTCCGATTGACGAAACCCGTATTCGACCCGAACCCGGATTTTTGACAACCCTAGTTAACCGCTCCTTCAGCATTTTTATAGCCAAGTCATAATCTTGCGAGTGAGCAATCATAGTAACAAGAGTGAACAATCATACTAATAAGAGTGGACAGTCTTATTATTTGGAGTACGTGCTATAGGTGCGCCTAATAAATAACACTCTATCCCTAATTATTCGTCAATTTTTCTAACTAGCTACCTTGTCCTTTTTTTACTCCCTCCCTCCATTTTTTTGTGTACTTAATTAATTTTTGTTGTTCTCATATTATTTGTCACATTTGCATTTTCAATAACAATTTTACTATTTTTACCCTTAATAAATGACTTTGAAATCAATATCTTGCCAATAATTTAGAGTATTTTTGTCATTTTAATTTATTTCTACCTAAACTTTTATGTTGTATTGGTTTCTCCACTTTTTTTTTCAAAGTAACAAATAAAAAGGGACAATGAGAGTATTTGTCATTTTTACAACTCCAATGACTAAAGTACCCATTTTGCGCTTATTAACGATCGATGCATTGGAAGTCTAAAGAAGACTTAAGAAGTGAAAAGTCACATAATAAGTTACAGTGGCATATTTGTCCAAGTCCGATTCTTTTACCCGACTTTCCTCGTACATTGGACTTCTAAAGGTAATTTTGATGACATTTTATAAGGGATGGAGGGAGTATGTCACGCTATAACTCTCTTGTAAGAAACTCCCTCTGCCCTTATCATACTCGTACCTTTATCCACATTATTATTGTTGTTGTTGTTGTTTTAATGGTAACTAATACAACAATTAAGTTGTCTTTCTCTCAAGGTTCTCACCTATATCATCTTTAATGAGGATGGGAAAAAAAGAAATTAAAGTGATAGAATCCTACAAAATTGAAGATGAAAAAGGAAACCCCATGTACCTAACCAATTACCTGCACAGTTCCCTTCACGAAAAATATAATTGATGATCTAACGAGTAATTCTTTCTAATTTCTACCCCTTATTATCGGTGATGCAGCTACGGAATCGACGATGAAACGATGGTATCTGGCGTTTTCGCCAAGGAGACATTCAACCTCCCGACCACCCAAAACACAACGATCCCACTGGACAACATCCTCGTCGGTTGCTCCGACACTTTCTACGGCCAAGCTGACATAAAACACGCCGACGGGATCCTTGCCCTAGGGATCAACCCGTACTCCTTCTCCCTCCAAGCGGTCAACTTATTCGGAGGCTCCTTCCAATACTGCCTAGTTGACCACCTGAGCCACCTCAACAAGTCGAGTTACCTCGTGTTCGGAAACAACCGTGAGAAGGCCCCCACATACGGGTACATGCGCTACACCGCGCTAAGAACCGTTCAAATGGCCCCATACTTGTGGGTCAATGTCAAGGGGGTGTCCATAGGGGGTAAGATGCTCGACATCCCCCCCTTGGCATGGTTCCAAGAGAACGGAGGGACCATTCTTGACTCAGGAACCGCGGCCACCTATTGGGCCGAGCCAGCTTATCGGGTCATTATGGATGAACTCACCGCGTTCCTGACCCCAAACAACCCAAAGGTGCCCGAATATTGTGGGGATGGGACCCTTGAATTCGAGTATTGTTTCAACACTACAACATCACCTTTGGACACCACTAAGGTCCCTAGGCTAGAGATCCATTTCACCGATGGGGCTCGATTTAAGCCTCATGTTAAGAGTTATATCATCGATGACGGGCCCGAAGTTAAGTGCATTGGGTTCCTTGAGGCCATGGGGGGCATGAATATTATCGGAAATATTCTCCAACAAAATTATCTTTGGGAATTCGATTTACATCATGCCATGGTTGGATTTTCGCCGTCTACTTGCAAATAAATTCCGTGATTTTTCATGTTCTAAATCTCATACTTGTATGTGAAAAAAAAAGTGAAAAAAATTGTTCCAGTGCATCTTCTTCTTTCTTCTTCTCCTCCTTGTTTCCCCCTTATGTAAATCATAAGATTTGTATTTCGTAAAGTATAAACATGTTTTATTTGATCATTACAAAATCATCCGTTTATGCATTGTACATTTGTTTGTTTATATATATGTACGTTTTGTGCCCTGTAAGAAAACTTGTGATCAAGTGTATACCTAGTGGTTATTATGCTTTCTTTGAACGAATATCGTAACTATGTCTCTTTATAATCACCCAAAAGGCATATTAACCCCCCTCCCGAACAAAAAGATGCCTATCTAATCTTGTTTTTAAAAATGTCCGTCATTTTGGATCGGAATAAGCTCACGAAGGATCGTGCATCGAAATGTAGATCATGGAATCGCATCGAGGAGTTTGGGATCATAAAATCGTAGGATCGTGAATTCGGATCGAGATTTTAATACTATAAATGGCGGATAAATGCGCATTAAAAGAGTTTCAAGGATTAATGACTAACCCCAGATTACTATATTCTCGATCTAATCCTACTTTAACCTTTCACCACCGTCTAGGATTATAGACAATTACATATCAAAAGAGTTTTAGGGGGTGTTTGGTAAACAATCTATTGAATGACTTATTGAGAACAAATGACTTATTGAAAGATTTGTCCAAGTCAAATAAGCTAAATTGGTATTTGGTGAACGACATATTTACTTGGCTGATTGATTGGGTCCAATTGGCTTAATTTAATGGACTAACATGAATAGCCTATTGAGAATTGCCTTTTTGTAGAAATTACCATTTACCAAAAGTTACATACATGTCATCATAAAATTGAATAATAGAGGGCATAAATGGAATTTCAACAACTACTTCATCAGAAACAACTAACTTTACTAAACAATACTTTTCCAAACAATCAATCCTAACGGCTAACAGTAAACAATCATGCAATTAGGTTTTGTTTGATAGTAGCGCTTGATTAAATCAAAACTCTAATTGCATAAATGTTAGTGTTTTGTAAGCTAGTATTTTGAGTAGTGTTTAGCCTTTCAAGTAGTATTTTCTAGAACGTCAATAAAGTCAGCGTTTAACATTTGGAATAACGCTTCATATATTTTGGTCAAACATATCCTTTGAAAATATTATATTTGGAACTTATCTATATCCTTTTACGTCATTTCACATTAATCTACTAACTCAACCATTAATTTTACTGTACATAATTCTCATTTAAACATTCATATGTTGCATAAATCATTATGTGTTTATCTAAAATGATAATTTTGTTGAACAGGGCCTTATACAGGATCTCTATAAATGTCGTCTATAGACAACTTTATTTCAGAAAAAATTTATGTCCGCTGAGATACAAGTCCCACTCTTTCTGTCTCATATTGCAAACAATTGGGCTGGTTGGAATGATTTTCTGGCCCAATAAACCTTTTGAGGCCATGTGTTATTTTTATGGGTTGTTGAGGTCCTTATAAAATCCAAAACAAGGTCAAATACAAATCCTTTCAACGGCCCATTTCTTTAGTTTAAAGATTATGTTCAAAATAAACCTTCTATCTATTCCTCTATGATATAAAAGAGGTTTAGGAACAAAAATTGTTTAAACGAGTTACTTGTCCAACAATTTATTTTATAGCATGTGTTCACATTTGAATTTGCTATTTTCCCTTGAATCTAATAATAAGCAGCTTACTTGGTAGTTTCATCACCTCGCTTTGTAGTTGTTTTTTCCGAATCCGGGTAAAAAAGGAGTACAAAGGAACTTAGAAGATTCTTCTCGTAAGGCGTCTACCTAAATTATCATGAAACAAAATAAAGGAATGATCAGACGAAGGGCTAATACTCCAAATATCTAGGTTTTGAGTGGAGTGCCTCCGGTTAGCTAACCAATCCGCCGCCATATTGGCCTCCCTAAAGATATGTGTAATCGAATAATCCTCAAACATTTGTAAAAACACATTGATATCTCTAATAGTCATATCAATCTGCCACGGAACTTTGAAAACACCTTGGATTGTCTGGATAAGAATCAGATCAACCTCGCCTTGTAGTTAGTATCCACACAAAAATATCTATTCCTCTTTTGCTTTCGAATATAATAATAAACAGTCTTGTAGCTTATATTCACACTTTCTTTCTTTGAGAATGATGTTGGGGGAAAGAAGGGTGGCTCTTTATTTTCCCCATAATAACTACAATAACTAAGTCTAGCGTCAAATAAAACTTTATGTCAAAACCAATCAATTCGGGAAGCAGGTTAAACACGTGTCGTGTGTGTGTCTAGATAAGGTAAATACAGGTCTGGTATATTTCAGGTTGGGAAAAACTCAAGTTAGGTTTATTTCGGGTTCAAGTCAAAATGGGTCAAGTGTATTTTGAGTTCTGGCCGGTACAAGTTAGGTATATTTTGGATTCGGATAAATAAAAGTTGAATATTATTTGACAATAGAAAACGCTAAAAGTCTTAGCATAGGACAAGTTTTAAAGCGTTATAATTTTTATGAGTATGCTAATTAAATTAGTGTGTATTGTATTTGAAAAATGAATATAGTATTATATATAAAATTATAAATACTTGTATTGTTGTTTGTAATTTTTCATACTTATTAAAAGGAAAATTGGATTCTAATAATCCCTACTTTCACCAATTGTATAACAATAATCCCTACTTTAATTTTGGATTCTGGTGGTTAAAAAAAAAATTGGATTTTTGTGAGATACCATCGATAGTATATTTTAAATATCATAGATTTTGACTTTCATTTGATTCAAAACTTTGTATAACACTTTGCCACGATTTTTAATAATTTACAGCGTTTCTACCAATTTGTTTTTCATTTTTTTACGATTTTTTCACTTTTAATCCTTTTTAAAAAGATCACAATAGTTGCTCATATTCTCAAAATAATAATTTAAAAGTTCTTTTAGTAACTACAATTCATTACCTCTCTGGGGACAGGAATGAAAAAAACAAAAATAAGTGGAGCATGAATGAAAAATAAAATAAAAATAATGTGGAGGTAGATTTGGTACCACTACAATCCAATTTTATTCTATTTTTTTTACCACCAGAATTCAAAATGAAAGTAGAAATTATTGTTATACAATTGATGAAAGTAATTATTAAATCTTATTTTCCCTTATTAAAATCTAATGTAAATTAAAATATGCTCAATAAAATATATTTTATGTGCATTATTTTATTATACTAATGGATTCCAACCTAAACGCCTAGAATAGGAGGTGGACCTCTTAATTGCCACTCAAGCAAGAGGTGATTGGCAAATTAAAAATATATGAATATTGGAGTAATATATTTTAAAAGTATCCTACTTTAGTATAAAAACTATATATTTACTATTTCTGTCCCAAAATATTTGTCAATTTGATTGGGTTTTAATTGTTGATTACTTA
This sequence comes from Portulaca oleracea, assembly GCA_029582165.1. Classification (NCBI taxonomy): domain Eukaryota; kingdom Viridiplantae; phylum Streptophyta; class Magnoliopsida; order Caryophyllales; family Portulacaceae; genus Portulaca; species Portulaca oleracea. The sequence continues at coordinate 47,133,524 of CM055873.1, forward strand.
CAAATTACAATGAGTTACAATATAAAATTGACGTCATTAACAAGATATCTTACTAAAAATTACAATGATATTAATTTATATTGTAACTTATTTATAATTTATGAGTAATTGACAATCAAATTTTAGTCAAATTGATAAACACTTTGATGAAGATACTACATATTAACTTGAGAAAAACAATATGATTAACTTATATAATTATGATATCACATATAAATGGTATAAAATTATACTTTTATCCATAATTCTTTAAATTTACCAAAAAAGCTGCGCACCTAAAATATGGATAATTGATGGAGTTCATTCGATTAGGTGACATTATTTGTATTGTAATTGTTGGCATAGTCAACGAATTCTAAGCTTCATATTATTGAAAACTAATAATACCTATAAAAAAAATTATATAAATAATGTCTTGGACTAAGATACATATTATCGGTTTGAATTAAAATAATATTATTTGAGTCAGGTAAGGCACCATGTATATAGGATTTGACAGATGAAGAAAATATAAAATAGAAGATATATGTGGGAAAAAGGGACCCACATCCACTCTAGCAAATTTCAGGTTCAAAAGGAATATATTCATTTTTGGGGAATAAATTCGAAAGCACATAAAGATGCTTGAAATCTAAGCAAACATGCATTTGCCTTAATATTAAGCCACCTTGCTTTTCCACCCGTTGTGGTTCATAAAACAACCCACTAAAAGTTCAACCATGGCTTTTTCCTAAATATTATACTTTATTAATGTGTTTATGTAATGATAATAATACAATAAACATAGTATTCTTAGCCTGTTTTATTTTTTTTCTTTTTTTAAAAAAAAGAAGAAAGGTAAGTGTAATAGGGTAAGTATAATTGGTCATTCTTTTTTAGGCACTGACCTAGATCATTGGTAACAAGAATATTTGACAAATTGTTAGATGAAAATGAATTTTAATAAAAACTAGTTACATAGAGGAAATAATCAGCCTACTTTTGCTAATCAATCATTTGCTTTGATTTCCATCATGATAAATATGCTAGTTATGAAAAAAAAAAGTTTAGCTTCTATGTTATTATATTTTATTTATTTATTTATAGGTATTGTATATTATTAGGGTTTAGGCAACTGTATTGTTTTAAGGGGAAAAAAGAAAAAAATTATGCTTTAATATGGTGTCAGAATAATTGATTTGCATCATTCCAATCGAAAGCCTAAATGATATGTATTTATAGTCTAATAAGAAGAGTAATTATAATAGTACTTTGTGTATTATTAATAATAATACCTAAATGTTAACTAATAGTGGATGAATTTACCCATTGTATTTTATATGTACTCATCACTCTATTTATTTAATTGGAATGATAATTATATGTTACTTTAATTATTTTTATGTCAATGATTTTTTTTATGTTTTTCACAACAATGCATATATTTATTGTGTTTTTAGGTTTAAAAATTGCATAGTTATTTATATTTGGGTTAATACTCACTAACTCTTTTCCATTTTGTTATGTCATTTATTAAATATTTTACAATCATAATGTTTTTTTGATAGATATTTTTCATACAATAATTTATTAAAAACTACAACACTATGTAATATTATGATAATATTTTTTGTGACGAATTTGATGACAATAATTTTATATTAAAGATAAGTTAATATAGATTACAGTAACATGTACATAAAAAAGTGGGAGGATTTTGAATTTATTGATACTATTCAAATGGTATAGGGATTGAGTAGGCCATTTTAATGCTAATTTGCCTTTTTAATTAACTGAGGATATGCTCTTCCAGATTAGCACTGAGAAGAATCTTCAAATCAAGTGAAATGCTTTTCTTATGATTGGATAATTATGAGCCATAAAATCTTATCATCATTAAATTGTAAAGCTCTTACAATTTTTGTGGGTATTTTTTTTTGCTACCTTTTCTTTTATGATAGTGCCTAATTTTGTAGTGCTTTAATTTATCCAACTTTTTTTTATAATTATTTTCATCATCTATTATTGAAGGTAAATATGGCTACTATTTTAAAGTCACTGAAAAATGCTAGAATATTTAAAGAGTGTTCAATGGTAGGCGTGTTATACTTATTTGTGGCATCTTTATTTGTGGCATCTTTATTTTAAAGTCAAATACGAAATCCAAACAAGTTTTGAACAACATCACTTACAAATTAACGACAATTAAATAAAAAAAAAACACAAAGCAAAATAATAAATATTTTGATGCAAGATGGTTATTAATCATCTTGTATTTCACCTAAATCATTCAAAAAATTGAATGTAAGTATATTTAAATTATTCTGAAGGTAAGTTTCATTGTTTTGAGTGTTATTATGTCTTATAAATTATATAAAAATATTTATTTATTTATATTTTTTATAAATATAAAACTATGGACAAAATGTGCATTTTCTACTATGATTGATAAAATTAGGCTATCATATATATTTTTTGGTCTCGCTAATAATTAAGTATTATACTCTTATAATTGATAAATATATATAATTAATAAAGAAAATATTATTAAAAGTTACAAAAGTGAATTATGCACCATTCAAAATGGTTATTAATCATCTTGAGTCAAGATGTGTATCATTGTCCCAGCTTAATTAAGATGTATATATATTTGACACTTTGACAGATATCTTTATAAGTTATTGGGAGTTTATTTCTTAGACTTTTATGTCCCTTATATAGAAAGTAACAAGTTGTAGGGAAAAAAAAGGAAACATAATACTCCACTTTTTTTTTAATTGACATTTTGGATGATTAGGGGAAAATTTAGGTTGTAAAAATATACGGGGTAGTTATTAGGAAAATTATTTGTATATATTTAATTAAAGTCAATTTTTAATGTTTATTCAATGAATACTATAGATAAAATAAAAAAAGGTAATAACTAATATATCATTGAGATTATAAAGTGATATACATATAAAATAATGGGTAAAATTGGTGTGCAAAGTGTCTCCGCAAACAGAGATTCGAGAAAAAAATCTCACTAACAGTGACAGATAATATGAAATGAAAAAAATAATTAAAAAATTAGATAAAGAATGACGGAGGGAGTAATATCCAACACAAAACTTGTGTAACAGTTGCCCCAATACATGAGATTAGAACTTGTTTAAATCATTTAGAGATTAATTTGACCAAGTCTATTAGGCCAATTAGTTGTAAACAAAAGACATGGCAGTTAAATGACAATTATTCATTTTCATATTTCCACTGAAAAACATAAATAATAAAAAAGAAAAGCTTACAAAAATATTATAAAATAATGCACCAAAAATGATGCATAATATCATCGTATAGAAAAGTAGCTCATTCGTTCACATTTCACAATTTTATAACACGAATTAAACCCGTATGATACAATTTTTATATGCAATTTTCCAAACAAATTCATCTTTATTTTTTTGAGATCAACAAAATCATCTTTTAGAGTGTTGTTTTGATAATGTTGACAATATATCAAACCAATATATCTTTTAGAGTGGAAAATTTTGATAATGTTGGCAAAATACTCCGTATTATTACGCTTGACTATCATATGGATTCCTCTTTTGTTGGCCTATTTTGATATACGTGTTGTTTGTTGTGTTGTTTGGTATTTTCGAATTAGTGAATAAATTTTGGTCTGGCAACCATTAATTATTTAAAAAAAAGGGGGAAAAAACCAAGTCATTTACAGAATAATGTACGTACACCACAAGGTCTCAACATAATACTGTACATACTTAAGATTATTAAGACATAAAAGTTAATTCCCATTCGATCATTTCCGTTTGTATTATAGTTATATTTATGATGATATCCTTTGTGGTTCATTGATATATACCAAAAACCCGGCAGATTGTGTATTTATTAAAATTATAGAGGGAGAGAATGCAATAATTTTTGTGCAAGGAATTTTAGTGTGATTTTAGTAGAGAAGTCCAAAACATAAAAGATGTTGGAGGAAGAAGAATCTATGCTGAATTGTCAAAGAAGAAAGCATTTATTCTCCTAGACGTGCTTCATGGGTTGGAATTGAATTTCCTTCTTTTTATCAAATTCTCTCCCAATTTTGTCCTTTTTTCCATTGCAATTATATATATATATATATAAAAGTATATAAGTAAGCCCTGTATACGATCATTTCACCATAAATTTACCGTATTACGTACGTATAATCTTTTGATGAATTTTTATGAATGTAGGGGACTAATAATTTATTTGGGGATGAGTGTGGATGCTCACGTCTAGAGATGTAATAGAGTGACACTCCGGCCACTCTGTCATAGGCGTCGGAGGTCTAGGTAGTCTATGAGAAAAGAGATTAGAGCCAATTCATACCATTTAGGCTTGGTGGAGGATATGATACGTAATAAGGGTGTTAGTGAGCTAGGATTCCCTCTGTTTGTATTAAGGTTATGAGAGGGGAGGGGAGGGGACGGGAAGGGAAGGGAAGGTAAGGGAAGAGAAATATATTAATTAACCCCCTTTCATCTTGTTTGGCAAAAATAATAGGAAGAGAGGGGAGGGAAACCATTAACCCCCATTCCCTTCCATTAACCTCCTTTTCATTAACCCCCAATATGAGGGTTAATGGAGGGGAGAGGAACTCATTATGATTAAAAAAAAGAAAATAACTTTATTAATAGGGTTATTGGATGCTAATATACTGAACTTTTGGAGTATTGGACAATAATACACTGAACTTTAACATTGGACAATAATACACTAAACTTTGGGGGGTGTTGAACAATGCACCCAGAACAATTCCGGCAGAGGCTGACTCGCTGGCAATCCTACTTAATAGGTGGAGGAGATGAATTGACCCAAAAAAAATTTACATTTATGATATATCAGCTAATCTACTCATAAGCAAAGGGAATGAACTATGAAAAGAGTAAAAAAACATAAAATCACATTTGCTTAAACGTATTGTCGTTGAGAGATTGTTGTTGTAGTTGTATAAAATCACCTTTACTTGTGTAGATTAGTAAACATGTCATAAATTTAGATATTATTTGGCCAATTTATCTTCTCGACCAGCCCCGTAAGATCACCACCTAGTCAACCACCATCAAAATCGCTCCTGGTGCATTATTGTCCAACACCCCTCAAAGTTCAGTGCATTATTGTCCAAGGTCAAAGTTCAGTGCATTATTATCCAATACCCCAAAAGTTCAGTATATTAGCATCCAATAACCCTTATTAATATAATAACTACTTCATTTTTCTTCCCTCCCCCTCCTTCTCTCCCCTTTCTAATCCAAACACAACAATTAACCCCTCTTACCTTTCATTCCCCTCCACTTATAATCCAAACAAGATAGAAATAAGTTCCCTCCCTTTCCCTTCCCTCCCCTCCCCTTCCTTCCCCTCTAATACCCTCCCCTCCCCTCCCCCTCTAATAACCAAACATACTGTAAGGTAATTGGATGAGGGGGTGAGAGGTTGTTGGTAGGACACCTTATTTTCCCTTTTCTATGTGTTTGTTATGCTCTCCATATACATGTCTGTGTTTTTCAGATATGTATATGCATTAGCATAACTAGTTATTGCTTTGAGCACGCATGTATGAAGCTTCCTTTATCGCTGCAAGTTCTCTTGTTCCTTTGAGGTTTTTCGAAATAGTTTTGTTTTTTGGTTTTCAAAATTTTTTGTTTTAGATCCGTTATAACCAATCTCTTCATGCCTTCTCATGCATGAGGAAGGAATGCTTACATCTAGATCCCCTCAAACTTTGCGTCAGCAGGACTACACTGAACTTTGTTGTAGTTATTGTCGTCGTCGTCATTTTTATTATTGTATATGTATATTTGTGTGCTCTCATTTGTAGTCTCAATACCCTATTTATATAGGACATTTCTCAAGTGATTAGGTGGGTTTCTCATTATATTTTATTTTGGAGAATTCCTATACTAGGCACCCTTCAAAAGAAAAAACAAAATTCACATAATGTATGTTTACTTCAAAAAAAATGTGTTTTTAAAAATATAAGAAAATTTGAGTATGATATTGAAAATTTAAGACCAAATTACCATAAACTGAAATTATATCACCTTTCACCAATTTTTTTTATTTTTTTGCAATAAATATACTATAAAACATAACTCTTGACTAAAAACAAATGAAAATAGAAGCTACATGTATTTCCTAATCCACCCACCAAACACTATCATAGTTCACAAAACTTTGCTTGCACCTTTTTTGGAAATGAAAATCTAAAAATTAAGAGAGAGAGAGAGAGAGAGAGAGAGAGATTTGCATGGGAGAGACAGTCTTCAACTCCACAAAAGAGGGGGGGAAGTATGAGTAATGAGCCCCTACTTGCTTTGGAATAAATTAAAATAAAATAGGTGGGGGAGGTCCCCTTCAAACTCTAATGCCCATGGTCCTATATAATAAGTACTAATCAAGGGCTCCACATTTTATTACTACACTTTTTATAATTATTTATGCAATATAATTTCTAATATACATTAGTTAATTGCATAATCAACCAAAGATTCCTAAATTTATCATTTGGAACCACTTATATGTTCATCTTAATTAATTTTTCTTTAAGCTTAGACATAGAAAGCATAAGTAGTAATTCTTTTCATGTACATATTTTACGTATGATTTTATTTGTATGTATGTATAATGTTTTATGTATTGAACGAGAGAATACATATATATTCGTCGTGTCATTTTTCTTGAATTATGTGAGACTTACATATTTTTTTAATGCATTGCAATATACATATTCAAACTTTAAAGTATCTATGTTTTAAACCCAAATTATTGGAATTAAACGGTGATTATTTCTGATATACAGGCTAATGGGCTCGTAAACTTTACCTAGTTTAAAAGGAAAGTAAAAAAATATTCTAACTTCAAATTAATTAAAGCTTGTCAATTCCCTCCATTTTCTAGTTTAGATTAGTAGAAAAAGGAATCAAAGAAAATGAGGGAGGAAGTGGGGAGTGTTGATCAATCATGAAACTTAAGAATTTTATTTTGCACATTATTTGATTAAGTTTGATTGGATTAACAAATACATTATCAACAAAATGATGAAATGATAATCAGTTTTGAATAATAATTAAATTTATTTAATTTATTGATATAAGTAACAAAAAAGGTTTTGTAGTGGCTAATTTTTATAGGGTTATTAAATGCCAATAAACTCAAGTTTGGAGTATTGGGTGTCATTAGTCTCTACTAAGAAATTAGACACTAATAAATTTAATTTTGAGTGTTATCTATTTTCTTTAATCTAATTATCAAATCAACACATTTTATTCATGACATGGCATGTTGGCAAACTTATGTGATATTTTTTTGCCTATTTTTAAGTTTTTAAACGACACATCGTCATGTGTGTATATGTGTGTAAATTATTTCTTAAAATAAAATTTATTGAAAAAAATACTTATTTATTCTTGAAAGGAAAAATGTATATAACTACAATTAAATTGTTAGATTATAAATATATATGTTCATAAATACAGTATACAAAGTTCTTGAATTAATATTTAATTACTTTATCTAAGTACTAAATTCATATCTTTCTAAAAGTTTACTTTTTTGAAATAATTAGACATCATATATGATGACATATTATTTAAATATTTTTAAATACTCAAAATATCACCATATAAGCTTTGTAACAAACCATAATATCAAAAAAAAAAAACCTGAGTCAGTCAGTCAGTGGTTGCTGCAAGAAAAACCAATTTCCTTATTGTTGAGGTGAGATGCCCAATTTCTCAATAGAAATTCTATATATACATGTGTGTGCGCATATTCTTTTTACAATATAAAAAGATATAGATCAGTTAAAATACAAATTACGTCGATCATATATTTATATGATTCTTATGCTAACATTAATAGTAATATCTCTTCATGTTAAACGACTCATGAATTCAAAATTATATATATATATATATATATATATATATATAATCTTTAAATATATTTTTCCTTTTTCTTAAATTTAAAAATGAGAAAAAGCGAACAATATTTAATATATCTGCAAAAATTCAATCAGCCTGACTGAATAGCAAACACAAAAATTACTTGCACTAGTTAATAAGCTCTTTAAGATTGCTTAATCATATCGATCAGTTGTCTCTTTAATTATTAGTATATATTTTTACGATGGCTTATATTTTATGACCTCTTTATGCATTTCGAATTATAAAAATGTTCAGATTTAATAAACATACTGACGTATAAAAAAAAGGTGGTATATACACCGTTGTGTACCACAACAAGATTGACGGAATTGGAGAGAGAATTAAAAGAAAGAGGGTTAGCTTTGCCAAAGAAATTAAAGCCCTGCATGCATGTTACACTAGCTCCAACTTTTCCTTTTTTTCCCCCTTATTATTAATAAATCTCATATTTCCCTTTTTCTTCCAAGAAAATTACAGCTTAATCTTTTAATAAGAGTGAACTTGGCTTCAATAAATTAAAATCCTAAAAATAAAAGGACAGGAAAATAAGAACCCTTCAATTTTTTACTGAATTTAACTAGTGGGATGTACCTTATTAGTTGAGATATTTATATATATAATTATCTTTCAAAATATATATATGTGTGTGTTTACCATGCACACACGCACACGCACACGCACGCGTGCACACACACATATATTTGTGTGTGTGCCTGCATATGGGTACATATATATATGTGTGTGTATGTGTGGGCGCGCATATAAGTGTGTCCCGCATGAATGGGCATTGCTCAAATGATAATAGCTTCCAACGAATGTGACCAAGGTTATGCAATTTGAGTATGATCGAAAGCATTCAGCCCTTGATGGCGTATTTGATATTAGTATATATGTGTATGTATGCATGTATCATACATGTATATGTATATATGTATGTGTGCGTTCTCTCTCTCTCTCTCAAATATATGCTAATTAGAAAATTTCACTCAAACTTAAGAGTATAGTATATCGATCGACAATGACGTATTTGATATCTCTCTTAGGGTTGATGACCACCGTCAACCAATTTTTTTAAAAAAATTTAACTTGGGATAAAATTTAAAGATTGTATATGTATCAAATGAGTGTAATAATGTATTGGCTACAGCTAATCTAAAATCCTAGATCTGCCACGTACTGTGTGTCGTGCGATAACTAGGCCCGTGGTGTTGAAACGTATGGTACAGAGTGCTAGGCGACCAAGAAAATATACTATCAGAAGTTGAATGTGATGGAGATGATGAGGATTGGGTGGTAGATTTATGGCTATACTAGGCTAGATAGGTTTAGTAATGTGTGTATCGAGCTAAAGTAGGGGAATTGTCAATTAATGATAAGTTGAGAGAAGCTATATCATATCGACCAAGATAGTTTGAGCATGTCCTTAGGAGAAATAAGGATGTCCATGTTAGGATGTGTGACGGGATTTGTACACCCCTTAGACATCGGAGATCTGATGAGAAATCTAAAATGTCCATAAAAGAGGTGATTAGGATACCTCTCGGGCTTACTCCTTGGATGCTAAGGGTAAAATAAAAAAGGTAATAATTAATATATATATATATATATATTAATGTGATTGTAAAGTGACAGATAATATAAAATGAGAAAAATAAGTTAAAATGTCAAATTAACTATATAGAAACTACAATATATAAGAGCGAAAAAGAGATTCCACGTTATACATACTCACCTACGAATAAGATTGAAAGCAAAATTAGCAAAATTAAATACTAATTAATCGACACCTCCCAGTCCCAACCCCCGCTTCAAGATAAAGCAAAAAAAATATAAGATATGATTGTAAAACTACAGAAAATATGAAATTAGAAAAGTAATAATTAACATATTAAATTAATTATAAAATGACAGATAATATGAAATTAGAAAAATTATTTAAAATGTAAAATAAATGTAAAATAGAAAAAGGGAGGTAGCACATTATAGGAACCATAATAAATAAATAAATACTTTAAAAAGTATATGACTGAAAAATAAATGCCATGTTAATTCAGATATAGTATTCACATTAAATAGTACTACTTTCATTCCATATTACTACGTATTTGTATTCTTTGAAAATTGTGCAATCAAACTTTAAAAAATTTAACCATAAATTTCTATATGGGATATGATCATATGAGATATATAGGATAATTGGATTCTAATAATCCCTACTTTCACCAATTGGACAATGGTGGACCGTACTTTCACTTTGTATTCTGGTGGTCCAAAAAAAAAAGGATTGTAGTGGGATATTTTCAAGGGAATCATAGATTTTGTGTTGCATTTGATTCAAAATTTAGTATAACACTTTACAATGATTTTTAATGAATTTACAGCGTTTCTCCCAATTTATTTTCACTTTTTTAACTATTTTTTACGATTTTTTCACTTTTATTATTTTTAAAAAATCATAATAATTATTCGGAATCTCAAAAAAATAATTTTAAAAATGTTTTAGAAACTACAATTCATTAACTTTCTAGGGGCAGGAACGAAAAAAACAAAAACAATATAGTGTAGGAATGAAAAAAAATAAGAAAAATGTGGAGGTGGATTTGGTACCACTACAATCCAATTTTATTTTATTTTTTTACCACCAGAATACAAAGTGAAAGTACGGTTCACCATTGTCCAATTGGTGAAAGTAGGGATTATTAGAATCCAATTATCATATATATATATATATATATATATATATATAATGATTTGTTAGATGAAATTACTATTATTAGTCGTAATAAAAATATTATTCTAAAAGTATAGTATTGTAATTATTAATAAAATATCATATAAGAAATTACCAATTAAAAATTGATATTGAAGACCGTCATAGAGTCAACAAAATGACAAATAATATGTAGCTGGCGGAGTAATTAATTAACACTCCCAACCCACAGCCCAAAATAAAGGGAAAAGAAAATCAAAATCAAAAGAAAGCAACAAAAAAGGAAAAAAGAAAAACCCTAATTGGGAGAAGGAGCTTTAAGAGAGAGAGAGAGAAGTAAAATAATAAAGAGGGAAGGGAAAGAAGTAGAAGTGCAGGTGGAGCTGCAAAAATCGCACCCTATTCTCTGCTCTCTATTCCTGGATATCGCATTTGTTCCTATTGAATCTCTTTACTCCAATTTCAGAGAGAGAGAGAAAGAAAGAGAGAGAATTTGAGAGAGAGAATGTTCCATACTAAGAAGGCTTCAACTATGAATTCAAATGAAAGGTCCAGCAGCTCCATGTGTGTCCAGAATGACTCCGGTCTCGTCCTCACCACCGACCCCAAACCCCGTCTCCGTTGGACCGTCGAACTCCATGAACGCTTTGTCGATGCTGTCACTCAGCTTGGCGGACCTGACAGTATGTCAATCTGCTGGAATCAGTCTCTTCAATTATCTGTCTGTTTGTCTTAACTTATTCGTTCACATAATTTTCTATCTACCCCCTTGGACTCCTTTCTTTCTCCTGCATGTCGTCTCTTGAAATCAGTCTCTTCAATTATCTATTTGTCTGTCCTAAGTTATTCGTTCATACAATTTTCTATCTATCCCTTGGAATCCCTTGTGTCTACCTATTTCGTTGCTTCTTCTTCTTCCTCCTCCTTTCTCCTGCGAGTCGTCTTTTGAAATCAGTCTCTTTATTTATCTGTGCGTCGCTCAATTCGTTTATACAATTCCATATCTATCTCTTGGAATTCATTGCATGTATTAACCCGGTATTTGTTTGTATGTCTCCTTCTCCTTCTCCTTCCTTTCTCCTATATGTCATCTCTTGAAATCAGTCTCTTCACTTCATGATATGTGTGTCGCTCAATTCATTTATACAATTCTGTATCTTTCTCTTGGAATTCATTGCATGTATTAACCCGTTGTTTGTTTGTATGTCTCCTTCTCCTTCTCCTTCCTTTCTCTTATATATGTCGTCTCTTAGAATCGGTCTCTTACTTTGTTTTCATTTACGTCTTAGGAAGTAGTATCTCTTCTTGTCCGATTGCTTCATTACTCAATTGCCTAGTAATCTCTTTATATATATATATATAACCACACCACGAGTATATGTATATATGCATGTATGTACATATTGTCGACATGACCTAAAATAACGGAACAATTTTGCAGAGGCAACGCCGAAGACGATCATGAGAGTCATGGGTGTCAAAGGGCTTACCTTGTACCACCTCAAGAGTCATCTCCAGGTTCACATCTTCTCATATATGATATCTACAATTCATGCAAATTTAAATATCAAATTGTTTTTTCTCTTTTTTTTTTCTCTAATTGCACCACCCTTTTTATCCACAAATTAATCATAACAAACCTTCTCAAATTGTGTTTTCTCTTTTGCTTTCTAATTGCACCACTTTTTATATCTACAAAATAATAATACTAAACCCTAAGCTAGTTAAATTCAATCTTCTTTTATATATATTCCAAAAATGAAATATTAGCTTGATTATAATTTTATTTGAATTTTCATGTTTTGTTATCAGAAATTCAGGCTAGGAAAGCAACCACACAAGGAATTCAACGATCACCCGATTAAGGATGGTAAGCGAGGTGAATTATAAGCAACTAGGGTTTTTTCGATCTATATATAATTACCCTAAAATCAAAATTAAACCTTCGTAAATTCTTCTTATCTTAATTGTTTTTGTTCGTCGTCAATTTCAGGATCAGGTTTGGAATTTCAGGGAAACCCTGCATCTTCGTCTCGCTTAGTTGGTCGACCTTTGAATGAGTATGTTCAAATTCTATGTCCTAATTTTCTTTTTTTTTTTCTTTGGAATATCACTTTTTCTAAGGCAACTTCTCAATGAAGTAACCTTGAATTGTTTAAGAACCACCCCTTAGCTTAGCCTCTTGTCCTAAATTCTATTCTCCTCTCTCTAAAGATCTTTTTATCTGGCATCTTCTTTTCCACTTTTGTACTTTTATTTATTAATTTTAGTTATTTTTTTCATTTTTAAGGGTAATTTCTGATGAGGGTTGTTTTCTTTTTTTAATTTTTTGATCTTTTTTGCAAAAAATGTCAGCAGCAATGTGCATATCAGTGATGCAATCAGGATGCAAATGGAGGTTCAGAGGAGACTCCAGGAACAGTTGGAGGTGAGCCCAAAAAACTTTTTTAAAAAATAAATAATGAAAATAATAAAAAGAGGGAAAATTTTAATTCCCTAAAATAAAAATAAATGTTGTCTTTATAATTTCTTTTTCTGGGTTTTCTTTCTGACTGAGATCTCCAAAGAAAGATGTAGCATATTGGTACCTTCATATCTACTCATGATATAACTTGAACACAAAAAAAGAGGAAAAGAAGAAAAAAGGTGGAAAGTGAAAATTTGGCTTAAGTATACATGGCCCTCATGAACCAACTTTAATCTTTATATTAGTATAATGCCCAAATATAGTCTTTTTTTAGTCATGTTTGTTATCACTAAGGAAAAGGATCTAACATGTACACATCTTTAACTGCAATCTCCATTCACAAACTGTTAGTTTGTTTCACATTTGAACATTATTCTATTGCTATTTTACACATAAAATATGTAGACCTTTAATTATTGAAAAAAATAAAATGATGGGTTTTATATGAAAGTGTTGAATTTTTCATGTATGTGTGTGTTTTTATGTCATCTAATTATCAAAAATTTGGCTTAATAAGTATTGGTTTTGTTTGGCATGTGTCAAGGACCTTAAGGTTGTTAAAATTGGGATCCTAACTCGGATTCATGGGTTAGTTAGGATCGGAATTAACCCACTTAGGATCGTGGATCGGAATGTAGATGGTAGAATTGCACCAAAGATTTATTTAGATCATAAATCGTAGGAACGAAGATCAGGATCGAGATTTTAATAACTATGGCATGTGTGCATGTAGGTCCAAAGGCATCTTCAACTAAGGATTGAAGCACAAGGAAAGTACATGCAAAACATACTAGAGAAGGCATGCCAAACCCTAGCCGGAGACACCAACATGGCGGCTTCGAGCAATTACAAGGGCCAAAATCCTCCGAATCTCATCCCGGACCACCACTTTTTGGGAGCCATGAAGGAGTTTGCCGCCCCTCCGCCGCCTATGAACTTCCCCTCTCTCCAAGACCTCAACATTTACGGCGGGGGAGATCAATCCCTCAATCTCGAAACCCTAATTCAGGCCAATGATAATGCCATGTGTCTAGGGAAGAAGAGACCGAACCCTTTTAACACGAACAATGGTAACAGTAATAACAATAACGGCAGTAATAACGGGAAGAGTCCCCTCATTTGGCCTGATGACTTAGGGCCTCCAGGTCCCTGTTTGGGAGGAGGCCCTGATCATGATGAAGATCCATTTAAAGGGGACATCCAAATTGCACCACCAGGAATAAGTCATGGCACGGACCACCAAATTGACTCAATTTCCGAAATATATGAGTCGAAGCCTCTTCTATCAGGAGACAGCGCCGGGGAGAAGAAATATGATGGATCGCCCCAAATGGATAGGCCATCACCTAGACGAACCCCTCTCGGTGTTGTCTCACAAGGAAGAAACTCACCCTATGGGTGAATTTTTTTTCCTCTCTTTTTTGAAATATTATTTATTAGAGTATATTGTACTATTATGTACTCTCATGTACTTTCTTTTCCCTCTTAATTTGGTGGTGTCTTAATGTGATGGTACTCTAAAGCTATCCACAAACTATGGCATATGCATTAGAGATAGATGTTCAAATTTTTTTGGTCTTTTTGTTAGTCATCTGGCTAGTCTAGCTAGCTAGAATAACATTAACTACATGTCTTGTATGGTTAAGTATGAGCAGGTAATATGGGGTATAAATTAGCCTTGGTGCATGTATTCATCTAAATATTCTAAGTATGGTTAAGTTTTCCCTCTTAAATTTGTGACATTCAATTTTGTGTTCATTTTGAATATTGAGATGACGCCTCAAATATGTTCATTGTAACATTTAAAGTTAGCGAGTAGCATAAGTTTTGTTACTAGTGTTTAATACCGGTGTTAGAAATATCAGTTAGTTATTGCTACTAGCATTTACAGAGTTATCAGCATTTACCACAATAACTAGTTATTGTGATTAACAATGTTTGAAAGCGTTTAGTAATGATTAGTGGTTACAAATGCTTTGTCAAAACATCGAAGCAAATATATTCTAACTTTGTACTACTTCCGTCCCTAAATGAGTGTCAATTTAATTAAGTTTTGATGGTTGATTACTCACAAATTACAATGAGTTACAATATAAAATCACCATCATTCGAAAGATATAGTACTAAAAATTACAATGATGTTAATTTTATATTATAATTCATTATAATTTGTAAGTAATCAACGGTCAATACTTAGTCAATTGACACTTATATATTTAGGAACGGAGGTAGTACTTTTTTGAATGTGTGTGAACAATAGTTTTGCAAAAATAGGTTAGCATACACACTAAAAGGGATCACTCATTAAGCAAAGTACATATATAGATTATCTTAAACATATTTTTTCAAAACTAGTGTTTAAAAAATGTTGAAAAACCCTCTTCCCTCTAAGAAGATTTGTCTTAAAAGGCATGCCACAAAGGAGTTAGAACTAAGTGTTACAATCATTTTGGCATATATAGTTAAGCTTTACAAGGATTCTTTCATTACTTTGGTCCATGCAATATTCTTCTTCTAGTTTTAACTAATGCAATTCCCAATGCACTCTTATTTCTCTTTCTGACCATCTACATGTATTTGTTCTTCACTACTACTCCTAGTAGCTACCATAGTTCCAATCATTGGACTATTAATTTCATTAATTTCATCTCTCAATGAAGAAATTAATTAAAGAAGAGATTGCCAACTTTACAATTTTATATATATATATATGTGTGTATAAATGCATACATATATGAGCTAATTAGTGATACATGGTTAGGTTAAATAGAATAAATATATCATTTTTTTCGAATCTTATATATTAAATAATCAATGAGAATAATGAATGTCTAAAATTAACAAGCATGGTTAGTGGTATAGTTCAAGGTCAATGTTCTTTGGGGTATTATTATAATGTGTATGCATATATATTGTTATATACATAAGGTATGTATATGATGTTTAGCTTCCATAAGTTGTATACCAATTGTTATATTAAGCTTAATAAATGTATAAAATTAGTCTTTTAAGAAAATACACCCAATCTCATTCAATACTAATATGAAGACATGATAATAAATGAGATCCAATTGGGGAAAAATTTATGCAAATACATAAAGCAAAATGATAAATATCTTCAAAAGGGTTCTTAACCATTTTAAATTTCACCTAAATCACCTAAAAAATTAAATATAAGGATAATTAAATCATTATAAAGGTGTAATTTGTTACTTTAAGAGTTATTAGGACTTATAAGTTATATATAAAAATAATTATTTATTTATATTTTTTCATAAATATAAAACTATGCATAAAATATGCATTATCTAGTATGCATGGTTGATAAAATAAGGTCATTATTTATAATTATTAATCTAGTTAATAAGTATTATACTCTTATAATTGATAAATATATGTAATTACTAGAAAAAATACTAATAAAAGCTACAAAAATATGAATTATGAACAATTCAAGATGTATATCGTTATCCATACATAAATTAGTATAAAACTACAAAATAGAAATTAAGTGTCATCCAAGATAATACAAATTACACCAAACTCTTTCAAGAAAATAAGATTGTCCCACCAAAAAGAACTAAAAAGAAAAATGATAGAGGTTGATTTAAAATTGACACAACATAGGGTGGTTTGATAGTGTAACTATAATCTTTTAGGGTATGAATGTGTCCCATTAAAGCATAAGCTTTATTTTTTAAGGGTAGGAGAATCCCATGCAAAATTCCCTAAGAGTATAATGGACATATGGCCTTTAAATATAAAGCTTGTAAGTTAAGTTATCATATGGTATTATCATTGTATATATAAACTAAAAAGATTAGTAATCATCGAGATGAGAGCTAGATAAGTTAATTAGTTTAGTTTTGTCGAAAACATCCCCAATCAATGGGCCCTAATTCCTATGCCCTTTCCTTCTTTCTTTACTCCATCATGTATCAATCAATGTCTATGCTATACGTTCTCTTACAAGTACAACTTTATATACTATTTCTGTCCCAAAATGTTTGTCAATTTAACTAAGTTTTGACCGTTAATTACTCACAAATTACAATGAGTTATAATATAAAATTAACATCATTCTAACTTTCAGCAAGATATCTTTCTAATGGCGGTGATTTCATATTATAACTCGTTGTAATTTGTGAGTAACCAACAGTCAAAACTTAATCAAACGGACAAATATTTTGGGACAGAGGTAGTATATAAGAACAAAGACAGCATACTATAAAAAAAAATTATATTATTTTTCTTTTAAATTGTACATATTTAATAGATTTAAAGGAGATTCGATGTAAATATCTATCCAACAATATGACCAATGTGATAGGAGGAAATGTGCACCATTACACTTGAATCAATGACATCATACTTAACATTATTTAACTATATGTATAAATCCTAAAAATGTTATGATACTGTGTCAAAAATACTTGAAAGAGACCATAAAAATGATTGAAATACTATGTAGATCTATAATCTATATAATCTTGGAATATACATTTGATAACTTAATCATCAAGTCATCAAATTATTTTATTTTTGTATTCCTAATTTCCCTAACAAATTGTTTTTTCAACTCTTTGCCTCTTTTTTTCCTTTTCCATATTACCAAAAAAAAAATGCATGGTGATGCAATGATGAGTACTACTCCCCAGCTTAGGGGGCCTCAAAGTGAAAAGTTATAAAGAGGAAAAAAATAAATAAAAAGAGAGTTTATCTAACAACTTAACAGTCTGTACATATGAAAGCAGCCAACATGACTGCTTTTGGAAAGGCACAAATAAGATAGACAGACAGATTGCCAGAGATATACAAGAGACTGCAAAATGTTAGCAAAATTAAAAGCAAAAAAACAAAAGAAAAAAAATGCAACTACAACGCACTTCCATGCAACGTAGATATCGAGGAAGCTTCTATGCATTTTTTTTAACCTCAATTATTATATTTTATTTTTTTAGCTTTTTTGAGTAGGGAGTGTAGGAGGGTACTTTGTGATTTGTTGAATGGTCCAAAGGACCACAAAATTACACTATTGGATAATCTTTAATTTAATTTGCCAATTATTATAACATAATAGTGTCTCAGTTTTCAGAACCAAAGAAAAGAGGGGCAGATTAGTTTATTTAGAAATATTGATTTTGGATTGGTGAGATTTGCTTTGTGGTATCATTGAAGTAGATGTAGTATTATAAAGATATTTAATTGATGTTTATAAATCTTTATGATTATGAATGTGACCATACGAAAAAGTAAATTACACAAATTAGACTATAAATCGTAAAAGATTAACTTGTATATATTAAGTACCTTGTCCTATTATAAAAATTATATTATTAAACTTCCAATATTTAGAACAAAATCTTGTGAGCCCATAGTTAAAGGATACTATTATACAAATGATAAAAAAAATTAGTATATATACATCATTCATAATCATGTACATCAAAACATCCACTAATTAAATTAGAATCAATTATAATTATAAAATTAAATTTCATAACTACAATGTCATATATACAACAACAGATCCCATTATATTCCATTAACACATGGTCAAAGGGAATCCTGAAATTATATTAATTTTTATACATAAATTTTCAAATGCATTAAAAAGCATCTAAATATATCTAACGGATAAGGTTGATTGGCTTAGGTTTATTCTTTATGTGAAGCGTAAGC
Source organism: Portulaca oleracea (assembly GCA_029582165.1). Lineage (NCBI taxonomy): Eukaryota > Viridiplantae > Streptophyta > Magnoliopsida > Caryophyllales > Portulacaceae > Portulaca > Portulaca oleracea. The sequence continues at coordinate 47,152,323 of CM055873.1, forward strand.
AGGAAAATTTGTATATATCCCCTTCAAGTTTATGATATTATAAATTTAACCCTAATATTTTTTTTAGTTTATATTTACATAACCTTTTGAACCAATTTAATATAGCAAGTTTTTGGTGAATTTATCAACTTTGTTGGTGAAAATGTGATTTGTATATTTTTGGGAAACTTTGTTGGCGAAGACCGCTATATTAAATTGGACTTACTTACTAATATTTTGGACATTTTTAAAATGCTCACTCAAAATAAATATACAATATGCTTCATAATATGCTATTTACTTTTTTTCTGAGTTTGGATGTCCACGGACACCCCTGAACATAATATAAATGCGCCATGCTTCTATTAACCAACAAAAAGAAAAAGTCCTAGATATTGTAAGGCGCTAATCTAGCAACGTTTCTGCTTGATTGAATGCTTTTTGCGGTTGCTTTTGAAAATCAACACTCTAATTTTGGTGTGCGTTACGTTGGTCCAAACTGAATTTAACTAAACCTCAAAATTCATATAATCGTTTTGGTACGAAGGATTGAATATTGAATATGTAGGTATTCGGATACTCGTGTTTATGGTTAAGTGCTTGATGATTGCTTTTGAAATTCACACAAGCCTCATATATAATAAAGGCAACCCTGTAGAAAAGTGCACATTCTAAGGTATGTATGAATTGGGATTACCTTCGAAGACTACATATCCCCAAAGTTCCTTGCAATTCAAATACATCCAAATTGCCATTTAAAGCTTTGGTTGACAAACTCACAACAAAGTAACTGCCCCTTTTTCTTCTGGGCTTTCTTCTTTTCTTTTTTGGCCTTCTTGGGTGTAAACAATACCATTAGGCTTCAACATTACTTCATATACAAGTTAGAATGAATTTGATAAAGTCCTCCATGCGTTGCCGGGTTGTGCGGAACCCAATGAATCGGGGCTCACATTTATCGGTCTCGAGAAGTTGAATTTTGAGGATATCACGTCGTGTAGCTAACAAAGGATCGTTGAAGTAATGAAGTTGTGTTGTTTAAGGGCAACACGAGTCGTGTTGGTGAACAACAGACAACATTGGTGGTGCTGCACGTCACGCGATTCGTGTAGCTAGCAAAGGCGTCCAGGGCGCATGTCCTTGACCGTGTACATCACATGTTAATCAGCACAGCTCCTTATATTTTGGCAATTTTACTTTGTGGCAATCGAATGTACTTACAGGCAAACTTCTCTAGGGTTTAATGATGTGCACTGTAGATAGCTTACCCATATATTATAAGGCTACAAAGAACACAAAAAGATCATCCTTGTAATCATACTAGTTGCAATCAGAGTTAAGCGATCTTTCGATTCTTTCCCCCTTTTTGGGCTTTCCACTCAATGCCTTGTTCAATCTCTCTACTTACCAGTGTTTGATTGTGAGAGTGTGATATCGATCTCAACATGCGTTTGCCGTTCAAGCATAATTAATAGCGAGACACACCTGTTTGTCTACGCTTACAAAATATAAAGGTCGAAATTTTTGGCATATTTGGCATATGCTGCAAAATCTGCTGGTGCATCAGTGATTCTCCTCTGTCTTCCTTTTCTTTTTGTTGGGCGAATATGCGAAATTTAACAACCGAGCAAAACAGAAGAAATGGCATTGAAAAGAGCACATCAGAGCAAAAATTATTGTAGCATAACGCTCGATTCCCAGTAATATACCTTGAAATGAAATAAAAGAGAACATGTACACGAAGAGAAAGGATCGCTACAAGGCTCTGCTTTATTTGGATTTTGACTCCCATCTGAATGCCAAAAACTGCTTATGCTTATGCTCATCTTGTACCCAATGCAGGTCCCATTGCATGCTGCTCTGCACTCCAATTTGAACACAGAAATCAGCGGAATGCCCAACAAAGTACGGGTTTTTGAGGAGTTATCAGAATTACTCATGAAAAGATGTAACGGTGAGGATGAAAGAAAAGAAATACCCATTTCCGCTGGCAGGATGTTAGAGATGAAGTTGTTTGTTGCAAGTAATCACGCATTCATATTGCCCAGACATACATATTTCATCTGCATTGTGGTCAGACCAAATACTCGTCAAATGACATCAATGAAACAACTACCGCGAGATTCATTGCAGTGTTAATGACAATGGATTTCACTTCTGGACAAGCATTCTACAAAAACACATGGTTAACCGGTTAAGCACTTGCCATCAAATGGAAGGTCGATGGTTCAAACTTTGAACCCTCCACATTTGATTGCAAGGGCCTCACACAGGCCTCTCAACACCCCCCCCCCCCCCCACCCAGAAAAAACAAAACCAAAAAAAAAAAGGAGATAAAGAGCACCTTGAGGCACTAGTCCTCCATTTAAAAATATATCATTTGATGAATGTATGCAAAAAAGCCTACAATCACTAGTGAAAAATAAGTTGGGAAACCATGGTAGCTTCAACCATCCAATTCTTTCTAATTGTGTATGATAACATGTATTTAAGTCTTCCTTTTTATAAGGTTAAACATGGGTCATCCAAATTGGACCCCTATCTAAGGGGTACCCCAATTAGACTTAGTGACCCAGAGGAAAGGGGAGAACCCAAGCCTTAAGGCTTGGTTAATAACTCTGCTTATCTCCAGTCCTCACACAAGGGGGTTCGCAAGTCATGGGATACGGTCCCTAGACCTACACAATTGAAAGCTATCATGATGCGCAATGAACTAGTATAACATGGATGTAACCTGTCCAGCAATTACAAGGCGAACAGTTAGCACTGTAGCGACATGCAAATACTATTCATTAGCTCTTTGCTGGGAATCTGAGATGTAGACCCGGATCCACAGATACTAATTCCAAAAAGAAAATTCTGATTGACCCCAAAAGTTGTAGATTGTAATCCCTTCAGCAGAGTGAAAGCAACTGATACATGATTTCAAAAGTCATAATTATGTATATCACTGTGCGCACCAGTTGATTTTGTCATAGTTTCAGAAGGATAATTATGAATTCTTGTTACTTAAATCTAACCCTACCCATCAAGTAATCTGATTTTCCAAGCTTCTCTTCCCTCTTTTGGCCATTTTTTTTCAATACACACCAATCAATTCGCACCCTTCAACATGATCGCCCTAAAATCACGCAATTGAACATACACATTGACACTGTGCCTCCAAAGAGAAAGCTGAGTCAAGTTACTCACCTCAAGATACTCGTCCATGCCGTACTTGGAACCTTCTCGTCCAAGCCCAGACTGCTTGTATCCTCCGAATGGAGCCACCTGGTGTCATATACGTTGGTCTTAGATAAGAAAATTGACCACGCCTCAATCTAACAATGCGAACGTAAGACAAACCTCTGTGGAGACTAGCCCTTCATTAACGCCAACAATCCCATATTCAAGTGCCTCCGTGACACGCCAAGACCGTTGAATATTTGAAGTGAATAAATATGCAGCTAGTCCTGCATTTAAATCAGAATTTCAATAAAGTTGCAGAGATGGAAAATAACCGTGATGTTTGCTCAATAGAAAAGTTGCATTTGTCTTATAGGATGCCACTTGTGTGAAAAGCTCAACTCATGAACAAGGAAGAATAATATATCAAGGAACGAACCTTTATCGGTGTCATTTGCCATCCGAATAGCATCCTCCTCTGTTTTAAAGCGCAGAAGGGGAGCAACAGGTCCAAATATTTCTTCCCTGTAAATTTCAGAACACCTTCTTAAGTCTAGAAAATAGTGTGCGCCTTAAATCCAAATCCTTTATTGGCCTCCCTCTTTCTAGCCCCTTTTGCTCTAGTTCCATCTCAAGCAGCACAATTCAACATAGTAGGCATACTCGTGCTAATAGAGTTATCGCTAAGAGTAATATTACCACTACAATTTCCTCTATGACATACACTGTTCAAAACATCCATTCAACTCCATTAAACGCAGCAAAATTTCTGTTCTTTTTAACCATTATGATTTGCAAAGGACCACAAAGGCGGTCATTCTATATTTAAAGGTTAAGAAGCAACGATGATGATAATAATAATCAACTCTCTCATGGGAATCCCTCCCTCCATAACAATTACCATTAGATGCATCACTTCAAACTTTAACTAGTATTCCATGCTTTTCAAATTCCTCAAGACCAATTCAAAAATTATTTAAAAAGTATCTTCATCTGTCTCATGAAAAACCAACAAGATCAAACTCTTTGATTTCAAAAGAGAATCATCAAGGACAGTAATACAATCGCTATGCTCAGGTATGGAAAAAATAGCCATACTTCCAGTTTCAAGCTCAGATAGCGAGTTCCATTGGGTTGCCAACCATGAATATCCTCATAGAGTTTGCTGTCTATGCTTTTGGATATTCGGCCGCAAAACCCTCAAACCCTTGAACCAAAAACAAAGAAAATTGTGCCAATGTAGTTGGACTAGTAATGCACGTATGTGGTATACAAAGGGGGACTCAGCTCCCGAGTCAACTAATGGAAATGCAGGATGAATTAAAAGGTAACATGAAAATCATGGAGTTACAGTTAGTACCTCGTCATAAGCATCTCACTCTTGACGTCTGCCAACACTGTCGGCTCATAAAATGTCCCACCAAGACGATGTTTGCTACCTCCAAGAAGCACTTTCGCTCCCTTGAATTTAAAAAAAAAAAAACAAAACAAAACAAAAGAAGGAAATATAATGTTGCTAAATATATAAAACTTCATATGAACCAATGTACCAATGCACGTAGTCAGCCATTAATACATGACTGGTTACCCCGTTGATGATAACAAAATCCACAACTCGTAAGAAGCCACAGGAGCAGTGGGGGCATACTGGGGACAGAAGGGTAAAGAGTGCAATCATAATCCAGAGAAAAATTAACTACCTCAGAAACAGCATCTTGGACAAATCTTTCAACCTGTTCTCACCATCATGAATATCATTATAAAAGAAATGAGTATCGCTATAAACTAAGCTGGTTAAGCAGTTGTATAAAATTTGAGGCCAAAACCAACCTTCTGAATAGCAGCATCATTAATAAGCGGACCCTGCAATATTTAAGCATAAAGTTCAGAGAATGCTTTGCCAAACACTGATAAACATTCCCAAACTCACCATAATTCATCAAAACGGAACTACATGTGTGAATATTCCCCCACTATCTACTAACATCATATTGTTCACCTGCTCTATGATTCATAATTTCATATGTTTGCTAAGAACTACACAGTATATCCTGAACCTCTGGTGAATCAGTTTCAATACATAAGACAAGCAACATCACCTGGGCAACACCATCAACAAAACCATCCCCAACCTGAAGCTTCTCAACAGCGTTTGAAAAAGCATTTGCAAATTTTTCATAAATACCTGCATTAGCAAATTGTAGTGACACATTTAGAGTTTCTTCACACCCCATATTCAACAATAAGAGCTGGAGAGAACGAAGAAGAATATGCAATTTTAGTGTGTTTTGGGAGTAGAACCTGAAAAACTATGCAACTTCAAAAGCAAAGGGGGTCTCTAAAAGAACACACTAATCTATAAATGCAGTACTCAGCAAATACAACCTCAATGGGTTGAGTGCAGAAACCATAGTTAATGTATTTAACAACTACATATAATATTCAAATAACTCCACCTTATTCTCCCAAAATTCAAGCTGCATATGTGAAAACTGTGTATCAACAGATAAGCAGTACAATATAAGCTAGAAATACTACATCCAAAATACTATTAAGGGATCTTAAGTGCAAATTGAGGCACATACAAGCTTTGAATTAAGTATGCATGCAGACTAAGTACCTCCACTGATTCCCAAAGGCTAACAAAGGTATACAATTGGACAACATTTTATTATTTTATGATGTATACAATATATGTTGGTATATTTTGGCAGGTCAAACCATTAACACATCCTATAATAGGCTCAAAACTGCATTTCTCCAGAAACTTGGAGTTGATTATAACGTATGGCTCCTAGTTCAAAATTGTGGTCATTCATTATTCATAAGTTGCCATCATTTTTCTGCAGAGGGGACATATTGGTGGGTTTTCACATTTTGAACCCTCTAAGGGGATGTTTGGTGAGAATTTAGGAATGGAATGGGTATGGAATTAGAAATCTAGAGGGATGGGTATGGAATTAGAACCCAAAATTGAAGTTGTTTGGTGAAAAGTTGGAATGGAATCAAAACTCCAATCAAGACAAAAGTTTGTTTGGCTTGCAATCATGGAATGGAATCAAATTTAATTTAATGTCAAAATTTAATTTTTTTGAAACCAACGCAGTTCATTATGTGGTAAAAATTAATTTCTTCTTTTGCTTTTATTTAAAAAATGAAAGCTTAGCCATGTTAAAGAAAAGCAAAGCTTAAAAACATATTTCTGTGAAAGCACCTATCCCCATCCCCTCCAACTTTTCTTCTCTGCTTCCCCTCCTTTCTTCTATACTTCCATGGCCACCTCCATTGTGCATCATAGATTCATAGCAAATCATAGGTTGGGTTAATTCTTAATTTTTAGCTCAATCTTGGGTTTTCTTTCCCAATTTTTCTTACTTGCAAAGGGGTTTTATCCAAGAATTAGAAAAATAAAAGAGAAAAGAAGATGGACAATAATGGCAGTGGTGACAACAACGCCACCGAGAGCCTCACCGTCGGCGGCAACGTGCAGAAGGTCGATGGTCTGACAGATCCGGTGTATATTGTCGACGTCGATGGTCTGTTAGATTCGGCGTATACGCTTGACGGAGATGTGTTCCCCGTTGGGTTCTGAAATGAGGGGGGATGGGAATTTACTGTATTTTTCTTTTTTGTTTTTCCAATACATGTATCAATCCCTCTGGAAACAATTTGAAACCCCCCAAAATTGGGAGGGTTCTATTTCCTCTTATTTGGGAGGGATTGGAAATCCTAAGGGTTTCTAATTCCATTCCTAAAATCACTCACCAAACATAAAAGGAAGGAATTAGAAACCTCAGGTTTCCTATTCCATTCCTTTTCCCCTCTCCAAACAGGCCCTAAATTATAGACACTGATGTTTAAACCCTGGGTTTCTACATATTATTATTTGGACCTCAAGGTTAATGGCATGAACCAAGAAGGCCTTAGTTAGCCTAATCCAGAGGAGGAGGAGGCTCGTGCAAACAAAAAAGTGAAAAGGCATCAGACTTCTCCTTTTTGGCCAAGTGCACTTTTAATTTTGCACCTTCTACTTTTACTTCACGTTTATATATGACATACAGTCACTTATGCCCCGTCCCCCCCCCCCCTTTTTTTCTCTTCCTACAGTATCCTTGAAAAAATCTTCACACCCATTTCGAGCATCAGGCAATCGCCTTTGTTATGTTGCTGATAAACCCAACATAAAAAATTGAGTGCTTAAAAAGAAACTAAATAAACTTAATTTATATACATCAGACCACATTACTCAACTTGCTGATGTCGTTGATGACCGACACATGTTCCATGCTCTTTTGGCTCTACCCATGAATTATCTATTTTGGCTCTACCCATGAATTATCTACTATCATGACTTTCATGATGAGATCTACTTCTATGATTTGAATTTCTAAACATTTTAAGCTTATTTTAGGAAGAGTAAGCATGCACACAGCACGCTCACTGCATCCCTATCTTAAGGATAAGTGGATAACTACCAGGAAGCCCTAGAGGCCGAGGGTATAGGGTAAGTACGATTCCATCCATGACTAGCTCACTAGCATGACCCAACAACCCAAAAAGTCCAAAACTTCCACACGTGGAAATTTTTCTTTTGCTTCCACCAAATTTTGAACTTGGTGGAGAGCTTCGGTGATGCAGTGGTAGCAAACTCAGCCACGTCTATGCATTATAAAAAAATAAAATAAAAAAAATTAAACAATTAAGAATGTCTACTCCTAAATGCAGTGTTTTTGCAAATTTTTTGCAAGAATCTCAAAAGTTGGCCCTCTGCCCGTAGGGATGAGGTTGGCCACAAATTATTACTCCTACCTTCGGTGGCTGCACCTAAAGCACCATCCTTTCCTAACATTATCAATTTGAAAGATCTCTCAAGCGATGCTACGTGTATCTAAGCATTCATGATATTACTACTAAGTATGACAATAAAAATCTAGCCCCACTCTAAATGTAAAGAATATTCCAAAATTAGAATAGCAACCATCACGAAACAGCAAGAGCTAAAAGGAAAAAAAGATTCAGGTAGATACCTTCCTGAACAAGGATCCTATTCGCACATACACATGTTTGCCCACTATTACGGAACTTGGATCCAAGCTGAAACAACCGATAAAGTAATTAAGCAGACAGAAAGGAAAATGAATGTCCATACACATATTAAGAGGGGCAAGAGGTAAGAATGCCAGTCATAAAAGTTGTCTTTTGCACATTTCCCTAACTATCACTAAGATGAATGATTTGGCCAACCATTGGAACACCAACAACTACATTCTGTTTAATATCAAATTTCCTTGGAGATTGGAGATTGGAGATTGGAGATTGGAGATCCATATCCCTTCCCTCTCAAATATTCAAATATTTGTTAAGGACCTGCACAGTTCTGATAGAACTGTTTTCGGATCTAAATTATGTGAATGAATATATAACTTTTGGCATTAACTAACTTTTAGATCCTAATTTGGAAATATATTTCCCATTTCCCTCGCTCACAGCAGCACATTCTTGGCTGAGTGATTCTGTGTCGTGTTACTTCCCCCGCTTGTTATCGTCTCTTCCTTTAGCTTCACTGATTACATATTAATACTTTCTTTTGATTCTAGACTTTTTGGTCCTATCAACTTATACAATTCCACGTAATGTTAGCATCCATTAGCTAGATTCCCCGAGCATTTATTTCGCATCTCGGCATCTATAATCCTCAATTCCCCATGAATCATAACATATATTTCCTGTTCTAACTCTAATTCCCCAATCTGAAGTCTTTTTTTCTCACTGCCTCTTCCTTTTATTTTTCTCCAATCCACATTCAAACCCACCTTTATCTGTTTCCTAGGCTCTTTTGTGTAATCCTAATACATCGCATTTATTTTAGTTACCTTATTTTGGTTTGGTATCCAAATAGTCCTTACCTTTTTCTATCTCTCATGAATGGGGAAATTCGAAACAAAACCCTTCAAAAATATTGTCGCCTTCAAACCTTAGGGTTCAATGATGATTCCAAATCACTCTTGATTGTTACGATTATGGACTTCTTCTTTGTTTTGCTGCCATAGAAACTCTCCCAAGCAAGAAGAATATTCCCAACTGAGATGGAGCCAACCCACAAAAACACCTAGGCCACAAAAAGCTAAATCCCAAAGAGACCTAGCAAACTCAAAGTGAAGTAAAAAAATGATTCGGTGATTAAGATTCCCATACAACACCTATTAAACCAACTCTTCCCCAACTTTTTGTAAATCATCACAAGTCAAACATTCCCATTGGTACACACACGCACACAAAAATGCAACCTTCAAACAGGTAGAAGACTTCCCAATAACCTTGCATGGGAAAGCACCAACCATATGTAGGAAATACAATCCAACACTTGCCAGGACTTGTGCTCCTGAATCCTGAGTGGCATCTATTTACCATGTTGAATAAGTTCCATAAACTTCTTTTGACCAAATGTGACAAGCATCACCATAGGACAGATGTGATATATTCCAACATTACCAAGAGTTGGGTAGGAGAACCAAACGCTTATACTTGTTACAATTTAGAAGTTTGGTATAACCAATTTTTTTTCAGATGTTTGCATATTGTAATGTTGGTCTCAATTCGGGAAGTGTCAAATAATGCCAAGTAATAAGTGACTGAGACTAGCTCAAAATTCCAGGTAATAAGTAACTAAGAATAGGAGTTTTGAGCAGAATGAACAACTGAATAGTGCGTGTCACTGAATGCCTCTGATGTTACACATGTGATAATTTTTTTGAAGCATCAAAGGAATTGCAATTTTCGAGCATTGAGCAATTTTCTGCTCTTCTAAATGATGCAAGCTTCAAAACCTTCTTTATACTTACCGTTCCTTTCACAGCTACATCTATGTCTGCATCATCGAATACTATGCAGGGTGCATTGCCACCAAGTTCCAGGGACAACTGAAAGATACCAGAGGCCATAAGTATACGGGAGGATAATGAAGGCCATTACTATGAGAGGACATTCAAAACATACAGCATTTCCATAGAATATACATACCCTTTTAACTGTGTTAGCAGCACCAACCATCAACTTTTTTCCCACAGGAGTCGAGCCGGTGAAAGTAATCTTTCTCACCTAAAAATTAACAGGAGTTGCCAGTAAATATTGGAATAAAACCCAAATGAGAACTTATTGAACGTCTATTCAAAATCATTTACCTGTGTGCTGGCCATTAATGCATCCCCAATTTCTGGAGCGTTTCCCATAACTATATTCACTACACCCTGAAAAGTAGGATGCCAACCGACAAGACTCGTTAAGAAAGTAGCCAAAACAACTAACAAATTCAAAGAAAGATTTACTTTCGAAACTACAGAAGCAAGAAAACATTTCATTTGGAAAAAACGATACACACATTGTCAACAGTACCAGATAGAAAGGCCTCAGGCCTAGCTAAAGGATAAGCAAGTTAAACATATAAAAGGATTGTGACTGAACTCATATGCTATGGTTTTGTTTCTTGCCCATTTTACTGACACGGTTTTGGTCTTTTACATACAGCTCAGAATGCTAGGAAAATAAATAAATTCAAAAAGCAAACTAAAAGAAGTTTGGGCGCCCCAGCTTGGCATTTGCTTTGGTTATTGTGAATGGAGATGGAGTTGTCCCCTCTTCTTTAAAACAAAACAAGAAACAGCTAAAGAAGTATATGGAGAATAAGGCTACCCATCAGTAAGCATCTACCTTCATTGTTTTCAAGAAAAGGAAAAGGTTTCATAGAAGTACATAGATATACAAATACAGGATTCAAATAGAATGGATGTTAATCATGCATCTTACTGGACAAAATCCTACATCATCATTGGCAATGGTTTTTCTTTTGGGGGTAAATGTAGAAACATGAGCCTAACAGGCACATGGGCTGCCCCAAGACACGAGGTTTGTTTATGCCACATGATTTTCTGACATAACAGGCAATAGCACCATGGTGGTGTGGTACCTCCACCAAACCCCAAAATCTTGAACAGCGGGGGTGTGATACAGTGGTACACCACACAAGGCTATTAAGTATAGGATCAGGGTACCAGACCAGATACGTCACATTGCAGAACGTGAGATAAATGGGGAGGCTGATATTTACAACTAACTCTGCATCAGGTTCCATCAAAGTAACCAGCAATCGCTGCATCAAAACCCTAGGCCATTTGCAATTAATAAAAAACTGTCATCCTCTTCCTTTTTTTTTCTTTTTTTTTTTTTGCCCTTTCTTTCATACTATTTTTTTATCAAATCAAGACCTTCATCTGAGTATTGATTGATTACCGGAGGTATCCCAGCCTGAATGGCAAGCTCGGCTGCTGCCAACGCTGTCAAAGGTGTAAGTTCAGCTGGTTTTATGACTACTGTGCAACCACTGGCAAGAGCAGGGCCGACCTGACAAAAATAAGAGGCAGAAACATGTTAAATTTGAATTTTTAGTACAGAGATAATTTGAACCAGGTTGATAATAAGGCATGAACAGCAAAGTCCAGACCTTCCTGGTAATCATTGCCAACGGAAAATTCCAAGGAGTGATAACTCCAACGACACCAACAGGCTGCAAGGAAGGTTTAACAAAAATAACAAAATTTAGCAAGACTTGATGGACATGGATAGATATTCAATAGCAAAGACCACATAAAGAACAAATATTAAGACCCTTTATCCATCAAATTTGGATCTATGAAGAATCAAAATTTCCAATATCCACCACGATACAATGATGGGAGAGTTTGAAGCCTCTGACCCCACCAAAGTACATTGGAATTTTTTTTCAAAAAAAAAAAACACTATAATTCAATTTGCCGCCCAAATTCCTGGAATCTTCGCCGGGATTTCCCCCAAAAATAATTATGACACAAATAATGTCACTTAAAAATGCATTCTGAAAATATATGGCCCTTATAATAGTTACGGTATAATGTGAGGTACCTTAGAGTCATTTTTTGACCAATTACTATGTATATCAGAAACAAACTATATACATCACAAACTAACTTCTGATGGTTCCTCTTTTTTTTTTTTTTTCTTTGCTCTTTAGTGCATGAAGTTGATTTTAATAGGAATGTCACCTCTGGCTTACGTTTTTCGTATTCTAAACAAGAGTAATATTCACAGGCGCAATCGCCAGCATATCATCCCACAACAAAGGAAAGCAGGTGAATTCAGTCATTCAAAACTTTCATTCAAGCACCTGCTTTAGAACAAACAAGCGGCGATCAGAGAGTGGAGCTGGAATGACATCCCCATATACACGCTTTGCCTCCTCCGAAAAGAACTCAATAAAGCTAGCTCCATAGCCAACCTGTTAGACAAAATAAAATCCCTTTTAGTTCAGAGGAACCTTTCCCAGAGTTGATGTATGACAAAAGACACATCGCATGTGCACAGGCCATTTTAACTAAAGGAACCCTGTACCCTTTAAAGATCAAAAAATTAACGGCAGGGGTGAAAGGAAACAAACAATGTTGAAGTATAACCAAAGACAGTATAACAATCAGTGATGAGGCAAGCCTATGGATAAGACCTAGGTAGAGTTGGCTCGTATTCCCTCCAAATGCTAATTCATTTAATTTATTTTGAAGATTGTCATTTTATACCACCACAAACTGATCACGAAGTAATATCATTATTTCATTAGGCAAGAGGACAGGTCCCAAGCCACTGTACTCATTGATTATGTATCCCTAACGCCAGCCACTTGTTGATTAAAATTGTGCAACCACCTTTTCTAATCTCAATACTCCTCAGCCAAAACATAAACAACAACCTCCCAGGGGAAAAACATGTTACCTCTCCAATTGCTTCTTTTAACGGCTTTCCCTGTTCTAGTGTAATAAGCTGACCAAGCTCCTCCTTGTGAGCAATCAACAGATCATACCTGAACGCAAATTTAAGAAGATAGAAAGTGATATACTACAAAGACAACAGTGTATCATCATCAAAAACAAGGACACTCGCCCAAACCTATCTACAAAAACACGGATTCCTTATCCATGTTCCCTCAAAATATACTTCCATGCCACGCAGACAAATACACAGGAATCGCTGTCATGCAGAACTTCAATCAAATTCTCCAATATGTGAAATACCAGGGCTAGATGACTAAAAGAATATATAAGACCTAGTTCAACCTGAAACTAGAATTATCAGAATCAGTTGGACACAATGTTCAAAAGGACAAAACGTTGTGTCAAGGAATCAACATAACTTAAACCAGTATAGAAAGTTGTGAAGGATTAGGTTCTTAAGCTAAAAGCATTCTAAACAAGCTGTAAGAAAGCATTGACAGCACATGTAATGGTAAAGAAGTATAGAGCACGGGAATCCTCTCCCTACTCCCGATGTAGGCTTCAGCCTTATGCCCGCACAAAACTCCCAACAACTTCCAGAACACCAAATAAGAAACCAACAAAATAAATATTGAAAAAGAAAAAAAAATGAAAAAAGATTGTAATGCCATTTGCAAGAATTCAGTCTACCATTCATCCAGGCATACAGTAGGTCTCAGTTATGTCCACAAACTTCAAGACGGCAAACATAGAACTTGATGCTGGAAACTTTAAGCATTTAACAATAGTCAATGAAGGCTCCCAAGTCCTAAATAAGAGTGGAACACACCTTTAAAGACAGAATCAAATCAACCTCACCATAAATAAAGAAACAAACCTACTGCAAATACCAAAAACAGTACTCCGAAATCCCGCCAAAGGCGAGGTATGGAGGGGTAGAAGTTTACAACGTAGCACTCTTACCCCTAAATTTTGCAATTTAGAGAGACAAGTTCCAATTGACCTGAGATTTAGACTCCTACTACTCTATGGAAAATAAGCTGAGGAAGTTTAATGAAGCATTTTACTTGGTCTATTACAATCTAAGTTGAAAAAAATAATCTTTTAGCAGAACATAGAACATACTAAAAGAAGTAGAGGACACTGCTTCGATACCATTTACGCAGGCATTTGCTCCTTTCAGCTGCTGTGGTTTTGCTCCATGCTACAGTGAGAATAGACAAAGGATCAAAAAGGAACGAAAAATATCGGACAGACCGGCCGTAAGCAAAACCCGACAAAAATCAATAACGATAAGTTACGACGGCCAAACACAAAGACCGTGCCCACGGTACTGAGTGACATGAATATAAGAAAAATTGATTTGACACTTGCATGCTAAACAAAATCACTAGAAAAGAAAGAAACCGAAGCAAATCAAACAGCTACTACAACAGCTACATGAAACAATTTTCACCCTTCAGAACGGAAACCGTAAAATTTAGAGTCAACAAAGTACTGCTGATTTCCATCAACCAACATTCTACTTTCATGTCTCCACCTATTGCTATCCTTAACATTAATTAAAGGCTTCAATTCCGGTTCTTCACACTGCTTGCAACTTAGTTGCCCACATGGAGACTATTCATCCCTCTAAAATCCCCTTTCTTATTCTCCTAAAATGATTTTTCCTGCTTCATCCTTGCAAGAAGTTATACACCACTTCCATTCCCACATCGCTCATGTTTACCAAGACTAATACAATCTATGTTGATCTAAGAAATTGCACAAAACTCCAGTTTCAATATTGCTCCCTCCGTCCCATAATAGTTGTCACTCTAACTAATTATTTTTGTCCTAGAATACTTGTCGCTTTATACTTCCAATGCAACTTTTTCAACTAAATACTTTTTAAATTAATTTTTTTGACACAAGGATAGAAAAAGTAAGAGATAAAGATATACAAGTAATTTAACACTATTGTTTCACAACTTTCCATGTAATAGAATACTCAACTAACTCATTTTTCTTGGGTTTTTGAAATTTTAGCTAAATGGACAACTATTGTGGGGCAGAGGGAGTATTTCTTACCTTGGTGGCACTAGCTTACAGAATGAAAAATGTGCCAATAGTAGCCCTTTCATTCTGGCAAACACAACCTGTCCTCGTCAATACAAAGATCATCCCTATTAACCCTCTTGGTGTCTCAATAATATATTTTTCCAAACAAGAAAAAGATCCTCCCCACTTCAAAAATGTTAAACCAGTCTCAGCCATGAATTAGTCTTCTACACTGGGGCTGAAGAGAGGAGAAGGGGACCTTGTTCCGTGGTACATAAAAATGCCAATCAAGAAAAGAAACGGGATATGGGAACTCTCATTGTAAACTAAAAATGTCTTGGTTCTCATTATCTTAATTTAGAAGGAAAAGTAACATTTGTCTACATCAATGAATGGATACATTGGCAGCATCTCCCAAAAGGAAATCACAACCCGCAAAGTGACAATAACACTCTCAGCTACTTCTAAGTTCTAACAAAGAAAAATGAAAGCTGCCATTGTCCCAAAAACACTAAATCATAATCTACCAATCCATATCACACTTACGATAAGTTCTAACACCATTTGAGGTATACTTCCCGTCAGCCTCATTATAAAAAAAAATGGCAGAATCACCCTCATGCCCTTCTGTCTAACTCTTCTTCCAAAAGAACTCATCTAAGCCAACACATACCCTTTATCTTCAGCCAAAAGGCCCAAAACCAATAGAAAGCCCAGCCACCAATTGAAAACTATATCTCAATCCAAAAGAGCCCTAGGGAATTGATAACGGAACAGCTCTGGAGAAATATATAACAAAGACACCCAAGAAAAGGACAGAAACATAAAAGTGAAGATAATATTCTCTTTTCATGAATAGACTGTACATTATTTCAACTCCAAATATAATAGACAAGTAAATAAAACTACAAAACTCTGGCTAGTCATATCATGCAAGCCTATCACATGAATTACTACGATCATTATAACTTGGAAGGAAAACATACAAAGGATATACCAACAGCTACAACAGAATACATACAAACAAATAAGTAAAATGTACTGAATCATAATCCCGAGCCATCTAACAATAACTAACACTCCCTTCATTCGGTGCAACTTGCCAATTTTTCTTTTATGTCAATCCCCCATTTCATCATGACAATTCTTAATAAGAATAGAGAAGATGTGGACTATTGACGTAGAGAGAAAACACGGTCAGAAAAGATGTTTACTAAAATTATCTTTCCCCAAAATTGGAAAAGTTCCATGGTATGAAGGGAGGACAAACAATTATCTGCCAACAATTGAATATTAAGATTAACTTGAGGATAACAAATTTCACAGCAAAAACAATTTAGTAAAGTCAGATGACAAAGAATTTGCTCAGTTAGAAGCCACATACAGCTAAAAGTATCATAAGCTGCAGCTATTGCATCATTTGTTTCCCGTGAGCCCATGCATGGGACATTTGCAATAACATCGCCTGTAGCAGGATTTGTTACCTGTCATTGCATAAACTATGCTTTACATAAGGCAAAATCTATTCCGTCCACATCAAGTAGTCAATAGCAACCATTGCAATTGCAAATACAATGCAACAGTTCTTCAAGAGAAAAATTGTCGAAAAAAATAATAAAACAACTGTAAACATTTTTTTAAAAAAATGTTAACATTAAAGCATACACAATGACGCATGTTGATTATCATGATATGGCAGCTAATCCATACTGACGGCTAAAAGCTATGCCTTTCCTTCCTATCTAAAAAAGATACACCTCTCCGTGCTTATTTTGATTCAACTGAAAACTTCATTATCCACACACACTCGCACACAAGGGAAGGGAGGGGAGTTAGTGTGACACGTCCATTCCATCCATGTTTGATGTCAAAACTCAAAAGAACTGCAAATAATGCTCTTTCTCTGGTGCAGTAGTTTGTCTCAGAAATCGACAACGATAAGAGTAACATACCTCAATAACTTTCCCATCATAGGCTTCAACCCATTTTCCTCCAATCAAGCCTTGAGTACGGAATAAACCTGAATTTTTAAGCCTCGCAGCAACGTTTTGAGCTTCGGTGCTCATCTAAAGGAAAAGGATTCACTCGTCACATCATTTAGCTATTAATTTTAAGGCAAAGGATTCACTCGTCACATCAAATGACATAAAACACTTCCACATTTGCCAAAAACAGTAAGATGCCAAATTGCCAATATAGACGAACAGCTTCCAGAAGGTGTCAATAAAACAACAGTTTCCAGAATTGACTAAAATATTGCAGCAATAACTTTATACTACAATTGTACAATCAATTACGAGAACATTCGCAACCCCAATTCTCCTAAACGAATACCTCAGATACCCCGTTTTCCGCATGATGAAGGTTACTTGCAAACAAAAAGTAATTCTAAAAAATTCTAAAAAGCGAACAACAGCTCCAAACTGCAGAAACATACACCACCAATCAATACACAAAACACCAATATACTCGCCGGACATCAAATTTCACACTGATTCAAGCCAAACCAATGCGCAATCACGCACATACTCCCTAGACATCGAAATTGAATCGAATTAGGTTAAAACAAACAACATCTAATTCATCTTCAATCGATGAACATATTGCAAAAGCTTGATCGATTCAACAACTGTCTACAGGTGTATGAGAGATTGACCTGACGAGCGAGAACGGTGGAGCATCGATGCATGGACATGGTGGCTTGAGAGGAGACAGAAAGAGATCGGAATCCGCCATGACAGGACAGACGTGAAATCACTGCTCTCGGTATCATTTTCAATCAATCTGTTTGAGTTTTTCAGGGAGCTTTTAGTGTTACTGATAGAACGAGTGGGAAAGTGGTTATATATGGATGATAGTGACGCGAAAGTCAGAACGGGGGAACCAAAGCGCAGATACCTCGGCAATAATAGTTCTTCCTTTCTATTTTAAATGTTGCACTGTGCTCCATTGGTAAAAAAAAAAACAGTTGGGTAAAAATTAAATTTTGGTAATTTTTTGTAATTTTTGGATGGTAATTTTTGGTAATTTTTGGTAAATTATGGTAACTTTTGGCAAATTAATAATAACTATTTATCAAAATTAATTTTTTATTTTTTTAAGTTTGGTATTTTTGGTAATTTTTGGTAAAAACTGGTAAATTTTGATAAGTTTGACTTACCCATGAATTTGACAGGGCCTAATTCCATATTAATGGTAGTCTTTCAAAATTATACAATTAAATATAAAAATTTTGATCATAAATATACAAGGTCTTGTTGCATAAGATTACAAGTTTTAGATTCATAATAAAAAATATTATCATGAAAATATAATATTGCAATTGTTAGTATAATATTATACAAAAAAGTTATCAAAGGATTACATTTGAGACCGTGACAGTCAAATATATGACAAACAATATGAAACAGAAGAAGTATCGACTGTATGTGCGCAAAAATTAGTTAAATTTTAAAAATTTTAACTATTGATTTTTAATGTAATATAATGTTTTAATATTGTAGTTTTTTGATTATATAGTATATGAAAAATTGTCAGTTAAAAATATGTATTGAAAATCGTTAAATAATTAATGTTTGAAGGTAACATGGGAGGAGGGAGTATAATATTTCTCCATCATTTTTCAAATAGAATACCTTCATGTATTATCTAAACTAGGTAGTTAAAAAAGTTTATTTTTTTAAACTTAACCTATTTTCTTTTAAGAAATTGAAACGTATGGAGTTAAATTGGGTAAATTTTGATAAATATTGATTAATAAAATATTAGAAAACATATGAAGTCTTACAAAACATATATACACTTTAAACAAATTTCCAATCTTTTACAAGATTTTAGATATTTTTTCAATATTTTGCTAATTAGTATTTACCAAAAAGTACCTAATCTAAATTTACCATGAAGATAACTCACCTTTAGATTGTATTGGACTAACAAAATACCCCATTAAACCTTATCTCATTATTCTTCATGGAACAGTGGGTAATTAATATTTTTTAAATCTTGAATCAATTGTAAATAGTCTATCTAAATTATAAGATTTGGAGGAAACTTAAAGCATGAAATGAGTGTTCCCTTACTATAGAGGGGGATAAAGTGTTGCTTGAGGTAGCAATCCAAACCTTATTTGCCAACTTGATGAACACGTTTGAACTGCATACAATAATGATGGATCAAACCATTGACATTGTGCTCATTCTGGTAGAGCAATACGCGTGATAAATGCAAAATACACTGACAGTCATATGATACAATTTGCAAACCAAAATAAGTGGGAGGTACAATCCTCCATATATTAGATGTTTCAATGACATTTTACTAGATAAACATGGTTAGGGAATTTTAAACAACAAGACATCCATGTTAAGTAAGGTCGTGAAGGCAAGTTTTTTTTTTTTAAGTACCAAACATTTTGAAATTATATTTAGGTCATAACCCCCAACATTAGGGAGGAGGGGGGGAGGATTTGGGTTGCAAAGATGCTCACTCTTAAAGGAGGGGTTGAATTGGCAAATTGGTGATGGAAGGAGACTAAATATCTGGTCCAACAATTGGTTGATTGATGGAGAAAGTAAGAGATAAACAAGAACATACCCAACAAATATCGATATTCAAATGATGATGAATTGATCGATGAGGAGGTGGGAGCTTGAAAAGTAAGGATGATTGAATAACTCTTTAATCAGAGGGATAGGAAGCTCGTCCTTGTAATAACAATTAGCTCAAATTTCCCCAAACGAACTTGTTTGGAGCTACACAAACAAAAGAATTTTCTCGATCAGTAATGTACATTAATTAGGCATAACAGTCGATTTCAACACTTTTGCAAACCACGATACGTAGTTGGTGTGAGATGCAAATGTTATTCAAATGGTAAAACCTTACGATGGTAATGGTGTGCCAACATCTCCTATGAAGTCATTGTTCAAGTGTTGCCATTTATTTGAGATAGATATATGTCATTGATGCAATTTTGGAGTGGAGGATCCAAAGCATGCAATCTTCAAGCTCCCAACAATCAAAGATTATGGGGTGAATTTCATGAATAAAAACTTTGAGCCTTGAGTGATGCTATATAATATGTGGAAATGAATTTTTTTTTTGTTTGTTTTTCTTTCTAATAGCATCATTTAGTGTTTGAGGAAGGATTTTGTGAACACCTAACATTAGGTTGGTTGGCATGACATTGTAGGAGTGAAGAGACATGGGCTTGAATTATTGATGGGGAAGTAGTAGGACAAAACAAGGTAAAGGCAAATATGAAACAGGGGAAAGATAGCAATGAAAGAAGAAAAAGTTGTCACGTGTGTTGTCTTGAAAGTAAATGGTAGATTTACATGTAGCAATTTCCTCTTCCCTTCTTTTTGGACTTTAGTGATGTCACGGTGTTTTGGTCAATTTGTTGTCATACATAGTGTCAAGTTTTTGTATCATAGTTCTCATTAGGCGCCCCCTGATCATTTGATTAAATAAATTGGATTACAGCCTGTAAATTATCGAAAAGAGGAGCGCAACCATCTTCAATTAACAGACTATCATTCCCGTATGAGACACAAAACGAAGACGATGGTATAAGAAATTAAGAAGCTATTCGACATGAGCTTTAGTAGAATAAATGTGAAAATGAGCAATATGAATTTTAGTAGAACTTACATTATTATAACATTTAATTATCACAAAATCAAGTTTGAACCAGAGTGTCATTTCTTGGTGCGCATGTTGAGCAATTTCTCTTCTTATCCCAAAGATTTAGAATTTTATATTGCTTCCTACAAATGATTTCATGTGAGAAGGGAGAACAACTTTACTGGTGACCATATTATAAGAACTAATTAGAGCGAGCATAGATATATTTATTTCGAGTTATATTCTTATATTTTATTTTCCCCGAACAGTTATATTCTTATTGATTGCTTGCAAGTTATTAGGTGCACCCGGAGCACGTGCTCCGGATGGTATGATTGTTCACCCGCTGATATTAGATTGTTCACCATGGATATATTGTTCACTCCTATTACAATGATTGTTCACTTGTAAATATCTGAAGTACATGCTCCAAGTATATGTAATATATATTGTTGATTGCTTACCAAGAAATAAACAAATAAAAAAATTCCATAAAAAAATCGTTAGCCCTAAAAAAAAAAAAAAAAAAAAAACCTTCCCTTGGAGGAAAGGAGCATCGATAATACACATGGATGTCAACAAATCAAGAATATATAAATCCATGATCATAACTTCTTTTCGTGTTTAGCTAGTTGGCTTCCAGGAGATATCCTTTATTACTCTCTCCCCCAAAACCCTAGCACCTCCGCCTACAACCCACTCTCCTTCTTCATTGTGACGGCGAGAGCCACTTCTCACCGCCGTCACCTCGCCACCGCCGTCGCCGTCGCTACAGTCACCGTCGGCATTCATCGACGTCATCATCTGTTTTCTTCTTCACTCATAATTCTCTGTAAGTCTTGAATTTCAGCTTTCACTGTCTTGCATTCGTGGCGATGCGTGTGTTTTTGGGTGAAGGGATTGCATCTTGGATTTGTAATCGGAAGATGTTTAATTCGGTGTTGGCTGATTAGTGTGGGAAATTTTGATGAAGAATTACGATTTTCGGTGTGATTGGGTTGGGGTTGTGAGCTAGGTGTCTTGATCCAGTTTTAGCGCTCACTTTTGGTGTCTTTTCTTTTGTTTTTCATGCGAATGGTGGATTATGGATCGGAAATTTGAGGGGTCATCGTAATGCAGATTTTGTTCTTGCCTAAACCTCAGTGTAATTGTACGATGAATATGAATGTTATTCTGCCTTGGTGACCCAAGATCAGGTTTTTTATTTGTATTGATAAGTGATTAAGATATAAAAAAACCAATATGAATTACATGAACCCGATATTTGCAAGTAAACAATCACACTATTGAAAGTGACTAATCACACTATTTGGAGCACAAACTCAAAGAGCACGTAATGAATTGCATAAAAGACGGTTATGTAATGTCTACACCTAACATGTTTAGGTCAGGTTATAACGGTGTTCTTATGATTCAATACTGATTATATACCCCTTTTCTGTTCATAGTTTGTTGTATTTCGTTTAATGAAAGGAATGCTGTTGCTTTACAGGGCAAATGCGTTGCTTTTGGTTTTGAGAAAGGAGGGCCAAAGATTGTGAGGTGGATTTTGGAGTATTTGATTAGTGTTGCTTCTGGCAAATGGACAATAAAGAGGAAGTTGCTGTGGATGCTACACCCAGCAAGACTGCGGAAGGGACCTCTGTGTTCCGTGAAATTGAGTTCCATTTGGCTAAAAAATCACCTTCTTTTTCTAAAGCCTCTGATTTCAAGCTTGAAACTTTGAACCCATCCACGTCCTCTAAATCTCCTCTATCCCACTCCCCCTCTTCATCTAGAAAGGCAGAGGTCTCTGATTTTCTTGATAGCCTGCTTGATCCTGAGCTCACTTTCAGAATCACTTACCGAAGGATTGTAAGTTTTTGCCACTCCTTTGTGTTTTCTTAGGCTGTAACTCTTTCTTCTCCAATTTTAAATTCATGTTCTTTTTGGGTCAGGGTCATTTTTGGTTATTGTGGTTTTATATTTTAGCCCGTATACGTAGAATCTCCATTTCATCTTTCTTTGACTGTATTGCAGTGATTGCAACTACCTTCATGCATTTCACATACCTTCCTGTTCGTTTGCATATGCTATTCAATAATGGTGTTTTTCATTTTTGTAATTTCGAAATTTGAGTTTGGCAAGTGCCAAAAATATGTACGGGATCTGGTCGTTCATAATCATAAGCACTCACATTGTATAGAAGTCTTTTCACTGGCAACCCCCTGTTTAGTGATTATTAGCTTAAACGCGAATTTCGTTTTATGTTTGGGATTTTAAGTGAACACTATGTTAAACATTACAGGGTGCTGGTTTGGAAAATCTTGGGAATACATGCTTCCTTAACTCTGTGCTTCAGTGCCTGACATACACAGAGCCATTAGTAGCATATCTGCAAAGTGGCAAGCACCAAACTAATTGTGAGTCTTCCACACCTACTCTTTGCCTCTATGCTATCATTTTAGTGCTCAGTGCAAGTCCCTTCCAGATATCAAGTGATTATCAACCTTTACAGATTCTTAGTCCAATGCTTTAACTTGAACTAGCTTCCCGTAGCAGTCTTGCCCTCTAACTATGCATCCTGTTAACTATATGGGCACCTTCGGATTGGTTCCATCCATTGTTGTCTGGCATCTCATATTAGCTTGATTTGTTATGTGGGCCATTTGGAATTTAAGGACATGTAATTGTGAGTTAACTTGTAAGTTACCACCAGGCAGTCAGTTGATTTCATAGGAGTTCTATTAGCTAAGGCCTTTGATGGTGCTCCTTATTCTTTTTCTAACAGGAGCACTTGTATTATAGCAGCAGAGTTGTATTTTATTAGCGAATTAGAACATCTTATAGTTATATTTAGTGTCTGCTTATCCAAATTTTCACTTTGGCCCATATTTCTCTTATGGAAGATTTGATATTTTTTTTCTCTTTTTTGTGCAAAACTGTTTTCTACTCCAGATATATGCTTTGTCTTAGAGACGCTGCTGCTGATAAGCATTTTGTATGCATATTAAAACTGATATGATGATATTGGTACATTGAAGCTTAGCATAGCTTCATAAGACTTATCACAAACACTCCTTGAATGTATGCAAATTAATGGCTGGTTTGTGTAGGCTTATCTTTCATTCAGAAATTTAGTTCCAAGTCACTTACTAGGGTTTCTCAGGCAATGCTCATCTCAAACATCTTGTGTGTTCTTTTTCATGGTCGTGGGGTAACCATGTATGAGAAATCAGTTCCATTCTGTAGATTCCCATGGCCAATTGGGTGAAATGAGCTCAATTTGGTACTACAGATGGACAATCATATACAGTTATACACTTCTTCTAGTGAACATAGGTCCTCTCACAGTGATGAGGTTTATTGAATCAAGCCTCCAAAAGAAGGCCCATAGCACGATAGAGAATCGTTGTTAAGTTCTCGTTTTGTCAGCCTAGAAAACATGTCTTGATCGGCACATTTCCAACAACTAGGTGAATGATTTAAGTAGTTGACAACTTGACATTCATGTGGGCACCCCTCAGCTTTGTCAATGTTCACTTGAGCAGTGTGGTGACTTGGTGTGTGAATTAGACTATGATATTGTGCAATGTGAATGTGGATTTTCCAAGTAGACCTTTACCATGCTAATTTTCTCTGATTGCTTTTTGAAGGTCATATAGCTGGTTTCTGTGCTCTATGCGCCATCCAGAGACATGTCAGCCGTGCACTGCAGTCTACAGGGAGAATAGTGGCACCAAAAGACCTCGTCTCAAATTTGAGATGTATCCTTCCATAACACTCTTGCTAATTTTGTTTAATGCGACATAACTGTATCTTGTTCTTACACACTTCTTTTGCTTCCCTTCCTATTGTTCTTGGGTACAAATTTTGATAGCTGAGCTGTTTAGGGGGTGGGCACTGGGCAGTGGTATGAGTTGGTACTTCGTATTTCCAGTGGTGTCTGGTTCTGTCTCATGCATCAGGGTTTCTGTATTACCTTGAATTCGTAGTTGGGGGACTGCATGACTTCTTTAGTTTGTGGATTAGAGTGCACATAAAGGATAATGATCGGTTTTTATGATTCCTGTTTAGACTTTTGTAACTCTGTATTAGTTGTTTGCCATCTTTATTGTGTTTCTGGTAGTTGATTGGTTTTAACTGATGTATGATGTGTCAATGATGATACAATACTAGAGACATATTATGTCCACGTCTGGCCATGTGGGGTTTGTTGGCAGGAGTCTGTGTCAGGTTTGAAGTAGCTTGTGCTATGGGTGTCAAACTTGGTATTGTTCATTGGGACTGGCTGGAATTTGTTACGGGGATTAACATTTAAAAAAGCTTCTTTGCATATGTGTTGTCAATTTGATGGACGCCATTTCTTTTCCTTGACCTTACAATAAGGCATATCCCGGAACTTTCGAAATGCAAGACAAGAGGATGCACATGAATACATGATACATCTGTTGGAATCAATGCACAAATGCTGCTTACCCTCAGGGGTACCTGCCCAATCACCTGGTGCTTATGAAAAAAGTTTGGTTCACAAGATCTTTGGTGGCCGCCTTCGCAGTCAGGTCAGAACCCTATGAAGTCCTGGTTTATTCATAGTGTCGCTTACAAGAACTTAAATTTTGTAGAAGATTATTGTAAGCAAAGTCCCTGATTGAAGATGAGACATTTCGACCCCAGTATCAATTATAATTTTGATTTTTTTTAAACCTGTCTTTTTACAGGTGAAATGCTTGCAATGTAACTATTGTTCGAACACATTTGATCCTTTCTTGGATCTTAGCCTTGAAATAGCAAAGGCTGATTCTCTATATAAGGCCCTTGCTCATTTCACTGCTGCTGAACAACTGGACGGCGGAGAGAGGCAGTACAAGTGTGAAAGGTGCAAGCATAAAGTTCGGGCACTCAAACAGCTCACTATTTACCAAGCACCATACATTCTTTCTGTCCATCTAAAGCGTTTTCGTTCTCACTTTGGTGGGCAAAAGATTGACAAGAAAGTTCAGTTTGGTTCTACATTGGATCTGAAGCCTTTCGTCACTGGACCCTATGTAAGTTTATCAGCATCTTGGGCTTTGAAGTGCATTAATTTTGTGCTGATTTTCATTTTTGTTGGGAGTTAGTCGTGCCTTTGAGAGAAATTTCTTTATTCCTGGACGGTAGATTTCATTTCCGTGGTTTAGTTTGAGTCTGCTCTTTAAGTAGTACTTTAGATTTTTTGAGATGTTCACTGTTCAGTAAAGCTCTATGTTTTCTGTTCATAAAACCGAGTAGCATTTGCATTATTCCTTTTGGTTGGACCCAGAAGCTCCTTAGCCATGATATTTTTTTTCCAGTTCCAGATTCTATACCCCTTATGTATCATCCATATCAACGTTTCAGCCATGATGGGTAAAGGTTCTTTAGCTTATGGCTTGGCTTACATCCATTGTTTCTAAGTGGCTGGTCTTTGGAATGAAGGGTGGCTTTTTTGTTTGTTCCTCCAGAGACAGACAATTGGATGCAAACAAACCATGATACACAGATTTGTCATCAATTGGCTGTCTAGACACTTTGTATTGGTCGGAGTGTGAACGGGTCAAAGATGACTGACTTTTTGTTATTACAGGAGGGTGATCTCAAATACACACTGTACGGAGTTCTGGTTCATGCTGGTTGGAGCACACATTCTGGTCACTACTATTGCTTTGTCCGCACTTCAAGTGGATTATGGTACAAGCTTGATGATAATACGGTAGGTTCTGAGCCCTTTCTCTAAACTGGTGCCCCACTCCCAGAACCCCTGCCAGATGTTTGCGTGCTGTGCACAGTATTAGTCAGTCAGCTTCTTATCCTCAGTAAGAATTTATGTTAACAGCTACAGCTGATATGATCCTGTGCTGTTACACTTGTGCTTTTGGCTCTTCTGGAATTGAAGCTTTTTATTCTTATAGCCAGTTTGTGTCGATATAACTTTCCTTCCCCCACCCCCCCCCAACAAAAAAAAAGGAAAAAAAAAGAAAAAAAAAACATTCTGCCTGTGGGAATCCTGCTTGCTATCGTGGACCTGTCTTCCCACCTTACAAGCCCTATCAGTCTCGATTACCCCCCTTTTCTGCGGGAATAAGGAATAGAATAAAGGGAGATAAAGTAGAGATGTTTGCCGTTATTTTTTTCTTGCATTGATGTGCAGCCACAATGACTCTTTTGTTTGTGATTGTATCATTCAGGTCGCTCCAGTGAGTGAGAAGTCTGTCCTGGAGCAGAAAGCATACATGTTATTTTATGTTCGTGACAGGAAGAACTTTGTTCCCAAGAAAGCCTTAGATATTGTTCACAAGGAAAGCTTGATCACAACTATGCGCAAGGCTTCGGGATCTTGCTCTGTGCCCAATGTTAAGGAGTTTCAAAGTGATCGTACTCCTGGGAATCCAAGTGAAAAAGTTCCATCCGGTTCTGATATGAAGACCTCCAGCAACGTTGACACTTCTGTGAAGGATTTGAATCAGAAAAAGGCTGATGATACAAAGTCTACCGCACCCACAGCTTTGAAAAGGTAACTGATCTTTTTGCTGGGTTTGAGTTAGACAAAATCATGCACTGAGCTATGCTGACAGTGGTCATGCTGTGGTTAGCAGCTCTAAAGCCACAGGTGATGTGGTTGGTGCTAGCTGCAATGGAAAGGTCCAGGATCAAGCGTCCGCCACCAAACCTTCAAGTCTTCACGATTCATCTACTGCTTCTGGTGATGGGGGCAACAAAAATTCTCATGTGCTAAATACTCAACCACCAAATGTTGCTGCGGACACGAAGGACGTACCTTGTCGTGAGAATGATTGTAAGTTGGTGAAAAATGACCCACCTCTGTCAGCAACTCAACAGAACACTGGAAGTGAAATCTGCAAGGTAACTTTTACTGCATGATCTTTCTCCCCAAGTCCATCCCTTCCCCCAAAAAAGAAACTGACAGAAAGGGAGGAAAATGAGTCGAACAAATAGCTTATTCTAGTGAAACATCCTCTGATTTTTTCATGGACTGGCTACCATTTATAGGAGGAAACTGTTGCGCCCAAGGAAGAGATGCAGCCAACCGATGCCAAATCAAGACGTAAGATGTCAATTATGAATGGATCTTCCAAGCGATCCGATCGCACTCAACGTGGAAAATTAATGAAGAAGATTCTGAAGAGTAGAGTTGGGACGCATCTTAGTACCAAGATGTTGTATGGAGCATCTCTAAGCTTAAAGAAGAGGAGATGCAAAACCAGAAAACTGAACCATAAAAGTGTTCTACACGAAGACTCGGTTGCTAAAGCTATGGTCTCTGTAGATGTGGTGGGTCCTGCAACATTTGAGAAAAAGGTGGAAGCTTCAGTGATTGATGAGGCTCCACAAGCACGTGGGAGCTCCAAAGCAGATCACGTGGGTGTTGGTGCCTCTAGTTCTTCTCAACCACAAAATGGAGTAACTCCTGCTGCCACCGTTGTATTCAAGGAGACTACTGGTGAGTTACTTATGGTGCTATGATCTTGTTTCATAAGAATTGTGCCAGGTGTGTTTTAACAAAGGTCAAGTAACTTGAAATAGGAACAAAGTCTTGTCTTGGTGGAAAATGAATTAAATTCAAATAGCGATAATAATGGGTAATTAGAGAATTTGTCTAAATAATTGTGATAATGAAGTGGATGTATGCTCGTTTTGTCAAACCTCCTGTTCTTTGTGTAGTTGTATCATTGTTATTCTGAATAGTTTGTGCAGCTGCGCAAGAACTTGAGCCATGTGGCTGTTTCCAATGGTTAACCAATATGTCAAATTGATGGCATCTGTGATTTGCCTTTCAGTTACACGTTGGGAGGGAGTAGACACACCTTCAGAGACTGCACGATCAAGTGGTCCAAAAATGTCGAGCATTGGTTATGTAGGAGATGAGTGGTAAGTCCCTGAGCTTGTGTCTTTTTAACATTTCTAACTTCTTTATAGTGTGAGTTTGTGGAAGTTTTAACATTGTGGTTCTGCTTGAAATGCAAATGCATATTAGCTTTTTTTTAGTCTGGATTTGTTGCAGCTGCTACATTGAAAGCACTTGCACCCTTCCCAAGTGGGACTTTTTTGGGTGTGAATGTGGAGTATATGCATGTTTTTCATCATGTAGAAGGACTGGGTGTTTGTGCATTTATTGAAGTGGTGGGGCTAGGCGATTCAGATTGATCTGAGTCGATTTTTGTACCCTTTTGGGTGTCATTGTTGTTATAGAAATCACCCCCTCTCCTTTTTTTCTTTTGGGGGGGGGGGGGGGGGCTTTACCAAAACCAAAATCCCGATCTTAATGTTACAACTTAAGCCGTAGGACTGACCTCTTAGCCAAGTAAGTTTTGGCTTCAAAGGTCAAACCAATGGACCACATCTGCCCAAACACCCGGGGGTAGAATATTTGTGTGGGTCTCTCTGGAAATCCCCTCCTAATCTTTTTCCGCAAACTGTGCAGGGATGAGGAATACGACCGTGGTAAAAGGAAGAAGGTAAGAGGGCCGAGACACGATTTCAGCGGACCAAACCTCTTCCAAGAAGTTGCATCACAGAAAGCAAAACGAAGGCGACAAAACTAAGGCCAAGCGGGAGCACATCTCACAGCCTTGTACACTACTAACAATCAAGGATGTGAATATGTGGTGCAGTTTTGTGTGGAGAAGGGATGAATAAATCAGTTTTCAGATGGAGTAGGTATCAGTGGCAGTGCAATTTTGTGGAATCTGTTTGGTAATTTTTTTGTTTATAATTTCAAATTTATTTTGGTAGGGCAGAGCATAAAAGGGAGGAATATTAGGAGTCCCACTACAGTGAGTGTTGTATGGGTGGGTTGGAAGTATGTTGTGTGCATCCCTTGATGTTTTGTGTTTGCCCCAAGTTTATCACAAATTTATTGTATCCCCTTGGGAAGCAGCTTTGATGGCATCTCTTGTTGTCTCAGTACCTCTTTGATCAATAAAAGATCAGCTAAATTTTGATGTTCATTATTTTGTCGTTTAGACATCTTAACTTCTTAAATAGCATTAAGTATCTCGAAAAGTCTCGCGGGAGATTGTCTCAACGTGATACACTTAATAATCTTCTAATCAACCTTGTTAAAATTGCAAGAGAAAATTGTGGTTATTTAGTATTCTTTATTTCCCTCCCAAAATTCATTGTAAATTTTCTAATTACTGAAGCCTTATTTAGAGATAAGTTTATCCTTGCATTTAAAAAGGGCTTGTGTTGTGTCGAAACGGTTTCTATCTATTAATAATGATAGAAAATGTAAAACCACTTGTAATAGTGATTAATTGTAATAGTGATTAATTTTTGGCTCAGTTGATGATGTGGAAGATCAGCAAGCAAAAAGAATGTGCAATAGTGTGATTCTTTTGGCTTGATTGAACAGACGATCAAATAGATTCAAAATTAATCCGAAGTGTGAATAACTTTTCTCTCTTGTTCTCTTCGTTTCTCTCCTTTTCTGTTAGGCTTTATCCTCTCTCTCAATTTTCCTTTGACTTTGTTTCACAATCTCTATCATTGGAGAGGAAATGTTTTGATCAATCAAATTTCGGCTCAATTGATAGTTCAACTCACAAATAGAATAGAAAATTAAATTGAATGTGCGAATGTTCTTAAGCACCACTTATCATACTTTTGTAAATGACTCACTCATTTTTTTGAACATATTAATAGGAAATGATAATTACAATAGAGCTTCAAAAACCTTAAAACTTTACTAACAAATTCTAATGACGCATTTAGTTGTATTATTTCTTTGAAAAAAAATTGGTTAGTAGTCAACTTTTAAGTTGACAAACTTTTTATATTTGATTACATTTAGTGGATAAAAAAAAAATAATGTGGCACCCATTCCATTATTTTATACTCAAAATTATGAACTTCTCCCCCAATGATGTAAACATTTTCTCTAGAAAAATATTTCTCGAAATTCTACCAAAAGCATCCTAAGAAAGCATAATTATTTAATGTAAAATTAAAATAAAAAAGAAAAATATCAAAATTAAGAGGATGTTTTTGATGTAAAAAATTAAGAGGATTTTTTGAATTAAGAGGCTTGTTTCCATTTATGAAAAAGGATTTTCGACTATTACCTCCACCTCTTTTTGTCGGTAAAACTATTTAATTTCTCCATTTCTTTTTATTTGTCAAATTATCTAATTTTACCATTTCGATAACTATAATATTCATTTTATCTTTAATAAATAAACTTTTTAGTTTTCACCCCTCCCAAATGTTTTTTCAAAGATATTTTTAACCATATATATCCATTTCCTATTTTTTTAAATTTTTATGCAAGTAATTTTAGTGACAAATAATTATTAAAAGAGGTAAAAAAAAAAGGACTTTACCTGGAAATAAAAAAAACAACGTGTCCATTGGTCATTACTCAATACTTATTTGGTGTATTTTGACTGGCGTCGGCTTTTTGTAGTTGGTATTCTAGATTGCATTGAGAAGTCGTGCTTGCTGGGTTTCTATCCATCCACTTCGACGGCCCTTCAATCGAACGACTTTTCCTTCCAACTTCCCCTCATTTTTCCCAAGTCAAACCCCCCATCATTCAAATTCCCAATCCCAGATTTTCAAATCACAAAAAACCGTGTTGAATTCAATCCCAAATCCCTAATTATAACATAAACCCTACTTGATACACAACCCACCATCAATCTTCCTTGTTTTGGAGGTTTTAATTGCTTGTTTTGATTCAAGAAGTCTTCTATCTGCTGAATCTTCATCTGGGGATCCGGTTTTTCGATCGTTTTCCGATGAATTCAAGCCCTAGATCAAGCTTAGGAGGTGCCGGATCAACAGATCCCACTACTCCCAGGAGGAATTCGAAGCGACCCAAGTGTATTTTTCTGTTTTAATTAGCTCTTGATTCTTTGTATAGATCGGTTGTTTGCTTGTTTTACATCTTGTGATTGTTTCACTGACTGTGGATCTTTGGTTGAAACATCGAAATTTGTGGGGAAAATTTGTGGGTTTGTAGCAGTTCTCTAGTTTAGGGTTTTGATTATGATCTTACTTTTTGTGGTTGTTCCCTTTTCTTCATTTTGACTTTCTTGTCAAAAGTTGTGATTTAGTCTATATGCTTGATTTGGGCATTGAGGAGGACCTTTTATTCTTCATCTATTCTGTGTGTTATGTGTTTGCTTGCACAGGTAGTAAGGAATTTCCAAGTTTCTTTTATTGGGGAATTCCATTTTATTGTCCAAAGAATTAGAGGAAGTTGATGCAGAAAAATCTTATGCACATAGACTTCATATCTAGACTCCATGATAATCAGAATACAATGTAAAGGTCAGCAAATTTTTATGGATTCATGTCTATGTGATGATGTTCCTCCATCGTGATTCTTGCTGTAATGTTTGTTTTGCTTTTTTAATTGTTAAGTAGGAGGATCAATTGATGTTTGCTTTGTAGTTTTTGTTTCTGTGTTTAAATATATGATCATTTGATGAAGTTTTGAGCAATTTTCTGATGTGGGTTTGTGGGAATGAAACTCGTTTTTCGAAGAGATTATCTCAAAGTTTTCATTTTCTTAAAACCTTGCAGATTCAAAGTTTACTCAACAGGAACTTCCAGCATGCAAACCAATCTTAACTCCTGGTTGGGTAAGAAAGAAATGATTCTTCTTCCCTCATTATATTTTCTTCTCGTAATGTATTTGTGCTTCGATGGGATCTGATGTATGCGTATATGTTCTCTACTTTTGCAGGTGATATCTGCGTTCCTGCTTGTCAGTGTTGTATTTATTCCTATTGGAGTTGCTGCTCTATTCGCATCACGTGATGTATGCTTCCAACCAACTTCTGACTGTTGTCCTTGTTCGAATGTGATTCGATTTCTGATGATCAATATTTTCTTTTGGCTATAAGGTTGTTGAGATTGTGGAACGTTATGATGATCAATGTATATCAGGCTCCAAAGCTGATAAAATCAAATTCATTCAGAGTCCCGGGGATAAAACATGCACGAGAACCCTGAAAGTAAGTTTCTTCTGCAATGGTGATACGTTCTTGTAAAATCAGAGGCGACGTTCTTTTCATATCGTGGCCACTATTGTCTTTGTACCGGTTCAAATGTTGATTCTTCTCTTGACGATTTTGCTTGTGTCTTCCAGGTGTCAAAGCATATGAAAGCACCTATCTATATCTACTACCAACTCGACAACTTCTATCAGAACCATCGCAGGTACATAACTTATTTTCTGAAGATTTTTCGCTCAACCCTGTAATCTGTAGATTGTAGTGCTCGTTTCAGTTGTATCATAGGAGAGAGGATTATTGGGATCTGTTTGGTTGAAAGCATAATTTTTTTTCCTATCTGAAAAAAAGGTCGAGCCTAGGTGAACAATGGCGCCATCAGTGACTCAGTGAGGACAAGTGAGGCTTTGTGTGATTGCTGGGCTTGTCAGAGCCAGACGTGTTGGAGATGAATTGTGCTTTTTTTTTTTTGGAATGAAAAAATATATATTAAGAAAAAGGAGATTTTAGAACAGTATATGAGGAATATCTTCTTCTTTCTGCCTTTCTCTATACAGGTTAATGGTTCCTCAAGTTGGGCATTCCATAACTAAACACTTGAACAGTGAGCAGTTAATGTTGTGGAATGGAAGTCTATGAGCTCGGTTATGCTTATGTTGGCTATTTGTCTTTTAACCGCTTAAAAAGTTTCTGCAGCAGACAATACAAAATTGTTTCTTCTAGTTTTACATGCAGAAAATTTGATTTTATTCCACTGTGTTGTCCATGAGTTGTTCACAATTTTGCCTTTCCTGAAAATAACTGGTTTAGTTCACAACATTGCTTAACGATCGCCGATTTGCTCAATCGTTACTGGTTGACTCATGCAGATATGTGAAAAGTCGAAGTGATCAGCAGTTGCGTTACAACAAAAGTGCAGATGAAGTTAGTGCTTGTAAACCAGAAGATTCGGCCAACGGGAAACCGATTGTGCCATGCGGCCTCATAGCCTGGAGTTTGTTCAATGATACCTATGCTTTTTCTATTGGGAACAAGAACTTGACCGTCAACAAGAAGGGCATTTCATGGAAGAGTGATCGGGATCACAAATTTGGGAAAGACGTTTACCCCACCAACTTTCAGAATGGTACTCTTATTGGCGGTGCTCGTCTGAACGAATCTATCCCGGTATGTTCTATGGCTTTTCATTTGGTTGTATTAATCTCGCTCTTTCTTCCGAGTTCATATTGTGGTATAAAAGAAAGGTTGCAATGGGAGCAGATGTGGTTGAAAATTGCATCATGGAGCATTTATTATTCTCCACGTTAATTTCTACCTGCCAATGTTTGGCTTCATTATGTTATCTTCATAATCTTGGAATCAGCCGCTTGCAAGCAGGGATGTTTGCTGAGTTAAGTCTGACATGGCAAAAACTAATGGACCCCACCCGAATGACCCACCTGAACCCAAATTGACCTAGACCGTGTAAATGACAAAATTAATTGACTCAAAATAGACCCCAACCTCTCTTGACCGGAATTGATTTTTCACCAAAGTTATTTTCACAAGACAAGCTTAATTGGACTAAAAATAAAATGACTTGGAATTAGCCTGACCTGAAAATGACCTCACCAAACCCGAACCCAAACTTTGCTGATCTAAACATGAGCCAACCTGAACCTAACCCGGATGATTAAATTGCTCGGTGAAGAAGCCGAAAAGTGCTGGAATCGGAAAGAATTAGATTGTTGGAAAGAGCTAGAAACAGTTTAAATTGTTCTGATAGATGGAAGTTGCAATATTTTCATATTCTTTAAAGGATAAATTGGATTCTAATAATCCCTACTTTCACCAATTGGACAATGGTGGACCGTACTTTCACTTTGTATTTTGGTGGTCCAAAAAAAAAATTGGATTGTAGTGATACCAAATTCACCTCCACATTCTTCTTATTTTTTTCATTCCTACACTATATTGTTTTTGTTTTTTTCATTCCTGCCCCTAGAAAGTTAATGAATTGTAGTTTCTAAAACATTTTTTAAATTATTTTTTTGAGACTCCGAATAATTATTATGATTTTTTAAAAATAATAAGAGTGAAAAAATCGTAAAAGAATAGTTAAAAAATAAAAAAAAAATGGGAGAAACGCTGTAAATTCATTAAAAATCATTGTAAAGTGTTATACTAAGTTTTGAATCAAATGCAACACAAAATCTATCATTCCCGTGAAAATATCCCACTACAATCCAATTTTATTTTTTTTTGGACCATCAGAATACAAAGTGAAAGTACAGTTCACCATTGTCCAATTGGTGAAAGTAGGGATTATTAGAATCCAATTATCCTTCTTTAAATGACAATCTTTTTGTGCCAAAAATGTTTCAAGTATTTTGCCTATGTATATATGCTATCTTCACAATGACAGCGTGACACATGTTACAACATCTATTTTTCAGATCTTTGGAAATGACGGTGTCTCATATTTGGTTGTAACAGCTTAGCGAGCAGGAGGACCTAATTGTATGGATGCGAACTGCAGCTCTTCCGACATTTAGGAAACTATACGGGAAGATAGAGCAGGATCTCCAACCAAACACCAGCATCAGTGTTGTTTTGCAGAACCGATACAATACATACAGCTTCAACGGGAAGAAGATGCTGGTGCTCTCGACCACCAGCTGGCTTGGCGGCAAAAACGAGTTCCTTGGAATCGCGTATCTCACTGTTGGGGGCTTGTGTTTCTTTGTGTCCATGCTCTTCTCTCTTATCTATCTCGTCAAACCAAGGTCAGTTTTTCGCCATTCGCAAATTTGTGTTTATTTATTATTTTAGAGCAGGTCTTTCTTTGTGGGACTGTCTCAGTTAAAAGTTTATTGTGAAGCAGTTAGAATGACCTACTAAGAAGACTGTGAGACACTGTTTGGACACTCGCAAATGCATGCTAAACATAGAGATAACATAAAGGAATAGGCTTTGCTATTGGTAGTTGTAGAATGCTCAATATGATTCCCTATTGTTTTCATCCAAACATAACCCTCTCTAAGGCTAAAAAGCATAAAGTCATAAACACATCCATAATAGAGCAACTGGTTTCACTTTGAGTCTACCATACATGTGTCCTGAAATTTTCAAAAATCACGCATCATATGTCAATGGTATGCTGTATGTGTAACATTTTAGTGTCAACGTTTCTTAGAGAATGATGGGCAAAATTCATCCCTCGATGAATTATTAGTCAGTCACCTGCATATAAAAAAATTTGCTCTAATAATATTGGTCATAGCAAAACGTTAGAATATGTAAAGGAGTCGATTTTATCATGATACTTATGCTCCGCGGTCTCACAATAGAATGTTGTCTAATCTGTTATCTACTTCTGATTTTATTGCTGCATTCTGTGTAATTCTGTTTGTTCCAAGCTCTAATTTTGCATCATTTGCAGTTGGTGACTTGCACTTATAGAACAATTTTGCCGGGTCTAATGGCTAACTTAATTTCTTTTGTTTTGCAGGCAACTCGGAGATCCCTCATATTTGTCATGGAACAGATATCCAGGAGGACGATAATATGATAATAAGTTTTGTGCTCTTCTACCATGTCATCAACATTAGGAAAATGTTGTTTATGTAAATCCAGCAAGTTGGTGATTTCGGAAACAAATTTGTTCGTTCAACTACTTGAGATCTCGTTTCTGGGATTTGACTTCTTTTGTATCAGCAAGTTAAACTTAAACACGGTCTGTATAAATCTAAAATTTGCAAAGTAGAATACTGTCTATATTCATTTCAATTCTCTGAATGTTCAAAATTTTGCCTTAACAAAAACAAAGGCTTCTCATCTCATAATACTCTAAGCAAGACATTGGAAAGGTAAGCCCCTTCTGGGTAGGAAGGATCGATCGGGTGGTCACTTGCTGCTCCAGCTTGCCTTAAGATGGTCACTTTTCTGTCTGCCATGGCAGCTGCACCCTATAAAACATGAACCCAAATGCAAATCATAAACCAAATCGATAGTTCAGCATATTTTAGACTTTGAATAATCGAAAAGAAGTTTTTAAGTTCATCTGCCAAGAATCAGAGCCCGAGTAATAACATAGTTAGCAACCAGAGCCCGAGTAATAACATAGTTAGCAACCACCCTTAACATCCTCCTAGCTTTCACCAAGGTTAAAGTACTAATAGAAAAAAAAATAAATAAAAATAACCGTGTGTGAAAACTATAGGGTTGTTGGGCGATATGTATTACATGAACCTGGAGCTTATATGCAACTGAATTACACTATTGGGAATGAACAACCTAGTATATGCAAATGACTAATGAATCTATTTGGAACACATACTCCTGGAGCATCACACTATATAGTTGTTCATGGACAATTTACTATTTCCC
This sequence comes from Portulaca oleracea, assembly GCA_029582165.1. NCBI lineage: Eukaryota > Viridiplantae > Streptophyta > Magnoliopsida > Caryophyllales > Portulacaceae > Portulaca > Portulaca oleracea. Next base: position 47,189,272 of record CM055873.1, read on the forward strand.
TTTGAACATGTAAACTTATTGGTGATTATCCTTGAGATAAGGTCAAGCGTGAAGGCCTGCTTACCCTTTTTGAAAATGAATGCAAAATATTAAATAGGTTGAGGATGGTCCTATACAGTCTTTGATTTCTAGGTTGTCAAGCAGCAGTCAAGATAGTTGTTCCAACAGTCACTTGCATTTTCTCCTCTCATGTAATAATATTGTAAATTGTAATGAATACTTTGATGAGCATACCTTAACAGAAATGCAATGGAGTCTTACCTGAATAATACGTACGAAGTTTCCACTCTGAGTCATAGCGCCAGAACAAGAGCAAGTCATTAGGAGACCACCCTTTTTGACTAGTCTCATGGCTAATGCATTCAGATTCCTATACATTCCGGATGCATTTTGCAGAACCTGTGTAAGATAGAATGTTCGATCAATACACGAAAGCAAATAGGTTACTCCTAAACACATTTTCTAGTTGGATACGATACATCCACCATTACCACCGAGGCAAGCACAATGTTCATTACTTGAAATTGATATTTGAAAATGCATCATGAAGTGATAAGATCAAACACATTCAGAGCCCTAAAGTAAAATCTATGTTGAAATAATCAATGACATATATATTTCTTCTCAGAGTATGAAATTATCTAATCGTTCGTCTATATTGAAGTTCTATATATATGTAACTATACTGTTTTTACTTAGAATTCAAATTTCCGGGTGCTAAACAAGGGAATGAGAATAGTTACCAATTCCCATTCCCAATTGTTAACTTCCATTTTCAACCCCGTAAGTTTTTCTCAAATCATGCCAAAAGATGTCAGGAATACAAATGCAAAAAGTTTCATGTCGTGTTCTGACCATGCACTTATAGATCATTACGTGCAACTTAACTAACCTCCTTCCGAGGAGCCAATTTAGGAGGATCCAAGATGACAATATCCCACAGCTCATTCCCAGAAGCAGCATTCCTCATGAATTCGGTTGCATCTTGCTTCAAGAATGATACTGTCTCAGGAGATAGGTCATTCAGAACAATATTCTCATTGGCAAGCTCCACAGCTGGCAGCGATGAATCAACACCTTAAGAAGGTATAAAACAGTCAGAGCTTTATCCCAGAACAAAAAATTATTATTCACGAGAAAGATGCATGGAACAACAAGCAACAACAATATTATTTCTATTTATGGAGGCGGCTCAACATCCAAGTAGGTTTTCTACTGCTACTCTTGATGCATTAGGGACTCTTGATGCTTACATCACTGGCAGATCTAGGGCTAAGCCAAGGGTGGCCATGGCCACCAGTAACACGAAAAAAAAATATATAATTCAGTATAATTTTGGATAAAAATTATGGATTTTTTGTATATCATATGAATATAATAGTGTATTGGCCACCCCAATCAGAAGACCTAGATCCGGTTACATGGACATAATTTCTTTCTAAATGGAAAAGATCAAATGATTTTGATGGCTTATGGGGTGCCTCATACTTGTTTTATAACCTACGATTTGAATCCACTTCTTTCAGTAGAAGTTTACATACAAACTATGTATTGTAGGGCAGACCAACTGCAGTCCACACATTGTACTGAAGATGTTTATCGTTTAAGATGATTGTTGGACAGGTACTGGACATTGTATGATAACCAACTCGAAAAAAAGATTCAGAGATATACCAGTGACGGATGCAGCCCCACCCCGTGCAGCATTTAGAGCAAAACCACCACTGTAGCAACACATGTCAAGTATTCTTTTTCCTTGTGCAATTGTTGCAATAAATTGACGGTTTTCACGTTGATCAGCATAAAACCCAGTCTTCTGCCCCTCGAGGGAAATGGAGTAGTTGATCCCATTTTCCTTGACCTGCAAATATCATAGCCATGTCATCACAAACAAAGATAAGAACAAAATTACAACTTACGAAGGTCAAACACAAAGAAAGCAAGCTATTCTTTCAGTTGTCTCCAAATTCGAATCGGAAACCACGCAACAAAATAATCTGTTGCCTTTATTTGAAACTCACGGCTCTCATAATGTGAAATTTCACACTTGTCAGTCACTAATGCACCGTGAAGTACGTCAAAATATGTTCAATCAATGGTGATATAAAAGAGAGAATAGGTTCCCCTCTGACCCGATAGCAGGATTAGATAAGTAAAACTTGTACCCCGTCTGACCCCCTCCCCACAGTGAAAGGATAAAAATATGAATCCAGGAAAGAATACGTCAATCGTAGCACAGTAAGAACAAGAATGTATAGGTTGCACGGCGGTTTACCTTAACTTGAGCCAAAGGAGTGGCAGGAGTTGTATGCTTCAACTTTGAAACATCTATTCCCTCTTCCTTCAGAATTTCAACTGAAGGTCTCCAGTTTACATGATTAATTCCATTGACTTTATTTATACAAGCCTCTATTTCTGGCCTATATTTCTCAACCCAAGCCGCAGAAGATGCAACAACAGCTACATCATCAAACACATCAACAATTAGTCCAGACAACCTGAAGTTCAATAGCGGAATCAACATTAGATTAAGAAACTCCCAAAAAAGAAAAAAAAGGCCAAGGCTGGAAAAGGAGCCGCATAATAGAAGAAAAGAGCATACACACAGATTATTGCAGGCAAATAAAAGCAGTTGACAAACGAACCTATCCCCTTCACTGTTTACAAGACGGTATGCATTTGTGTTAGCAGAAGGAAGCCCTAAATGTCTTCGTAATTCTGTGGCCGCATCAATCCTTTGTTCAAGTAGTCTCTCTATGTTTAAGGCACAAGCAGGATCCCTGCATCATGTAAAAAGACGGTTTATCCGTGAAGAAAGAGATCAAGAAATTCAGTGTGTTTCTTCTTAAAGATACCTTGCTGCTTCTTCCTCTAGCTGCATGAGACGGACACAAAACATAGAAACAGAGTTATATAAGCCCCAGCCTATTGGTTTCTCGGTTCCGTCAGCAACCAGTACAACATCACCAGTCTTTGGAGGCGGTCTCCCGATTATTCTATCAACAGACCCACTGTAAACCATTGGACTTCCATACTTGAAGAGTTGAGTCTTTCCTTTCTTTAGAACAACCTTTGCTACTCCTGCAGCATTGACATCACGGATCACTCACCAATTAGGTGTGTTTGTCAAAGAAATACTCAAGTACTGAGATCCATTGATCAATTTCGAAGTAATATATCTCCATACACCAGGTATGCTTTTGCACTTTGTGATAAAGATAACCCGCTTCATTACTAGTATCTATGTCCAATAAAGTTAAGATTTTCTGTTGCTTGTCCGTATGAAATAGAACTAGAGATTTCAGGTATAATACTCAAAGACTATTAGTTAGAAAACATTTGAATTAGACTGGACTGAAGGGAAGCCCTTCACTATGAGGTTGGAGCAAATGATTATTTTTGACCAGCCTACATTCTAGTTAATGCAAAGAAACGAGATGTTTATACGGCAATTGGTCTTCCCGAGTGATGGATGGAATCAACACATGTTTTTGCATGGGGATGACTTAGGATGCCAACAATAGTCTCTTAAAATTAAAGAATCATGACTCAAAAAATATGCACACTTCCAAACAGATTAACATAGTGTTTTTTGCACACCATTGAATCCAATGGGCACCTCATAATATTCTGATAGACAACATTGTAACCTAGCGACATTCTGATCAACTCTATTTATCATGTAATTACCTCAACATAGCACACAAACACCATTTCTAATCCGATAACATTAACAAATTGCATTGATTTTGCCAGGCTCAAAAGAGTGAAAGGAGAATCTGTTTTCCTCTATCTAACTAAACTAGATCAATACCCCATATTGAGATTGGCGGCCTGTTCTCTTCGACTCCCCCCCCCCCTTCAGTGAATAAGTTTAGAATAAGTTATGCAAAAAATCCCACAAAAAGTTAAATATAAGTTCAGCAAAGTCATCCTTTAGTCCCCCTAACAGCATAAACTTGTTCAGTAGCATCATTCCAACCAATTGAAGTCATATCTTTCCTCTGAAACAACTAAATTGGATGGTTCTTTGCTGCTAACTTATTCCTAAAGACTTCATTCCATTTCTTCAAGTTAGAATGACCCAAAATTCAACCTAACAAATTCTAATCAATACAACCTATCTTTTAGTGCTTTCTAATCAATTTGGATAGGGCTATTGGCAGTGATACAATACAACCTAGTGCAACATTTCTGATTCTAAACATCAATCCCCAAAAATTCATCTCATTATTTAGGGCTAATTAACACAAAGACCCAGAAAGACCCAACAAGCTCATTCCACAAAAACTGCTCCCAAGATGCAAATTATCGCAACCCAGCGAAATTTCAACAAATTCTAGTAAATTCTAGCTGGGAAAAACAAGTCTGAACCAGTGCATAACAAATTGAAGCTACAGAAAGAGCCATAAATAGTAGCAGAGAGTGAAATTGCAGAGAGAAAGGAAAGACAAACCTTTGGGGGAGGTTGAAGCGATTTCCTGGAGAGAGATGGCAGTAGCAGCAGCAGAGGAAGATGAGAGAGAGACGCACTTGAGTAGGCGAGAGGGAAGCAGTGTTAGTGTTAATGTCATTCTTCTTCTGAGCTTCAAACCATCAACAATGGCTAATTTGGCTATGGCGGATTGGCGGGCAAGTTTAGGCTTCCACCCTGTTATCCCATTTATTTAGACCTGTCAGCTGGGTTATTCGGGTTAGTTCGGGTTTGACCCATTTGGGTGGGTTTTGATCAATTCGAGTGAACAAGGGTTCGAGATGTGTTGGGTTCGGGTTGTGTTGGGTCGAACTGGCTATTTAGATTGGGTCAGTTTTACCAGGTCTACATATATTTGCCTGGATATAGGCGTGGAAATGAGTCAAGTCGAGCCTAAGCTTTGGCAAGTTGACTCGGCTCGTGAGTTATGTTGTAGCGTCGGACATGTTCAAGATCCATTGAGAGTTTAGCGAAGGTTAGGCTCGCGTCTTGGCCCACCGAGGCTTATGAGCCTCGCAGGCTTTAATGAGTCCACCCTTTGTTTATTATCGGTGACCAGTAGTATGGACAAAAATCTGTCTGACCTGAATATCTGAATTTGTCCGACACCAGTTAAATCGAGATTGATGATCAATTTTTCGTCTAAATTATAAATTTGTACAATTTGGTCATGTTCTACTCTAAAATCGGGTTGGGCAGGTTTGGGCAGAGAAAATATTAAAATTGTATCTGAATTTAGGGTAAATTCATGTTTAGGCAGACTCGGACAAATTCAGACAATTTGGGTCCGGGTTCGAACGACATAAAGTGTCTATATTTGAAATTTGGACAGGGCTCGAGTTTGAAAATTTTGTCCAAATGTCAAAATTGTCCGAACCAAAATTGACCCGAACCCAAATTTCGCCACCACTAATTACTACTCATATTTGTAAACCTACACACTACAAAGTAATCAACTAAAGTGTAATTCTTGAAATAGAAAATAATAAAGAAAAGAAGATTTATTAAACATCAAATAATGTCCCGTTCTTTTATACAGTTGGTTGCGGTGTGGTGCGGTGGAAATTTGAAAATTGTGATGGATTGGGGAAAGTTGTGGTGAAATGTGGATGATGGTGTATTATGGAATATTGTGGTGTAAATAATTGTAAGTGGATTAGTAGATTGTGGTGGATTATGGAATATTATGGTGTAAATATTTCTTTTGTAAGACGACCTACACGTTATAAAATTTGATTTGTGACCTTAAATATGGAAAGTACTCGTATTGATAATAAATGAGTTGCTTATAAATGATAAAGGTAATATTTGGGTCTTTCAATTGACTGCAAAGTATAATCACTTTGGTGAGTGGTTTATGAAAAACTCGAAGTCCTCATACTCATGGGTCTGGAAGAATCTTAATGAAGGTAATAAATTTTTCAGAAATGAATTTCGATGGAAGACAATAGTGTTAAAGTGAACTTCTGGAATGATAATTGGTATAATCAGTTACCATTATCTTATTTAGCTAAGCAGTCATCTACTCATGAAGAGAACAGAGTGCTTGTTCAAGAATTCATTTCAAATAATAATTGGGATCAATACAAGCATAAACAAGTGCTCCCAAAGTCACTTATCCAACGTCAAATGGTTCTTAAGACCTCTAATTTTGTGTTCGCGAAGCAGGATGAAGTTTGTTGGGCCCTAACTGGCGATGATTAGTTTTTAACCAAGTCTGCAACTTGGCTATGCCATGAGTTAGAATTGGGGCTTAAATGGGAAGATTGTTGGATTTGAAAGCTAGATATCCGGCCAAAGTTAAAAATCTTTCTCTATTAAATTTTTCACAATAATCTACCAATTAGAGGAAATTTAATGCGTAGGAATATCAACTTGGACTCCTCTTGTTCTATTTTTCTCTAAGATTTGGGATTGATAACTTCAATAGCTCTATCATATCACACACCCACTCTCATCAAATCTCAATGAAACTGAATTTCTCAATGTAACACCAAAAATCACTTAACAAACTTTTAAGATTAACAATATTCAAATGAGGAGGTAGATTATCCCCAAAAATTAGAAAAATAATGAGAACTATAAAACTTAGACCAGCACCATAAATTTAAAAAGAAAAATACTTTTTTATTGAAATGTTAATACACCTCTTATATGAATGAAAGTATACTTATTCCTACCTTTTCTTTGATCTCCAATTATCAAAAAAGGAGTTCTCAAGCAATAAATTGGGCATAAAAGATTTGCCATAGTGAAATTGGATATTAGGTACAAAATTTATGTTCTTCCTCAACTTCACATGAAAAGTTGATGACAATGTCTTGGTCTCACAATCACTAGTCATTACTTGGTGAACTCTCATAAACGTTTTGTACGGATCAGTCCATGTCAATATTTCTGAAGAATGCTTTATCTTCACTTTCTGGTACTTAATTTCTAATGAAATGACAACCTTGAGGACCTGCACAATAATAAAAACATTGTTTATTCAATAATCTTTGTAGCCAAGCTTCATTTTAGTAACATGTCTTTTTATTTTTTTTTCATTTTGAATTTCTATTATCATAATTGAACTACTGTTAATTCATCACGGATTAAAATTCTCATATCGCAATTTTTCACATACATAAGTCTCAAGCTTGAAACTCTACTTAACCAAAAAAAAAATAAAATCTCAAAGCACTTTGCAGATGCTCCAACTGCATAAAAAATGCTTTTATGATTGTTCTAACTAAATAATCATTTAAAATTTTTTCACTATTGCAATTGTTGCTTAGATGATAGTTTATTCTATCCTAGTTAATTTTTACTTTATTTTGTTGGTTGGTTTTGTGTTTTTGTTATTGCTTGTGTTGAAACTCTTTATCTTGTTCATCATATTTGTCTTTTTGGGTAATATTTATCTATAAAATTACACATTTTGACCTACAATTTATATTTTTATTTAAATATAAATGGCAATAGAGATTGTAGAACTTACTTGGATCCACAGTGACAAGCATAGCAATCCCTCCAAACCCACAAGTTCCTCCTGCCACTTTGGTCCTTTGCCAATAACTATTGAATGCATAAGAAGCATGGGCCACAACTGAATTGGGCTGATAGCATGGCCCATTGGGTTGAATTGGGCCACAATCGGCCCCCGACCCGCATGCATAGTTCATAGCTTCTTGGAGGATTGGATCCGGCACCGATGGTTTCGCTACACACCAATAACTCTGTCCTCCTCCTCCACCACCACCACCAAAACCACCACCGTCACCGCCACCAAAACCGCCGCCACTTCCACCGGTGCTTGGTGGTGTTAGGGTTATTGGCGGCGGGTACACCACCGGCGGTTCAAACACCGGCGGGCTGGGGGCAAACCCGGTTGGGGACGGAACGTACCCAACCGGGCTAGGAACATACACAAATGGGCTAGGGACGGTCCCACCCCCGCCACCACTAGGTGGACTGGGCTCATAGTAAGGCGGGTTGGGGACCGGGGTATATGGGCTTGGAGTGGGTGTGGTGGGCCCAGGAAGGACCGTATACGGCGGAGGTGGGTTTTCCAATGGGCCTAAAGGTGGAGTCAATATGGGCCCAGTTGGGCTTGAAGGTGGATTTGGGCTGGATTGAGTTGGGCTTGGGATTGTGGGTGTTTGTGGGGGTGGATACACACAAAATGGGGGAGGGGAGGTGTCAGTCAAAGGGATAGGGGGGAGTGAATCATAGGGAGGTAGGGTTAGGGGAGAGCTCACATAGTAAGGGTCAGGGGTATAAGAGTCTTTTACTATGGATACATCCATTACCATGTTTAAATTCTTGGCCAAGTCTAATATTTGCAAATGGTTGATGAGGTTGGGGTTTTTTGGATTTGTGGTGTCTTGTGATTGGAGCCTTGGTCTTATTGCATCTGTAGGAAACAAGAAAATGGTTAGATATATAGTTGAAGATTTTTTTTATTTATTTACATTTTTTGGGGGTGGGGGGGGGGGGGGGTTGTTACATAAAGAAAACATGAATGTAGGTTAGGGTAAAATGTTAGCAAATTGTTGTTCAATCCTTAAGCATTCTTGCATTAAAAAAAAGAGTATCAAGTTAATCGATTATTTTAACAATATGTATATTTAGTTTAAAGAAGGTAAATAATTTCGATATAATAGAAAGATGAATCTTTCTACTAGGAAAAAAAATTACGCGTATTATAATGTTACATTCAACACATTTCTTTTTTATAAAGAAAAACCAGCGCATCGAAAACCTTAATACCAATGATTAAACAATTTCCTTAGCCCACTAATACCTTAGTGCACTTTAAGACTATCATAGATAAAGATGGAATATTTTGCAATGCCTTAATTTTATGCTAGCTTATTTCATACTTAGAATCTAAGTATGAAATAAGCTATAAATATTCGAGCACATGTGTAAGAATAAGACTCATAATAATAAAAACTATGAATATACTCATGAGTACAACAATAATCTTAAACATCGCAAGTTAACTAAGAGGGAAATGTGTTGTAGGAGACACGGTTTGCATTGATGAACCATGTTTTCACTAGAAAATTTAAATTATTGTAACCTTATTTTCCTTACTATAAGTGAGAGTGAAAAATATATATACTATACACATGTGCTCGAGTATTTATAGCTTATTTCATACTTTGATTCTCAGTGTCTAAAACCTTATACTCTAACCTTATATTTCTTAGGTTCTGTATGAAAAAGTCAAGAAAATTGAACCATTATTTACTATTTAAGATCGAACGAAAACAATGGGGTCAAATTTAAAGAAAGTATTGACATATACTTACCACAATGTAGAAGTAAGGGAGGAAGAAGAGTGAAATAATAGAGAAGCTTCAAACTCCAAAATGCAAGGCAATGCTCCCTTCTCACTTCCATGTATTCAATTCTCACTACAATGTGTGCTCAAAGGGAAGCTACATCCACAAGCCAAATGGAGAGGAAAGATTCTAGCTTCAAAAACAACATCTAGGATATATATGCTTACTTTTCTTTTTCTTTTGTATTTTTTTGGATATAAAATGAAGTAAGTTTGATTCCTTAGCCACCTAATGATGATGTGTGGATGAAGAAATTCTAGGAAGATACATGTAGCTACACAAACTAAAGTTGCTGCGTAGTTTAGAATCAAGTTATTTATATATTACAATAATAAATAAAAAAACTCTTAGGGAAAACATGTTCGAGTGCGCTGTGGTGAATCCAGATATAGACAACATTCTTCCTATAAATTAAAATTTACAAAGACATTAATTCCTGAGGATAGGTCTAAAACCTTTTTCAAAAAACCCCTTTGAAAACCAAAAAAGACAATAAAAGAAACCCAATTAGAACCCTTTGCTAAAACTAATTGAAAATCAAATTATTTATATATTAAACAAGTAAATTAGTTATAAATTTAAATAGTACTACTTTCGTACCATAGCTGGTGGCAGTGTACTAAAATTTAATGGTCCAATTATTTTTAAAGTGCGGCTTACCAGTCCATTGCCCCACCCACTATAGTTTATCGCGCTACAAGTCTACAATCCAATTTCCTCTTACCTTTTAATTAACTTTTCTAATTTCATATTATTTATTATTTTACAATCTCGATGCTATATTAATTGTAACTTTTGTTATTTATCCTTAATATTTTTTGTGATATTGATTTAAAGGGTATTTAAGTAATTTCTTTTAAGGGGAACCTTGACGCAACTGTTGAGTTGTTACTGTGTGATCGTGAGATCACATGTTCGTGTAAGGTTTGCTTACATTACATTTTTGAGGTAGGACCCTTCTACGGACCACCGTTTGCGGCTTGCGGGGATGCTTTGTATAATAGGCTACCCTTTTTAAATAATTTTTTTACTATCATATATTTTTTTGGTAATATTGATGTTTCCTCCATTCATTGTAAACAACATATAAAACAAAAGCAACCGAGAATAAAATTGACTTTCTAAACTGTTAGGAGCTCAAAAAAGTGGACATTGAAGTGATTAAATAAGATGTATATATTGGGATTGTGAAGGATTTGGTGCATGTTTGAAGGGCATATATGCTTAGCTTGAGGCTACAAACAAAGAAATATGAGGAACAAAAAGTTAAGTTTTTGCCTCCCCCTTTGTCTTTTGCTTGTTTTCTACTCAAAAACCCACCAAATGGAAAAAGAAACTCAATAATAATAATAAAAATAAAAAGCTCCCCCTCCTCTTCTAACTCTGAAAATGACACCAAAATTGTTTTTAATTTTGGTTTGTTCTTGTATGATGTATGTGATTTTAAGAATTGCAAATTACATTTAACCTGCATAAGTTTTCGCGTCCTTAAGATATATGTCATTTGTCTCTAAGATATATGTCATTTGTCTCCTAGACATTAAAAACACGCCATCTGAACCATTACACGTAAAATCTATGGCAGCAAGAATCTTGATGCATTTTGGTAAAAAAAAAACCCCGATGTACCTAATATTCTTCCCAATAGCAATTGACACTCTATCTCTATGGTTCAATTTCATGGAGCCTTTGAAACTCATCCACACCCCAAAACAACTACCTCACAACTAGCTAATACATTTCAGTTGTGCCTTCCTCTCTATGGCTAAGTTTAACAACATCAACTAAGCAGCAACAACTAAATCTCACTCTCCATATATACAAACTAACATACGAAAAAATACAGATAAATCCGAAACAAGCATCAGAGACTGTCTAAAGGCTTAATTGTTGCAACCTCGTCAAACTCGGGCCTCGTGTATTTGTTGTACGTTACGTTCAGGAGGGATGTGCTGCTTGCGGCTTTGTGGAACTTCAAGATCATCTCCGCACATTCCCTGGATGTAGCAGAACTAGCATGAGTAGATTATTCGAGGATTTCTTTAGTATAATATAATGTACTTTAGGTGTTGGATAATACTGCACTATACAATTCTCTTGTATCATAATATAATAGTGTACTTTCGGGTGTTGGGTTCTTAAGTAGAACCTTAGGCTAAATTCTGGTGCATATTTGTCCTAGAAAACACTCGTGTGGCTTGTACATGACATCCACTCCCAATGTACATTATATAGTGTGTTATCATTCAACACCCCCAGAATATACTCCCTCCATTTCATATTAATTGTGCTTTGACGTCATTAATTTCTCAATGTGTAGTATTCTAGTATACGAAAGTACTATCATTAGATTTATAACAGAAAATACTGTCACAAGAATATAATATTGTAATTTTTTGAAAGAGGACATTTGGGACAACTATGGAACAGAGGGAGCAGTATATTAGCATCCAATAATCCTTTAATTTAAATTGAAGACGATTCTAGAAAGTTCGTGAGAAAAGAAAGAAAAGAAAAGAAATACCTGATCTGATGTTCTTGGTATCTTGTATGTTTTCCAAGTAGTGAAGTCCATGCAGGGAGGTTGTTTAGGGTGCAACGGGCAACATATACAGCTGAAGCGCATAGCAATGAGGGTCGGTACTTTAGGGCGTTGTACTCAGCCAAGGACAACTCGATGAGGTAGAATGCGAGATGTTCAAGCTGCAAAACAAAGAGTCCACCAGTTGCAACAGAGTTTAGAAACCAGATTCAAAAGGAACAAAGGGAAAGAGGGAGGGGGATAATGCAGCAAAGTGTGATGATGGTGGGAAAAACCTGTTTGTCTGTCTGAGAGGCCTTGAGAAATCTTAGCATGAAGACGTAAGGTGTTGGCAAATTCAACCGAAACTTCAGATTCTTCAGTATGCTTTTTTCCTGTGAATTCATGCAACATTCAAGTTTGGAAAAAGGAATCTTGTACACGAATATACTGTACTTTAGCGGCATTGGGCCATAATATACCATGCTACATGACATAATAATACCGTACTTTGGAGATATGTGTAGTGTACAAACCATATGAAATTGTCGACGGTTGGTTATGGACCAGAATTCAGTTTAAAGTTGTCCAGAAAAAAGAACTTTTAACGGTTTGTACACAACACCTACCCTTAAAGCATAGTACATTATCTTTCAATTTCATAGTGTGATATATTATTGTCCAGTACTCTAAGGCATAGTATACTAGCATTCAAAGCCCCTTGGAAAAACATGGACTGTTGTATGAACTCCCAATGGACTTTACACAAATGGTGAAATACAGAATTTCTGAATGTTTGAGCATTACTTTAGTATTCCAATTATGTCGTAAAAGGAAGAGATTATCAAGTTTAGGGTTTACCATCTCGAGCACTTGCTTTCTGGTGTATGATTCTGCTGAGATGCTGATCAAGTCTTTCACCTATTGGCGATCAACCACGTAAGAAGCACGTCCGAACGCAAACATACAGAAGAAGATCATACAAAACAAACAGAGAACTACCCTTGGGTGCCAGAAGTCCTCGTACTTTGATGCGAGCAAGAGTGAAGCAAGACCAACCAATTGAAAGTCTTTCTTCTTTATAGGAACTAAAGAAAGATATCTATCCAGCAAGGCTACTGTGAGGTAAAGTGTTTCTGGCATCAAATCAAATTTGAAGTGCACCTGAAATATGGAAGCAATCTGTCAGACCTGTTCGGCTCCAGTATATACGGGAAAAATAACAAAAAATGATGAATAGAAAAGCTAAATGTAGGAGATGGTGTCACCAAGTTCAGTTCCAGGGAAGTGGGAACTACCTCTATGAGCCAATTGATCAATATGCCTCGCATTTGAAGTGTTAAGTCAGGCTGATTTGTCATGTAATTTTCCAATGACGTACTCCCAGCCTGTAGTCGATAGAACTTTGAAGTAAATTTTACCAAAAAATTGCATAGAACATATTATAACCTCCAGGTTTGAGGAACTAGAAAGCGTGTTCTCAGGCCACTCACAAGAAGTTAGATATATAGTTCGATAGGTATACACATCAAAGCATGAAGCCATGTGCATGTGGTGGATTTCTAACATTCAGCTAATCTAAATTCTGAAAAGAAAAAAAAAAGATAGTAATTACCTCCATTGTCCAATAATAGTGATAGATGTCATCAACATACTCTGCAACTTCAAGAGGATTTCCTTGATCATCAATACTCGGCAAGTTCTCCTGTTCTGTAACCTCTGTCTTGTCTCCTACTAACTGCAGAACACTTGAAACTTAACGGATGATGACAAAGAACTTAGAACAAGATACCGGTGAAGGACTTACCTTTGATCTTGATATCAGCAATGATGTATATGACTTCCTACGATTTGATCTCTTATTGGCAGCGATCTCTGGCATATGTGGTTTTAAGGTGTCATTGCTTTCAGCCACGGGTTTTCCTTCTGAAACTTCCACGGAATCTATGGATTCAGAAGATGTGTCAACGCCAGCACTCCTTGTATTTGTACCCAGAGATTTGTCCGGCATCTCGGAATTCGAGGTCTTAAAAGCTTTGGAAGTTCTCAAAGCAGTCCCTACGAGTGGCTGGATTGAAGATTAGGTGCCAATCAGTTTTAAACTTTGCGAAGCAATTGTAACTTAATATGAAACTATGATATTTTAACAATACTTGAATTTACATTCATTCAAATATTATCACTACTCTTTATACACCTTAAATAATGGATTGAAAAGTAGGGGCAAGCCCCCGATTTTGCATTGTCGTTCTGTTCGAAAGCGGGGAGGCAATACATACATACATATATATATAAATATATATATATATATACACACACACACACACACAACACACTAAAGAAGACAATGTGTCTGCATAGTGTATGAATGCACTACTTTATCACTAAAACCTGTTTGCAAGTGCTATAATCCTAATGAGGGCAGCACACATTGCATACCTTGATTGATCTTCTTGACATTTGGAGGACATCCTTGGCTGTCTGATTCCTTGGAGCCCTATAACATGAAAATTGGCATCCAAATGAGCCACTTCAATTGCATGGATTTGAACCACAATAGGGTGTGGTCAGTATTAGTTAATAGTTCCTCATTTTGTTGGTATACTTTCGCTCATTTAATAAAATGATCTCGACTAATGAGGCTTCAAAGTTGGAATTTGCAGACAAAGAGAAAAATAGTTATGTTGATTAACTTTTCATATGTGCACTCTAGAAAAATAGTTATGTAATTCTGTGCCAAAGAGAAATTTTAGATGGACAGCCAAAAGGGCTATCACCTGCAGATAAATGACAAGTTAACAATGTTAAGTTTGTTAAGCACAGCTGTTGATCCTTCAGCTGCATTTTCTTGAAACTTAATATCTGTCTTAAATTGTGATACCCGCGAGATTCAACAACCCTAAATTCTTGTGGTGCTAAGAGTCATCCAACTGACTATTATTATTTGGTTTAGCAAAGAGCAAACTGACAGCAAGATGAAAAGAAAGAGTGAGCATCAACTGCTACAGATAGGAGTTCTGATACCACTTACCCTTGTTTAACGCAATCATTCACTCTATCCTTTGGCGCTTTGCTTTTAAGATTACTCGCTTGGGAGACGGTTTTTCCACCAACTCTGGTTCTCACTGAAGTGAGGAGCAAGACAAGACAAGCCAAAATTACTTATCATGCTTGTTTATTAAAATTCTTTGGTCCTCACCATAGATAAGTTTATGAAAAACCTCACATGTGAAACCAATTTTTCTTGTTGTCGTTGCAGTGCTTCCAACATCTCCCTAGCAGCAGAAATAAAAGACGTCAAATTTTCACTCAAATAAATGAATCAAGCAAAATGACTCACTTAGCCACTTTTATCTATTTCCAGGAACAAAACAAGGCTAAAATGGCCCCTTAAAGGAATGTACCTGTACACTGCTGGACCCAAACTGACTGGTCCTTTTCAACACTGGCAAGGATTTCCTGACCACATACAAACAATGCAGACGGGAAAAAAGGAAATAAAAGTTGTCAACAAAAAGTGTGGCAACACTACACTGGCTTCATAGAAACTAATGCAAGCATCTGAGCCACCAACCTTGTGACTGCACTGTTATCCCTGGAAATCTTCCTGAAAACAAAAGAAGAAAATATATACAATATTGTTAAGCTTACTCATATGCTAAGAACTAAAACTTGCATAGACATGCTTGCGGTTTAACAGAGTTGAGTACTGATTGAAAAGCACAAAGTGGACCAAAACCTGGCTGTGTTTTCCTCAGTGGCCCCGTGGAAATTTGAAGATTTCCTCATAACTTTGTTGCTAGCTGCAAGTTAATACAGTATCAGATATCGGGCTGATTGCAGCATTTGAAACAGTAAATTTGAAATTGTTACCTTTTAGAGAGGTTTGGGAAGCCCTAACATGAGACAAGTTTGCCTTGTTTGCCTATTTCAAAATAGAGGGTTTCATTAGTTATGCAATGAAACAGCAGGAAATGACAAAGATAGCAACCTGACACAGCATATCCAAGGACAGGGAAGAAAACATACTACGAATTACATTTATGGTTGTTCACTTAAAAATAATTTGACAAGTCTGAAAAAGATTGGCAGCTTTTCGTCCGGTGATTGTCGTGGACTATGGAATCCATGATCTACACCCCCCCCCCCCCCAATTAGAACTGGTATATCAGAGAACATAATGGAAGTTGATGTGTGTTTCATTTTATTATATTGTTGAATTTAAATTGGTGGCATGCTCTACCATTGTGAACCTATCTGCTGGTCGAAGTTGAACTAAAGCTAAAAGAAACAAATACATAAAACTTTGCGAGGATCTTGCCTAATTAGCAAAGCAATATTTCAAAATGTCAGTTGTGAGCAACACTGTAAAGATTGTCAGCATACCAGTGATGGGCGACTGGAAGAAGCTGCTGAGGAAAGTGTGCCAAATGTTGTTGATTTCCTGAAAACACTGTTATACGAAACTTGTTACGCACGAGAACTGAGGAATTCATCAAAACTTAAATGCACTTGTGCCAATGGATTTCTATCAGTGACCGCGAGACAAGGATGGCAAGGAGTTTATCATGTCCAGTACTTTCCAATTTCAAAAAATGACTTGCAAAGTTGCAATAAAGGAATTCTGCAATTTGAGTCCAAGTTGGTAAAAATTTACCAGAGAAATTTATCCTAGAATCCAGTTCTTCATCTTCAAAGCAAACCCGCCAAAGAAAAGAAATACCAATTATTTTTGCAACAACTTTGTTGAAACATCAATTATTTTCACAGAATGGCATGCACCATAATTAAACTGCAGAAAGACTTATTCTGTCAGGTCCTAAATCCAAAAGGCCATTACTCCCTACTGTTTTTCGCATCATTGTATGGAATCACAGCGAACCAACAAGAGAGCTTTTTGCAAAGAGAGATTTAGCACACTTTCCATAGCACCATATTGTATGGAATCAAGAAGCTGTCACACTAATCCATTAAGTTTTTCCTTTTGACAAGGGTAGTGACTTAGTTAAGAGTTGAAGCAATAAGATTATTTTCTCAAATCATCAAGATTCATTGTAGCTGAAGCCTACATGGCTTATAGTGACAATGTTTTACACTCACCTAGAGCTGCTTGGCTTCTCGAGTCTGGATGAGTTCCCACGAACATTGCTCACATCAGCCAAAGCTTTTCTTTGGGTCTTTGATTTGTCTAATGAAAGGAAACATATGTCAAAAATTTCTCATACTCGAAGTTACATAAACGAAGGATCTGAATCCTACCATGAGTTCCGTAAATTGTCTTGGTCGCCTTGATGCCACTTGGAAGATCCTTCACATCAGACATGAGGATAAGATAGGGAATAAGTATCACTACACCATTATGCTCGCAAGAAAATCCTCACCAATGCATAGATAAATTTGAGTACCTTCAAAGAAGTTTTAGGTATTGAAGAAGTCCCCTTTCTCGCTGCAAGAGATGTTCTCCTAAAAGAGAGTGTGTCATATTCGTCATGACATTCAAGATTAACTAGAAAAATACACGGAATCCTTAAAGAATCTCAAAGAAATCCCATTTATTTGATTGCCTAAATACATGTGGTACTTCATACAACGTGTATACGGAACATAATCCGGAGCTACTGACTTTCAAACAAGTACCTTTGAGTGATGCTTGCTGTAATTCATTTTGTGTTACTGTTTACAATCCCCAAGGACCCCAAAAATCTCTCTTCATCACGAAGTGAACTGTACTTCAGATTGTGAAAGTCATACCACAGTAGCAATTTCATACACACTTTTACTTGCCCACATTTTTCCCAATTAAATAACTTATTCAGAGGTCCTCAATGGTCAACTCTCTTCTCAGGAAAAATGGATACATATACTGCAGTAAATGGACATATAATCCTATTATTCAATAAGTTTCTAAGGGTCACATAACAAGTTGATTAGAAAATTTAAACACGCTCTTATTCATCTACACTAAGCAAAAACCTCACACTCTTTTAATTGTCAAACTTTACTCTAATTTCCTTCTGAATTCTCGCAGCTTTAAGATCTTTATAAAATCCACTGACCTAATTTCTAGTTTCTCAACAACACAAAAATAGGCACAACAATCAACTAAAATAGTATACAATATCTAAACACAACACATAAGATACTTACGATGAATTCGGAGGAATGCTATCTCGACTTTGACGATTAACCTTATCATTTTCGGAGTAAACTTTGAATTTACTCGAAGCAACTGTTTCGAGCAGATCAAATTAGCTGACAAACAAAAACCTCAAATTCATTCAAAGTGCGAAAACCAAAGAATTTCGTGACATAGATTACCGCTCCTAGTAGGTTTACGCAACTCCATAGCCTTGATTACGCCAACATTACCTTTCTCCTGCATACAAGAACAACAAAATTAGGTTCAGAAATTCACTAGACAAGTCGAAAATGAAACCAATTACACAAATTAGGGTTTTGAGGACCTTGAGCGGCGCCATTTCTTCAATGCTGCACTCTGATTTGCTTGCGGATAGGAAGAAGAACTACTGAACGGAAGGATTCGGAGCCAGATTTTGGGGATTAGGGTTTCGGTAATGCATTCAAGAAGAATACTACCTCTCTCTCTCTCTCTCTCTCTCTCTCTAGAAATGCATCTGGGGGTTGCGTTGTTCAGCAAAAGTCGATCTGAAATTCGGGAGTTTGAATTAAAAGAAGTGTAGAGGTTGAAAAGGGGGGGGGGGGGGGAGATGGTTACCGTTGCCAAGTGGCCCGCTTCACATTGTCTTTTGAATTCTTCTGATTTTTCTTGCCAGAAATGCCCCCAGATTCATTGATGTGTTGCTAATATTGGGCTTCCATTGTAGGCCCAATCTCATTTGGTCCTATCCTAGCCTCCTAGGTTATTGTTCCATATACACACTCAGCCCAATTCTAAATTTGTACATACGTCAAGCTAGGCTGTCAGAATCGGATCGTTCACTGAATCGGTTGACTCAATGGGTCAATGGTTCAATTGGTCGAACTAGACCGGTTGACCCAATCACGGTTGAAAATGTCAAAACTGGCCTGAATCGGTCATGAGTTAAAAAGATTTTCATATACTTCTGGGATCATTAAACTACCAAAATAATTAAACCGACATGAACATGGCATGAACCGGTAAAATCGGCATGAACTAGTCAAAAATCGGAATGAGCCGATCGAAAACTGGAATTTTTTTAATTAAATGACCAAAATCTCAATCTGACCGTGAACTGTCCGAGTCAACCGATTCACTCGGCTCAACTGGTTTTGGTGTTTTTTTCCGTTTTAACCAGTTATTCGAGCTAAGCTTGGAACCGGACCGATATGCTTGCCGGTTCACGGTTGAATCGGTTAGACCAACTGATCTGGTCGATTTTTACAACACAGACAACAAATAGAGTCAGGTAATAAATTGTGACGTGTTGGTTCATATTCGGGTCGGAGTTAGACGATTGAAGAACGCTCGACCTGAAACTTACCCATTTAATGAACGGGTTAAATTCTTTTGACTCGAACTATTTATTAAAAAAAAAGGATTGACATAACCCTAACCTATTTAATTACAATAATAACTGACTCTAGTTTGGTCCCGTTAATACGAAGTTCGGATAATCGATGTACCTCTTAACCTACATATATTGCATAAAAAGACTATAAGGAAGATGCAATTATACTATGCAACTTGTGGACAACTACTCAATTCCCTCCTAAATCCAAATCAAAAGTTTAGCTTTTACCTAGCTTTCATTTCAACTCACAAAATTTATTTATAAAATAAAAAAGAAATATGTGATGTAATATTGATCTATCTTCCTTATTTTTTTACCTAACTTGTATTTTCTTACCTTAACTAACTTAGGCCCCGTTCTTTTATGCGGTATATTGCGGTGCGGTACCACACCGTACCGCAACTTTTTAATTTCTACCACACTTCACCACCCCACACCATGCATACCACAATCATTACCAATATATCTCTTCACTTTTCTCTCTACTCACGTTTCTCCTCTCCTTTTCATATTTTCTCTCATCACCTACCCCACTTACCATAGTTCTCACCAAATTCACTACACTTTTTCAAATTCCACCGCACCGCACCATTACCACACCGCAACTAACCGTATAAAAAATGGGGGTAAAAAGAAGGAGAGAGGATGTGCCAAGTAGGAGAGAAAGTGTCAGAATTTCTTAGATTTCATTCAGTATTGCTACTGCTACAACCTTAACGAACATGGCCTAAGTTGAAAAAGTATCTTTTTGTGACAATCATTAATGAAACACCTAGCACCATAACAAATATGATAATTGCAAAAATTAATATTGAGGTAAAGAGGGGCCACTCATTATTTCTTAGCTAATGGTTAAACCCAATCAATATATATATATATATATAGCCATCACCACTTTTGCACTTGATAGACATCCCAAATAAAGAGGGCCAATACAAGCTTATAGCCAGCCAGCTTAACAAAGCACTAACAGAAAGAAGATGGATAATGATGAGCATTTGCATTTCCACAACACAAAAAGTGGCCGGGCACTCTCTCCGCCACCAGCAACCACCGTGGCTACCGCCAAGGACCACCGTGGATACTCCTCCACGTGGCGGCTCAACCTCCATGACTTCCACCTCCCAACCTCCATCTCAAGTACGTACGCAATTGAACTCTCTTTTAATTTTCTTCATCAATATGTAGTTATTGTTCCTATACATTATGTCATGTATATAGTTCAAACTTCAAATCAATAAGTTTCATCTTAAAAAAAGACCTAAATCCCAGTTCAAGACGTACGTGCATGCAGAGTGCTCTTGGATTTTTAACACCTTCTATGTTGGTAATTAGTTCATGTGACAGTACTAGCGATGGATCTAGGTCTTTTGATTATGGTGACCAATATATTATTATATTTATCTGAATCTGATATATAAAATATCCATATATAATTTTTATCAAAAATTAAATTATTCTAAATTATTATTTTTCTTTCGTGTTATCGGTGGTCGTGGTCATGACCGTTGACTTAGCCCCAGATCTGTCAGTGTCGTGTGAATCCTTTTATCACTCCCTTTAGTTTGTTCCATGTTATTTGTAATCTTGGAAACTATATATTAGTCAAACTTTAAGAATTTTGAAATCAAATTTCTCAAAATATATAATTATTTATTATATAATTACTACCACCAAATTCATAACATAAAATAGTATCCAGAAAATATGATACTACAATTGATAACAAGATATTATATGACAAAATTCAGTCAAAGAATGACATTTATGATCGTGAAAGTCAATTACATGCATGACAAATAATATGGAACGAGGGAAATAATATCGGTTAATTAATATTCGACATAGAAATTTAACTTTTAAAATATATAAATCTATTATAGTTAAAGTTCAAATTATAAAAACTTTAAATGGTACATAAAATCAGTTCATTCTATATCTTCTATGAAAAACATGTAAAAATTTCATATGGTGTGGAGTGTGAAGACAATAAATATCTTGTTTTACTGTATAGGATAGTGTTACTTTCTTTTTTCTTCTGGAAGGAGGATAATGTTAATTTAATCATACTTTACTCCAGTTAGCTAAGTGCTCATCGATCGTCAAGCAAAATTAGATATCCTAATCGTCCAAGAACGACGTTAATAGTTTCTTGTGGGCAAACAATTCACAAGTTGTTGCCATTGGATTACCGTAATATAGAAGTAATCCGTCCGTTTTTATTTAAGGGTGCGTTTGGTTGGTCAAATATCTCGGTAAATGGTCAACTTTCCTGAGTTGACTTATTTTTCCCATGTTTGGAAGTAGATTAACCTCGGGAAAAATATTACGGTGGCCCACATTTTCTTTCATTTTCCTAGGAAAAATTTTCCTTAGGAGGGCCTAAGGAAATTTTTCCCGGGGAAATCTTTCCCATGGAAGATTTTCCATGGAAAAATTTCCCGGGGTTACTACCAAACGCTCTCTAAGTGTTACTTAGATAATTGTATTAAAAATTTTGACCATTAATATTTTAATTTGTATAATAAATTATCATACAAAATTGATATCATTAGATTCGTAATAAAAAAATACTGTTAAAACGTATAATATTATATTTTTTTGTAAAAATATTATGTGAAAAATTATTAATTAAAACTTCAAAAAACATGAATGACAAAAAAAAGAATGGAGGGAGGGTATTAGTAAAAGTGAATCTTTGACTAATTATTAAATACATAATTAATTGTTATAAAGTATCATCAAATTAGCTTACTTCAGTACTTTATATGATATGGTTTTCTAAAATGTTTTAATGGTTAACATTAATTTAGTTTAATAAAAGTTCATTAGTAAAGTATGTGCATCCCTATGAATTTAATTTGTTGTAATGTAATATTTATAACTCGTTGTCAAAGACTTGATTTTTATGCCGAATCAATGTTGTAGTAGTAAACTTAGCCGCTCACAATATCGCTAAGGAATCTAATTGGAGAAGAGTAGGTTTGGCTCAAGGCATGTCCAAATGAGATCGAATCATATGTACTTTTTGATAAATTGGTAATATCGTATCTCCCTTATTTTTCCTTTAAAAAGAAAAACTAAGAAGCGTGTACTCGATCCATTCATTCCTTAATTATGTTAGAGTTTGATTAGTGATATATTTTGTGACATGAGAATGGAGGATATATTTAATATATAACCTATATTTTTTCTACGTTATGAGAGTGATTTTGATTACATATTGATTAGTTAGAAAGTTATATTATAGAAAACATATGTACACAAAATTAGCGAATTGTTTGTAATGGATATATAGAGTATTGTTTATTTCTGAATTTTAGTTTCAAGAATATAATGTACACTTGATCTCAGCCAAAAGGCTGAGAAACTAGAGGTAATTATTGCGATACATAAAAATATATTGTAATTAAAGAGATATAATTACATAAAATACAACTATTAAGAGTAAAGAAATTAACAAACTAAATGAATTGAGCGACTTGTTTTTAGTAATTTAATTATAATATACAAATTATGAAACATAACTACAAAAATTATTTAAAAATAAAGCGACATATGAAATAAATTAAATACATGTGAAAAATATATTCTTGGAATTGAATAAGTTATAAATCTTTTTAAAGAATTTTGCTACCTTTAGTCATTACAAATTAATAGCAAAACGTCAAATTATATTTTTTTATTAATCAATGTTCTTACAATATGCAAGGGTGTGAATGTGTGATACAGTAGTACGTACTTACAATTGTATGGATTGACATTGCACAAATGTTAAGTTTTTTTGGGGGGGAAATGTTAAGAATTTAGTCAAACTAGAAGTAATTACCTATGTCCCTAGCTAGCTTATAGCTTAAAAAATTAGCATTATTAATATTTTTAAGCATCATAATTAGCTACTCCAGTATTTGTCAATTTTAAAGTCAAATCTCGTGGTTCAACAAAGATTTACCTAGTTTTCATAAATCATTATGGAGTAGACTTTTATCTTTTTAACTTTTTCTTTAGAATCGAAAGACAGAGCATTATCTTTTTAACTATGAAAGCATAAAATGTAAAAATACTACAGTAATGTTCTTTTCATTGGTAAAGTAAGTAGTATAAGGCATCGTTCTTTTACACGGTGGAATTGTGGTGCGGTAAGTTGTGGTGGAAAATAATAAATTGGTGTTGATATTAATAACAAGGTAAATAGTAGATTGCGGTAGATTAATTGCAGTGAGTTGCAGTAAATTACGATAAGTTGCGGTACCGCATAAAAGAACGGTGCCTAAATAGAACTGAGTAGATATTGGTAAGATAGTATAAGGTAAAAATATATAGATGTTTAAATATATGTATGTAATGCAAGTTATGTATGTAATGTAAGCAGGGTTGTTAGAATCGGGAGCTTAATTACAGTTATTTTTTTCAATTTGTTTAACTGCAGTTATGATATTATTAGATTACATTGTGACCTTTTGAGTTTATATTATACTAATAATAAAAAAAAAGGAAATGAAGAATTAATTGTGGAAATATTTTTAAAAGGGTGAAGGGGAGTTTTGACACAATGATTGAGAGTTGTTGCTGAATGATTGTGAGATCACGAATTCGAGTATTGTAAATAGTCTCTTACGGAAATGCAATGTAAGATTTGTCTATGTAACACCTTTACAGTAAAATTATGCTCCGGATATCACTTACGTTATGTTTTGTACACTAGACTGCCCTTATTTTCAAAATAGTTGATAAAGTAGTATCAAGATATATAGTGATTATTTTAAATAAGCTAGCTACATTTTTTTTATATAGGTAAGCTACATATCTATTATAATATTATATGCACTTACTAGGTTTATTTATAATTATAGCTTTAGAGTGGCATTCTAGATATTGTACATGCATTAATGATGAGGATATTATTCATATAGTAGTAGTAGAAGATCTAGTCACAACTCACAAAATTTACAAAAAAGACAAATCTAGAGAGTTAGGTACATCGAGACTTGGGTTCAACATCATCCATGCCATGAAACATTGAACTCCACTCGCTACGTTTCCTTCTCACCCAAATTTCTTTGTCATCAGTCAAGTCAAATAATAAATAAATAGTTTCTTTTATATTCCCCTGTTTGCATATTAATTGTCATTTTTTGAAATTGTGCATTTAAATTTTAACAATTTGATCATATATAGAATGATTTGTTATATAAAATTATCATCATTAAATTAATAACAAAAAATACTATCATAAATTATAATATTGTAATTATTAATATTATTATACAAGAAATTATAATGAATTAAAGAGTGACATTAGAGATCGTAACAACCAATATTACGGGGAGTACAAAATTGTCTCCATATTAAGAATAAAAATGGTCAAAGTTTGTCCCTATATTGAATTAAGTTGATTATCTAGCCATTACTTGTCCCTAAATATATGATCTTCAAACCAAGAAAAATTACTTTGCAAACTTTTATTTTGAGGATTCAAACAACCTTTCTTTCCTGCTATTGAACCTATTTAGTAAATTGGAAAAGGAAACAGATTATTTTCATGTACGGAACATTAGAGTAACTAGAATATCATTAATTATGGATAAGTCTATAGTTCATGCGGGAAGACTGCTTATATCTGGATATCCTATACTGTAAAGCGAGTTTTCGGTAAGAGTTTGTTGGTGTTGTTGTTTTGTTTGGATAAGTCAATAGCTATGTCTCCATATATCTAAAAAATTCATTATCTAAACTGCCTGTTGTTTTAATCAATTGTTTGCTCAATTGATAATGTGGAAAAATGTGGAACAATAAATTTTTTGGTTTTTGAGTAGATTAATCAAGTGGGATGAAAATCACTTGAGATAATGAGCAACTTTTCTCTCTTTCTTTCTCCTGATTTTTTTCCTCTTCCTTTATCGGTTTATCCTCTTCCATTCTTCGTTTACCTTCCTTTCTCAATCTTTATCATTGAATAAGTTTTTTGATGAGGGAATTTTAGCTCAATAGATATTCCACGACACAAAAATAAGTAGAAAATTAAATTGACACCGCAAATACTCTTAATATAACAAGATTTTACAAAGCAAAAATGCACATTGGGCCTCATGATGATAAGTAGTGCGTGGTCCATAGACTATCCATAATTCCCCATGTAGGGAAAGACGTTGAATTGGACAAGATTCAAATGATCCATAATTGTCCGGAAGACCCTAAATTAATTAGCTCCAATCGCATTTATAAGAACAAGATTATCACCTTCCAAGATGATTCGTCTGAATCCACCAAAGACCGCATCTCTAATCTCATTGTGCATGATCGTGGCTTCAACTAGGACTGAAGAAGTCCCTAGGTTGAAGGATGCCAGTACCTGAATCACCCTCCCCAGATCATCTCTGACCATATACCCATCACCAGCTATACCTTGATTCCTTGACGCTTCAAAATTGATTTTTATCATGCCCCGGGGTGGAATAGACCAAGACACCCACTTAGGTTGTAGCATGACCTTCGAAGCGTATAACCTAGGCTCTTCCAAAGACTCTGTCAATCTGTCTCTAATCTTCCATTTGGCAGCTGCTCGCTTAGCTCTCCCAACGTACTCTCAGAAGGAGTAGATCTCTTATTAAAGACGACCACCATATTTCTCGTCTTCCAAATACTCCAAATATATTAGCTCCAAGCCTCCAACTAATATATTTTCCACTAAATTTACTCATATTGCTAAAATAATTTGGATTGTGATGTTCAGACTTTATTTACTGCTTATTTTCATGTTCCATTTTTATTTATTCCTAATATTCAAATAATTTTTTCACAACATTCTTTTTTTGTGGTTATATTAAAATTGGTATCTCAACAGATAATTATGTTTTGCAAGGAAAGGACGAATCTCCCAAGACTTGAAAATGGGATAATAAAAGCATTGTTATGCATGCTCAGAGAAAGGCATGAAAAGCAACAAGAGATTGAGAGTAGTACTCTTGCATAGTCTTACCAAATCTTTGTTTTGATTAATTGGAGTTCCAACCAAACTACATAATTTAAGATTTCAGAAACAAATTAAAATACTGCCAACATACAAACCAAACAATCCCTCTAATAGTAGGGAGTGTAAAAATGTCACGGAAATTTTTTTATAGGAAAAGTTTTTCATGGAAAATGTTTTATGAGAATGATTTTCTTAGAAAAAATTTCCCTCAACTCTCAAGGATACGAACCCAGTGAATCTTTTCGCAATGAAAATTTTTCATGGGAAAAATTTCCCTTAGTCCCCCCTTTTAAGGGAAATTTCCCTAGGAAAATGTAAGAAATGGTAGGCTCACCGTAAAATTTTTCCAAAGGTCAACCTACATTTAAACATGGGGAAAATAAGTCAACCTGGGAAAATTGATCATTTCCCCGGGGTTTTTGACCAACCAAACGTACTCTAAGAGAATTTTCCCTAAAAAATATGTAGAAACTGGTGGACTCTCTGTAGAATTTTCCCAAGGTCAACCTACATCCAAACATGGGGAAAGTAAATCAACCTGATTGAGAAAATCAGTCATTTCTCTGTGATTTTTAACCAATCAAACGCGTCCTTAAAACTAAGGTTGCAATTTTTTATAATTTTTTGTTTTTAAGGATTAAATCCTAAAGATGGAAATATAGGATTCTAAATTTCTAATTGGACCAGAATTCAACAATTAAAGAAATTTGAGAGTAGCACCACATACATTATGCTAAGAATGATGTGACGAACGATGAATTGTGTCACTGTCTTCAGTTGTGTATCATACGCAACAGTTTAGGAAGCTTCCCTTCGCCATTTTATTGTTGGACTACCTGAAAATTTCGTGTTGGATTTTTTTTTTACTGCTTGTAAACACCTTGTGCTGGCTGTCAGAATCCATTGGCTCTTTCTGACTTCTTAATAAAAGAGTCTTCTGACTGTTAACAATAAAAAATAAATAAATCTTGGACAGTGAAATTTTATAAAATTGTAATGTTGATTTATTAAGTTATAAGTTAACTTGTTACATGAGGCTATCATTGCTAGATTTGTAATGAAATATCTTTTTATTCGAATACAATATTACTAGGATTGCTAATATAAAGTGTGAAAAATATTAATGATCAAAATGTCTTTTTTTTTTTAATGGAAATGATCAAAGTGTTAATGTGTTATGTTCAAAGTTTTTTTTAAAAAAGTACACACACATATATTTATTTAAATACACACACATATATATATGGGGGCATAAAATGAGTCCAATTAAAATCAATATTTTCTTAAAACCAAATAATGTTGTCCCGTTCATTAGACGCCTATCTCAATTAATTGTAATTTATACAAAGTTTAATAGGCGAGAGGGGAGGGATAAAGGATGGATTAAAAATTAAAATCAATATAATTTGTGTTAAAGAATTAATCTCAATAATCTCAAACCAAATTTGGTTAACCTTCTTCCAAACATAACCCCAATTATTAGAAGAAGCAATAAAAGAAACAAGACAACAAATAAAGGATCCAACGAAGTAGTTATACATGCTGATGAAAGAAAGCATGGTATATGATTACGATATTAAACAAAGTTTTATGATCTAAGCACCAATTAATTAATCCCTTTCTTTTCTTTTCTTTTTCTTATTTAAGCCTTGCTTCACTGAACTTAATAACATAATTAGTTTGATCTCCCCTTAATACAACCTCAGCTAGCTAGCAGAAGTATACATAACTATAGCCACCCCATAATCATCATCTTAACTTCCACTAATCACAATTAAGTCAAATTAATTAGGTGATTAAAATGGCTAATGAGGTGATAATTGGAGAATCAAGAAGAGAGCTTCTATCTCCATTACCAGATGTAGAGTCAGTTGTTGATAATGAGACCATCGTAATTAGTGATGATGAAGAATTGCCTTCTTGGAGACTTAAGATTAGTGAGTTTCAAATCAAGAGGCCTGATCGTCCAAGGCTTAATCCTCTTACTCGTCTTCTTCTTAATAGTAAGTTTAATTTTCTCGACATTTTTATTGATTATCGTATATATATAATTTGGTTTTGTTTTCGATTAGAGATGTCTTGATAGAAGGGTTTTTTGAATCTTGGATATATTTTTGTTTACCCTGTTCAAAAGAAATTGCTTGTGGTTAATTAGCAATTAATTAATAAAGGAGGTTTTGAACCGTAAATGGGGGTTTTTTTTTTTTATTAGTAGGATAACGTTGAGAGTGGTTATAAAAAAGAAGACATAGGTTGTTGTTTTTGTGATATCGGTAAAATGAAGTTGAAATTGGTGATTTTGAAGTTGGTTCAAATTGTGAGAAAAAGGTAGAAAGAGGGTAAAAGTTTGATTTTCTTTACATGTTTTACATACTTTTTGGCAATATAGAGGATTTTCTGATAAATAAATGTAGTAAGTGGAATAAGAGTAAAATCGGTTAAAAAACAGAATAATGCTGCTATGTTTTTATTATATGATGATAAACATGGTTAAAAGTTAGTTCAAATTGAAAGGGCATGGTAAAGTTTGATAAAATTTTGAGAAATTTATAATATTGAATTAAAGTTTTTTTTTTTGACACGACAAGAAAATGTTAATCTTTGTTGATAAATGTTGGATCGGAGAGGGTTTAATTGGTTCCTCTAAAATGATAGATATTTAGTACCAAAAGTTCGGAGACGAGTAACTATATTTAGCAACTAAAATGAACAGGTGCTTATTAGAAAGTTATTTTCACTTGTAATTTTAACAAAAAATGTGTTGAGTGAATGTTCGTAATATTGTAAGAAACATGTAATATAGTTGTTTCTTGTTTAGTATATTTAACGAGAAAAGAAATGTTAGACAATAACTGAGTCATTATACATGTTTTTACACTTAGTTGTTTCTCATTTATCTATGTAGAAAAAGAAAATATTAGACAATAACTTGAACTTCTTTACCTTTCTTTTCACTTATATATTTTACATCACGCATAAACATACCATATTTTGGTCAAAAAGAGCTTTTGGTTAAGACCACCAATTTCATATTATATGCATAATTCATGGATATATGTTTTTGCTTGTCAAATCTAAAGAGTAGTTTATAAGGGAACATAAGGGTTGAAAAGGACCTAATATTCTTTTCCAATCTCTATGGTTGAAAAGGACAACTAACCTTTTTTTTTTTTTTTTGCAAATCAAGCTCATGCTCTATCATTGTGTCTACACATAAAAGGTTTTATTTTTTATATTTGACCAGAATAAAATGAAGGAAAAGAAATAAAATTAAATACTATATGATGTTATATATTTTTAATATATGTACTATAAGTAAACTTATGTTATTTCTATGGTTATTCATTTTTATTTAAAAGTAATATCATTTTTAGGACGTATTACAATAA
The DNA here is from genome assembly GCA_029582165.1 of Portulaca oleracea. Taxonomy (NCBI): domain Eukaryota; kingdom Viridiplantae; phylum Streptophyta; class Magnoliopsida; order Caryophyllales; family Portulacaceae; genus Portulaca; species Portulaca oleracea. The sequence continues at coordinate 47,218,975 of CM055873.1, forward strand.
ACAACCTTTTTTTTTATAATTGCGGGCTATTGCCCAAAATTTATTGACCGAATTAAGTTGGAAAAACCAGAAAAAATACTATGAACCACTTACAAAATTCTTCAAAAGGAGCCTTCTCAATGGAAATTTTATGAACAAGGAGCTGACTTTTTTTGTGAAAGGCTAATTTTATAAACAAATTTTATTTTATTGTGGAATTAGAATATGAGCAAGAGTTGAGCTTTCCAGATTTTGAGCTACACGTATGCTCTCTTAATTGGGCTACAATTGCTTCTGATAACGACTCCAAAAAATAATTTTAAGACATACATTCCAAGGGATGGCAACGGGGCGAATCATATATCCTCATCCCATCCCCGCCCCCAAAACTCGTCCCCATCCCCGCTTCGAGGAATGATTTTTGTCCCATCCTCATCCCCGCATATTCCAAAATCTAACCAAATTTTAATTCGACGGGGATTTTTTTAAAGGTATCCAAAATTTAACCAAATTTTAATCGGATCCGATTTTTAATCGAACCCGGTTTTTAACCTGTTCAAAATATAACATATTTAACTTGCTCAAGCAATAATACATCAAAATCAAACAATAATACATCAACAAGTGTTATTCGGAAAAAATACAATAATACATCCTCCTCAAGTGTCATTTGGAAAAAAATTACTACTTTATCCTTGCTATTAATATTATATATTAAATT